>CM068962.1:59587706-59597783 GCA_035128595.1 Eptatretus atami
GGGGGGGGGGGGGTAACACCGGGTGCCCCTCCCCTGGATCCGCCTGTGTATACAATATGAACAGTATAATGTTCTTCCTTTCGATCTCATCCTTCCTTGACAAGGATAGAGTCGGGCAAAACCAAATAAGCCGCAAGGCAGCGCCGCGTCCCAAAGCATGTCCTCACAATGACTCCAGGCGCCACATGCTGGCCTCTGCTTAACCAAAGCTGTCATCTCGGCTACGGACTCGCTCCCATCGAAGTTGTTATATTTGGCGCTCCTCGTAACCACAAAATCAGTTCTCTCATCAATGGTGCAGAACTTTGCAAGAGGGAGTTCGCGCAAATCCCAGGCTTTTCTCCCAGTAGGCATGGGGTCAACAAGTAAAGAATAACGAGCGGCAGGAGCGCATTGAGGGAGGAATTGGGGGAAAAGTGTTTCACTTGCTCTGATAGTGGGACTTGTGGAAAAGGAGTACAGGATTGAACACAAAATGGAGGATGTTAACACAGCATGCGGAGATGCCCGGAGATGTCCATGGGGTACAAAGAGAGGGGTTTTGGGAGGAGGCAAGTGTGGAGGGGTAGGGAAGGAAAGGCAGCGCGAGGACAAGGAAAAGCAGTGCGAGGCAAGGAAAGGCAGGCGCGAGGGCAAAGGAAGGCAGCCGAGGGCAAAAGGAAAGGCAGCGCGAGGCAGGAAAGGCAGCGCGAGGGCAAGGAAAGGTAGCGTGGGCAGGAAAGGTAGCGTGAAGGGCAAGGAAAGGCAGCGCGAGGGAAAGGAAAGGCCAGCGCGAGGGCAAGGAAAGGCAGCGGTCGAGGCAAGGAAAGCCAACGCGAGGGCAGGAAGGTCAGCGCGAGGGCAAGGAAAGGCAACGCGAGGGCAATGGAAAGGCAGCGCGAGGGCAAGGAAAGGCAGCGCGAGGGCAAGGAAAGGCAACCGCAAAGGGAAGGAAAGGCAGCGCGAGTAGGGGAGGAAGGCAGCGCGAGGGCAAGGGAAAGGCAGCGCGGGGCAAGGGAAGGCAGCGCGAGGGCAGGGAAGGCAGCGCGAGGGGCAAGGGAAGGCAGTCGGAGGGGCAAGGGAAGGCAGCGCGAGGGCAAGGGAAGGCAGCGCGAGGGCAAGGGAAGGCAGCGCGAGGGCAGGGAAGGCAGCGCGAGGGCAAGGGAAAAGGCAGCGTGAGGCACAGGAAGGCAGCGCGAGGGCAAGGGAAGGCAGCGCGAGGGGAAGAAGGAATACCCCCGAATAAAACTGCCCAAACAGCACTGGTTTCTTTTTAACCCTGTTCAATATAAAACCAGGCGGAAGCAATTAAAACCCGCAATCTCACTGTCAAAAGGCCTGCCTCAATGCATGCTCACACATGCAGCAAGCTTTGCACCCTCCGATTGGCTCCTTCGAACCAATTTTGTGCATGCTTCACTCTGGGAATAGTTTTAAGTTAAACTAAACTGTCAAGTCCTAGCAGTCTCCTTAACAGAGGGGGAGGGTTACAGGATGAGGGAGGATGAGTGGAAGGGCTAAGGGTGGAGAGGCGAGGTAGAGAGGGAGAGGGGTGGGAGAGAGAGAAAGGGAGTAGAATTAATGAGAGGGACGGAAGGGAAAAGGAAGGGAGAGAGGAAGGAGAGGGGGAAAAAGGGAGAGAGGGGGAAAGGAAGGGAGAGAGGAAGGAGAGGGGGAAAGGAAGGGAGAGAGGAAAGGAGAGGGGGAAAGAAAGGGAGAGAGGAAGGAGAGGGTGGAAAAGGAAGGGGAGAGAGGCAAGAAGAGGGGAGAGTGAGGGAGAGTGGAAGGAGAGGGTGAGAGAGGGAGAGCGGAAGGTGAGGAGGAGAAGTAGAGAGAAGAGAGAGAGAGAGAGAGAGAGAGAGAGAGAGAGAGAGAGAGAGAGAGAGAGAGAGAGAGAGAGAGAGATAGATCAAGGGGAGCGGACGAAAGGAGAGGTGGGGTGGTGGGGAAAAACTGAAAACATTTTTTAACTCATTGTAATCATCCAATTTAATTTTGCCTTCCTAACTCTGGAGATTTCCATGGAGAACTGTGGGCGCAGTCTCAGCCATGGAAGCTTGTCGAGATCGAATCTTGAAGAGGCGCTCCAAGCAAGCACTCGCAACAAAAAACGGTTGAAGAAACTTTTAAAAACAAAACATTTCCTTTTTTGTTTGTTGTATCTATCTAGTCGTATAATGAACAGAAGATCATCAAAAAGGTAAACGCAAAATAAAATTGCACTTTCCACGAGCAAGTCACCGCCGAGGCCGCACACACGGCAATGCGGGGCTAACAGGTGAGAAAGGGCTGACCTTTGTGCAAGTCAATCATATATTCGGTGACAGTGCAATATTTTTTGCGTGTGTACCATGGTGTGAAACAATCAACAAGCTCACCAAGTGGCTAAACTCTCAAGCAAAGCACTCCAACAATGGTTATAAGGAACGGCTGGCTTAGCAGCGTTAACAATTGCGATCGCTCTATTAAACCCTCCCGGAGACACACAAAATGTCAAACTTTTGCCGAATTGGCCAAATGAACACCTTTTTTTTGCAGTCGGAAACAGCTGATAATTCAATTCAAAGTTTTTCCTTTGTAATTCGGCTCAGAAGAAGAGATTCGAGAGGTTATGGCACGTGCGAATGAAATAAAGCCATGAACGCTGGCATCTCCGGCATTTATAAGCAATGCAATCAATGTAGCTGCGAATTCGTACGTATGATGATCAGGGATTTGATGAATACGTGTGAGGAAAGTGAAGAAAAAAAAACTATTGTTTAGAAACGCGCTGCAGCCTGTTCCAAGTTAAGGCATTGTTGAGGGCAGGCCAAAAAATAAAATAAAAAATATGAATTATGACCCCAGCGAGGGACAGCAAAAGGTGACCAAGGATGAGCTTGATGAAAGGCAAATTAATAAGGCGTTAAATTCATCTTAAAAAGGGGTGGTTAGCTGAACCGCAAACACCTAATTTTCATTCATGGACTCCTTCGGAGTTCCTTAGTATGCCATGCAAGTTTTCAGGTTTCCATGGTTTTGGAAGTTATGGAGGAGACACCACACCACTAAACTGACTGACTGACTGACTGACTGACACACTGACATTTATTATGGAGTAGATGTTTAGTGCCAACATGAGATTGAGAAGTGACACTCGTCCGAACGCAGCATTGACATGAGAGCTTTGGCTGTCTGACACCACCACAGTATGATGGTATCCGTTTGTGCATCGAATTGGACGTATTTTTGTGAGTTTTACTAGTTTTCGTAATTATGGAAGGATTACTAAGTCTGTGAAGAATCACACCCAAAATCAGACAAATGTCGTGAATATTTACGTGCAATTCAACTCATTTTGAACTTTTTTCTTTCTTGAATGTTTGGTTCTAAGCACTTTTGGGTGGAGAGAAATGGCAGTTAGCTAGTAAAAGTCTGGATCAGGTCCATTTACACAATTCAGGCAAAGAGATCTTTGAATGTTAGGAACATGTAGTTTTCTTCCAGCTCTCCACAGAAGCAGTCAAAGATCCAACAGAGGCATCAACATCACCTTGTGATATAAATCCCGCCCCACCCCCACCACATGAAGAAGTAACCGATCTCTTCATCCTTGGACGTCAGCGGAAAGTTTTTCACACCGGACTCAGCTGAGGACCCAACCTCCACGCACATCATGTGTGAGAAAATGTTGCCTGTTCATCCATCAAAGTTGAGTGGGAGCTCCTCCCATGGCCTCACCAGGCCCTACACACCCCCATTATTTTTTTTTTATGCTCCCCACATATTCTCACCCTTTTTCTCCTTCTGTCAGTCTAACTACCTCTTGAGAGAGTGGGTGTTGAGAAAGGAAATAGGGAATTTTAAGAAACCCTAAGAAAAAAAATTTTAGATCTTTATAAATGAGACATTACAAGTGGCTTTATTACCTCCAACACCCGAAAGGTGAAAGAGATCACGTCTTTCACCCTTACCTGGTCTGTCTGTCCTGTCTTTGGGTGGTCGCTAGACGACCGTTATTCCAGGTTTTCCTGTCTGTATGTTATGTAATGGACAGCTCTTGGAGGCCAGCGGAGTCAACCGATTTGATGAAACTTGACCGGTAGGTTCTACCAGGATCTAGTTGTATGCTTTTGAAGCACCGTTTTGGCTATGGACACCACGTTGCCCTAGCAACGGGACTTTGAAATTTTTGACAAAAATCCGAAAAATATTTTTATATATTTTTTTTCGAAAATCAAGATCGGCTTGCGTGCTTTTATGCGCACTTAATCAACCTCTTTTGGTCAAAAAATTTCAAGCCGATTCCGTCAAAACTGTATGCTAGTATGCAATTATTGGCGACCACCCGTGTCGCTACGGCTTGTTTGTTTGTTTGTGTGCAGGATATCTTCAAAAAGTAGTGACGGATTCAGATTAAACTTTTGTGGACAGTTTGTTGTGTGACAAGGACGAATTGATTTGATTTGGTGAGGATCAGGATCCGTGTCCGGATACGAGATTAATGTAAATTTGAAAAGTGATTTCTTCCACCATTGAGAGATGGGGGCCAAAAACTATATATAGAAATATTTGAAAATGTATTGGCCGGATATGTTGCTTGTGGATCAGGCCATTGAATGGCAAGAGGTATGCGCTCTACCGAGTTGCCCTTCTAGTTTCCCAAAGGGAAATGTCCGTTCTTCTTCACATTTGTTTTCATAAGCTTGATTCACATGTCCCTGCTGTTGGTTTTATTGTACTGTTGGACCTCGCCTATTTGTGGATTCGCTATTTGGTGAAACCGCGTATTCGCGGTTTTAAAATGTGACTTGCTCCACATTCGAGGCCCTGTGCTTCACATCTTCGCCGTTTTTTTTGTTGTTGTTGTTTTTTTTGCATCTGTGGTTTTTCATCGGTGTATTCGCAGATTTTTTGCAGCGTATTCATTGTTTTTCTCGGGATTTTTTATTTTTCTCATGTAATCATGAATCACCGGAACCTATCCCCCTTTTTCGATTGAAACAATGCCCCGCGCTATTTGCGGATTCCTATTCGCGGCATTTACAGGAACGTATCGCACACGAATAGTGGGGTCCAACATACACATTTTGAACCCTATTTTGGTACCTATTATTTTGATCGGCTTTTTCCATATGTAGTAAATGTCCAGCAGGGCAACGTGCGAGTTACGCACTGCCTCTAAGCTGTTAACACTGGGTTTTGAAGCTCAACAGCTATAAACTGAGTGATTCATCAATCATGCGCCATCCCTCGAATGGACGTTAAACTGAGGGTCCAGCTTGCCTGATTAGGTGGTAAGCTATTCCAAAACGTGCATGTGCCTGTGGTTGCTTCATTTTATGGGGACCAACAGCTTATGCTACTGATGCCGTGCCCCTCGAGTACCAGTACACTGGTCTCATTTGCCGACTCAGAGGATGACAGGCTGATCAATACACCTGGTGTTAATTCATTGGCTGTTATGGCCTCAACCTCAAGACCACTGAAGAACTTAAATAGTTGAACACGACGTTAAAGATCTTCAAATCAAATTCTGCCTGACTTCTGAATCGGTTGGGAGTGATAACCGAACAGAATTGTAGCCAATACAGTAAGTAATATGTTTATTCTTCCATATAAGCCATTCACCTAGCCCCTTTTTGCATAGAATTATCTTGGGTTGTTTGTTTTGGTTATTGACCTTAAAATGAAGTCAAGTTTCAAAAATTCAGCCCCACATACTATTTTATTCCCCATTCATTGAGCAAATTTTTGTTCCGAAAGTCCCAGCCAGATCCGAGACTACAGCTCGAACATTCACACAAAAAAAGTGAGAAACGCCTAATGGTGGTTTAGTACTCCTGGTGGTGTAAGACCTTGACATTTAACCCTGGAAGGGTATGATGGTAAATTAACTCAAATTCAGCTTACTCTGGGCTTATTTAAGAGGCGGCATTTTGTTCCAATTGGAAAAACCTCAGACAAAATCGGACAAGTTGAGTTTGTGAAATTTTGTTAACAATGTCTATAATTGGGTCCAACGACCTTAGAAAAATAGGTCAAAAATTAGGTCTACCCCACCCATTTTATATTCACCATTATCGATGCCGAATTTAATTTCGAAAGTCCCAGCCAGCCCCGCGATACAGCAAATGGAAATTGATACAGCAACGGGAAAACTCTTGGTAGCCCATTAACAAATTGGGGTCACCTAAAGTGTATAAACAAGCCCCACAACAGCTTTAAGCCTCTCCTTATTCTATAACGGCGAGGCTTAATCAACATTCAATAGCCCGCTGAAAGAAAACAAACCAAACAGGAAAAAAAACTGAATGGGATGATGTATTTCAGTCAGATTTGGTGAAAGATCGTAATGATTTGTCAGTTCGTGTTAAGCTTTTTGTAAGGTAATTCACCCACATAGAACAGGTTTTTTCACCGTCAGGTGCCCGGACTGTATAGATAGTTACAAGTTTTGTTCTCATATCTTGAGCCAATCAGCACCCAGGGAAATGTATTTGTAGGGAAAAATGTCGGAAAAAGTCATTGTTCCTTTATAGTTTTGTCAAGAAATAATGCTTTAAAGATGCACACTGATGGTGAATTAACTGTAGCTTATGAGATCAGCTTTGGAAGGAGCTGCTTTGGGTATTTGCACTATCCTCAGACTTAAGATAATGGATATACAATATGAACAGTATATGTCTTCCTTCTCGATCTCATCCTTCCTTGACAGGATAGAGTCGGCAAAACCCAATAAGCCGCAAGGCCAGGCCGCGTCCCAAATGCATGTCCATCAGCATGACTCCAGGCGCCACATGCGTGGCCCTCTGCTTCACCAAAGCTGTCATCCTCGGCTCGGACTCGCTCCCATCGAAGTTGTTATATTTGGCGCTCCTCGTAACCACAAAACTCAGTCTCTCTCATCAATGGGCAGAACTTTGCAAGAGGGAGTTCGCCAAATCCCAGGCCTTTTCTCCCAGTAGCATGGGGTCAACAAGTCAAAGAATAACGAGCGCAGGAGCGCAATTGAGGAGGAATTGGGGGAAAAGTGTTCTCAACTTGCATCTGATAGTGGGACTTGTGGAAAAGGAGTACAGGATTGAACAAAATGGAGGATGTTAACACAGCATGCGGAGAATGCCCAGAGATGTCCATGGGGGGTACAAAGGAGAGGGGTTTTGGGAGGAGGCAAGTGTGAGGGGTAGGGGAAGGAAAGGCAGCGCGAGGACAAGGAAAAGCAGTGCGAGGCAAGGAAAGGCAGGCGCGAGGGCAAAGGAAGGCAGCCGAGGGCAAAAGGAAAGGCAGCGCGAGGCAGGAAAGGCAGCGCGAGGGCAAGGAAAGGTAGCGTGGGCAGGAAAGGTAGCGTGAAGGGCAAGGAAAGGCAGCGCGAGGGAAAGGAAAGGCCAGCGCGAGGGCAAGGAAAGGCAGCGGTCGAGGCAAGGAAAGCCAACGCGAGGGCAGGAAGGTCAGCGCGAGGGCAAGGAAAGGCAACGCGAGGGCAATGGAAAGGCAGCGCGAGGGCAAGGAAAGGCAGCGCGAGGGCAAGGAAAGGCAACCGCAAAGGGAAGGAAAGGCAGCGCGAGTAGGGGAGGAAGGCAGCGCGAGGGCAAGGGAAAGGCAGCGCGGGGCAAGGGAAGGCAGCGCGAGGGCAGGGAAGGCAGCGCGAGGGGCAAGGGAAGGCAGTCGGAGGGGCAAGGGAAGGCAGCGCGAGGGCAAGGGAAGGCAGCGCGAGGGCAAGGGAAGGCAGCGCGAGGGCAGGGAAGGCAGCGCGAGGGCAAGGGAAAAGGCAGCGTGAGGCACAGGAAGGCAGCGCGAGGGCAAGGGAAGGCAGCGCGAGGGGAAGGAAGGACGATAAAACGTGCCCAAACAGCACTGTTTTCTTTTTAACCCTGGGTTCAATATAAAACCAGGCGGAAGCAATTAAAACCCACGCAATCTCACTGCAAAGGCCTGCCTACATGCATGCTCACACATGCAGCAACCTTTGCACCCCTCCGATCGGCTCATTTCGAATCCAATTTGTGCATGCTTCACTCTGGGGAAGTAGTTTTAAGTTCAAAACTAAACTGTCAGTCCTTAGCAGTCTCCTTAACAGAGGGGGAGGGTTACAGGATGAGGGGAGGGATGAGTGGGAAGGGGCAAGGGTGGGAGAGCGAGGTAGAGAGGGAGAGGGGTGGGAGAGAGAGAAAGGGAGTAGAAATTAATGAGGAGGGAGCGAGAGGGAAAGGAAGGGAGAGAGGAAGGAGAGGGGAAAAAGGGAGAGAGGGAAAGAGGGAAGGAAGGAGAGGGGGAAGGGAAGAGAGGAGGGGGAAGAAGGGAGAGAGGAAGGAGAGGGGAAAGGATAGGGAGAGAGAGAAAGGGAGAGTGAGAGAGTGAAGGAGAGGGTGAGAGAGGGAGAGCGGAAGGTGAGGAGAGAGAGAGAGAAGAAGAGAGAGAGAGAGAGAGAGAGAGGAGAGAGAGAAGAGAAGAGAGAGAGAGAGAGAGATAAGAATCAAGGGGAGCGGAAAGAGGAGAGGGGGTGGGGAAAAACTGAAAACATTTTTACTCATTGTAATCATCCATTTATTTGCGCTTCCTAACTCCTGGAGATGTCTCCATGGAAACTGTGGCGCAGTATCACCATGGAAGCTTGTCGAGATCGAATCTTGAAGAGCGCTCCAAGCAAGCACTCCAACAAAACGGTTGAAGAAACTTTTAAAAACAAAACATTTCTTTTTTGTTTGTTGTATCTATCTAGTCGTATAATGAAAGAAGATCACACAAAAAGGGTAAACGTCAAAATAAAATTGCACTTTCCACGAGCAAGTCACCGCCCGAGGGACCGCACACACGGCAATGCGGGGCCTAACAGGTGAGAAAGGCCTGACCTTTGTGCAAGTCAATCAATATATTCGGTGACAGTGCAAATATTTTTTGCGTGTGTACCCATGGTGTGGAAACAATCAACCAAGCTCACCAAGTGGTCTAAACTCTCAAGCAAGCACTCCAACAAATGGGTTATAAGGAACGGCTGGCTTAGCAAGCGATTAACAATTGCCGATCGCTCCTATTAAACACCTCCCGGAGACACACAAAATGTCAAACTTTGCCGAATTGGCCAAATGAACACCTTTTTTTGCAGTCGGGACAGCTGATAAATTCAATTCCAAAGTTTTCCTTTTGTAATTCGGCTCAGAAGAAGAGATTCGAGAGGTTATGGCACGTGCGGAAATGAAATAAAGCCATGAACGCTGGCATCTCCGGGCATTTATAAGCAATGCAATCAATGTAAGCAGCGATTCGTACGTATGATGATCAGGGATTTGATGATACGTGTGAGGAAAGTGAAGAAAAAAAAACTATTGTTTAGAAACCGCTGCAGCCTGTTCCAAGTTAAGGCATTGTTGAGCAGGCCAAAAATAAAATAAAAAATATGAATTATGACCCCAGCGAGGGACAGCAAGGTGACCAAGGATGAGCCTTGATGAAAGGCAATTAAATAAGGCCGTTAATTATCTTAAAAAGGGGTGTTTAGATGAACCCAAACACCTAATTTTCATTCATGCACTCCTTCGGAGTTCCCTTAGTATGCATGCAAAGTTTCAGGTTTCATGGTTTTGGAGTTATGGAGGAGACACACACCACTAACTGACTGACTGACTGACTGACTGACACACTGACATTTATTATTGGAGTAGATTTAGTGCCAACAATTGAGATTGAGAGTGACACTCGTCCGAAGCAGCATTGACATGAGAGCTTTGGCTGTGCTGACACTCCAAGTATAGATGGTATCCGTTGTGCATCGAATTGACGTATTTTTGTGAGTTTTACTAGTTTTCGTAATTATGGAAGGAATTAATAAGTCTGTGAAGAATCACACCCACAAATCAGACAATGTCGTGAATATTTTACGTGCAATTCAACCTCATTTTGACTTTTCTTTCTTGAATGTTGGTTCTAAGCACTTTTGGGTGGAGAGATGGCAGTTAGAGCTAGTAAAGTCTGGAATCAGGTCCATTTCACAAATTCAGGCAAAGAATCTGGAATGTTAGGAACATGTCAGTTTCTTCCAGCCTCTCCACAGAAGCAGTCAACAGGATCCCAACCAGAGCATCACATCACCTTGGTGATATAACATCCCCCTCCCCCCCC
>CM068962.1:59630029-59643367 GCA_035128595.1 Eptatretus atami
AGGTGGACTTGTTAACTTTTCTTGTGTTTTTATACACTGTTTAGCAAACAATGTCACACTCAAGCTCTTGTTGTTTTCTTTTTTTCCTTTTATATGTTACACGATCGAGCCTCATGGAAGAGCTGGGGCAGAATTGAAGGGAAAAAATGGAAATGGGGAAACACCAACAGTGAAATCAAAAGGGAGGGGGATAAGGGATACACGGGAGTGAACAACCTACACACAAGCTGAATAAAACACAGCAAGAAAAGGAGGGGGGCAGGTGGAGATGAAACACATGTAATCACATTATATGATGATTGGCGGTTCAGTAACAGGCAGACGACACTACAGTAATAAATCTCAGTCACTCTTCACTGATCATCATCATCATCATCATCATCATCATCATCGGGTGATTTTAACCTGGAGTACTGAGAATGCGCAATTCAACTGCACCAACAAATTGCAATATTACATACTGTGAGCAGCTTTATGATGCACACTTTTTTTTGTGCCAATCGGTAACAAACTTTTTCGCTAACGTTATACCATTCACAAATTGGTTGATCTTTACAACACCTCGCATGTAGGTCAAGCTGGATGACTCACGACAGGCTTTTTGCAGTACAGTTGAAGGTCTCCGTTACAGTTCTCGCAGACCCGCCAGTCATTCTTCCAGTGCACAATAGTTATATGCTTTGACACAGTCATAGTTTCACTGACTGTTTCAGTCTGAGCACTCGGTGATGTACTCAACACGGAAATGGCTTCTTTCTTTTTCTTCTTCTTGTTTACCACCGATTCTTGTTCCAAACTGATCCATGTTTACAGCCAAATGAATCATGGGCTGTTCCAGTGGTGTCACTCTCATACAAGATCGGGTTATGTATGCATCCCTGTCTCCATTTTCGCAGAGAAAAGGTCTTCATTGCATTATTGCGAGACCGGAACCGGGACCAGAATTCACACAAAAAATAAACCTCGTTTTCATGTGAAAGATGGGCTAAAATTTCTCAAGGCTGCATGAACGAGAAGGGCACTCGGTAATGCCTGATCCACGAGAACATATCTGGCCCAATACATTTTTCAAATATCATGCTATATATATATCCTTTTTGAGCCCTATCTTTCAATGGTGAAGAATCACTTTAAAAATTATAGTAGTCAGATCCAGATTCAGATCTTCACCAAAATTGAAACAATTCGTTGTGGTCACACACCCAACATGTCCACCAAGTTTCATCCGAATCCGTCCACAACTTTTTGAGATATTGCGCTATCTAGCGTTTTTAGCCGCATCTCTCAGTGGTGAAGAATCACGCAACAAAATTCTCGTAGTCATATCCGGATTCGGATCTTCACCAAAATCTAATAGTTTCATCCTTGTCAGACACCAAAAATCTCCACCAAATTTCGCAGGAATCCGTCCATAACTTTTTGAGACATTTTGTTCACAAATAAACAAACAAGAAACACGTCATGCATAGCAATGAGTATATTAGAGGGACAGCGCAGGTAGGACGGTTTGGAGACAAAGTGAGAGAGGCGACATTGAGATGGTTTGGACATGTGCACAGGAGGGATACGGGGTATATCGGGAGAAGGACGCTGAGGATGGAGCCGCCAGGTAGGAGGAGAAGAGGAAGGCCAAAGAAGAGTTTATGGATGTGGTGAGGGCAGACATGTGGGTGGTTGGTGTGACAATGGAAGATGTAGAGGACAGAGCGAAATGGAGACGGATGATCCGCTGTGGCGAACCCTAACAGGAGCAGCCAAGAGAGAGAAGAAGAAGAAGAAGAAGAAGAAGAAGAAGAGAAGAAGAAAAGAAGAAGAAGAAGAAGGAAGAAGAAGAAGAAGAAGAAGAAGAAGAAGAAGAAGAAGAAGAAGAAGAAACAAGTCATGCATAGCACAATACTTGCGAAATCCATAAAACAAATTTGACCTTCAAAATATTTGCTGGTTGAATTTAGTAACCTGATATGTATTTCGTAACTTGAAATCCTTCAAATTTCAAGTCAATCGGATAACATGTCCGATGACAATCGAGGATTTTAGAAATCTCACCTAAGTTGTTGACCTTTGGCCTATGTTGGCCTTTTGGTCTATGGTGACCTC
Source organism: Eptatretus atami (assembly GCA_035128595.1). NCBI lineage: Eukaryota > Metazoa > Chordata > Myxini > Myxiniformes > Myxinidae > Eptatretus > Eptatretus atami. The sequence goes on from CM068962.1 coordinate 59,632,127, forward strand.
AAAAATAAATGGCTAGGTGAATTCAGTGACCTGAAATAAAAATCCTCTTCAAATTTCAAGTCAATTGGATGACAATTGAAGATTTTAGAAATTCCGGCCAATGTTGATCTTTTTGGCCAAAGTTGACCTCAAAAATAATTGGTGCTTGAATCAGTGACCTGATATGCAAATCCTGTTGAAACTTCTAGTCAATCAGAAGAAAATTGAGGATTTTAAAAATTTGACAAATTTGTTGACCTTTTAACCTTAAAAGCAATAGGCTTCTTCCTGATGACGAACGCTACCATGTGAAGTTTCGTTGTTTGGTTTAAAATTGTGACCTGTAGTCAATTGCATATAGACAAACAAACACAAACAAACATAATAACGCACAAAACCAACAAATATAATTGAAAAATCTTCGATTTTGCCAGTAACAAAGAGACAGACAGACAGGGGTGAAAACATCACCTCCATCCTCCTTGTAATAATAATAATAACCTACAAAATACCCAAAGCAAATCTTAATGAGCATTACAACTGGGAACTCCTCCCAGAAGTCGTTCACAACTTGGAAACGATCCAACAAAAGATTCCTCAGAGCAAAACTCATGCGAGTGAAACGGTCCATCTAATGCACTAAAATGTGATTATAAACTTTCGTGTAGTTGTCAATTAAGATGTCTGTGGGTATTATATACACAGTGTCAGGGATCATGGAGGATCGAGAACATAAAATGGATCTCAACACATAACAAAATGAAAAGAACAGGAAAAACACACGCTGAGAGGAAGTGGGGGGGGACAGGAGGTATGGGGGCAGGTGGGAACACACCAGCAGCAGGGTTAAAGGACAAAATAGGAAACTTCGAGAAATAAGGGATGTGGGAAACAATGAGGGCAATGGGAGAACACAGGGGGTGGACAAGGTGGATACAGCCGCAAACTCTCAATCACAGGGTTCACTTCACTTGGGGGAGGGTTAATGGGGGTAGATCTGACAATAAGAGCCACTTGATGGTCTTGTTCCTGCTCCAAAGTACGTCGAACAGAAGAATGCATCAAACACCCAAAGGAACTTGAAGATGTGTTATTTTTCTTGAAAAATTCCGAGTGAAGGAAATTCTCACAGATTGTCCTTGGAAAAAAAGAAAAAAAAATCTGGAAGATTTTCTCAAATAAACCATAAGATCAGCTAAAATAATCCACAAACAGAATGCAAGTTGTCTTCAAAAGTGTTTACAAATAATATCCGAGATCAAGGCCATGGTGCCATTGTTGCATTATGCAGAATGGAGAGATGATTGGTTCAAAGGGAGATTGAACCATCTAGACAGCAAAACAAGAAAGTGACTGCAAATTTACAACTTTGTATTTAGATTCGACGATGTAGTTTTCAGACTTTAAAGGGATACTGTGACCTGAAGTTATCTTTAACGATAAAAACAGTTTCACATATCTGAGAACCTTTCAACAAGAATTGGTCTTGTAAAGATTGCTTGCAGATGATGACATCATCACTGCCCAAAACTGAAAATAAAGCTAAATAGTTAGCTGGGGCCATCAAACTGTTGAAGAGTTGACGGCAAAGTGCCAACAATGGATTAATAATGTTTGTGTTGAAATGCACTTTAATTTACATCCTTGATAAAAATAAATAAATAAATAAATAAAATTAAGACACTGTTCATGGTATCAAATGTCAAAATTGAGAAGTAACCATAAAATGTTTTTTTAGGTTAATTCAAACATGTCGATTGGCTCGCAGGGTAGCCTAGAGGTACACGTACTTTGAGCTGTCTCTACTGGGTATGAATCTCAATGCAGTTGTAAACTTTTACCCTGGTGTTTTGCATGCAAAATGGTACATCTAAGTGTGCACCATCCATCAGAAGGACGTATTGGCAGATGTCAAAAAGTCCCACGATTACTCTCGCAAAGATTAGGCAAAGTTATCGCCGGTACTCTGAAACAATCACAAATTACTACTCAGGAGGTCAGGCCTGGTCAGCCAGTTCAAGGAATACTTGGGCTGCAATTACACACCCCTTCCCCCTCCCCGGACATGGGAATAATTGGCACTACTAAAAAAAAGAAAAAAAAAAAAAAAAGAGGAAGAACACTAAAAAACAAAGAAGAAAAAAAAACAAGAGGAGGAAGACATAAAAGCAGAATAAGAACAAAAATGAAATAAGGAAAAAAAAAGAAGCAGAATAAGACGAAACGGAAAAAGAAAATGAAAAAGGAAGATGACAATGAAGAAGAAGAAAAAAAAAAGTTACGAAGAAGACGACGAAATATTCCGAAGCATCTATTCTATTCACCTACAAGTATAAATTTATTCGAAGAAAAAAACAATCTCCCTTTTAAACTGTAGAGCAAAGAAAGTAATTTAGTTGAAGAAAGCCTGGTATTGTAATGCAGGTAAAACAACATTGTCAGACAGTTGGAGCTGTCATGGATTGAAACATGTACATGCATGTGTACTTTGAAAGAGATGGGTTTAAGATGTTCATGTAGTAATTCATGAAAAGGGCAAGTCCAATAATTATTCGCGCACGTTACGTATGGGACATTCAGAAAGTTTAACCCTCTGAAAAGCAATTAAGATAGTCATTGATTTCAGTGATTTTTATTCTAATGTTGGACATCTGCAAGGAGAATACCCACAATAATTTATACGTCATTAGTCCTTGGGACGATAAAGGAATTAAAGAAAACATGGTGCGTTACATGTGGGACCACAAGAAACATGATTTTTCAAAGAACAAAGTTTCAAGTTCAAAGTCCTCTGAAAGTATTTCAATCATTCACCAGAATTTTCAGTGTGGAGAATGTTGAAACACTTGCGTAAAGTCATCACAAATTCTCCTCCAGGAAAAAAAAAATACACAGTAGTCAAGAGAGATTAATTAGTGTTAACAAAGGACGCGTTACGTTTGAGACAAAATTCTCCATCGGCTTTACATGCAATATATACATCGTTGGTGTAAATTGCCTTTCATAACACAATCAACAGGCTTGAACATATTTTGACACAAAGATCCAACATTTAACTGTTAGCAACTCAGCAATTCGTGTAGTAGGATATGAAACAAAGTGATCATCTGATTTTTAAGTATTAAAAATGCAAAATGATTTTAAATTAGAATCATATTAACAATGGTTTGCAAGTACTTCTGAAGAAAATGAAACGCACTTAACTTTATTGTGGACATACATAAAAATGTACTCTGAAATGATTAAACCCAGACAGGACACGTAGGACAGATAAGACAGATCTGTTTCAGTGTGTGCACAAGGAATGAAAATAAACAAAAGAATAGCATAGAGTAATTTGTGGGTCATTTTTTTTTTTTTTAATGCTCAAATAGATTTTTGTTTTGATTTGTCTCAGGACCTCAGGGCTTTTGTACATTCAATAGAAGTAATTATATGTAATGTAAACATTTATCAACTAGAATGAAAATATCAAATCTGGCAACGTAGTTATAATATGGACTACTTCCACTTACACAAGGGAACAGAAGAAGGTATTAATTTTGTGTAAAAGGGAAATGCATATTCCAATATGTTTCAGAGAAAAAACCAGAAACTTAGAGGTGCCTGAAATAATGATAAACAAAACTCATATCTTCTTCAAAAGGAGGTTACACCCCTCCTGACAAATGGAATGATTCCCATATGTTTAGTCTGCCTAAAACTGGGCCATGGGTGCAGGGCAGGTCTCATGAGAATACATGAATTCCCAAAATGTCCACTGGCCAAAGTAGTGGTCAAATGTTGGCGATGTTGAAGTAGTCTTTCCCACAGACGTTATAAACAATGTCCCATAAGTCACGGTATTGTCTTACACGTAACAATTTTTAATTACTTGTGAACTAATTATCTACATATATTTTAAGCTAGAGATACAGGATATATGACCAATACATGATGGATTAGAACTTCTGAAAATGGCATTAAATTTTTTTGAGATTTTTGTGTAATCCTAAAAAAATTCATGTAAATTGTTACGTATGGGACATCGCTTATTAAAAACAGGCCTAATTTGCATAATTAATGAAGTGAACATTTTTTTTATTCTGTATTAAAAGGGCATGGTGGAGTATTCAAGTCCATGTAAAAAAAAAATTGTTGTAAAGTTTGGTTAAACTTACTACATCACCATTTTAAATTGTCCCATACGTAATACCTAATTCGCTTACATGTAAATTAGTTGAGCCATTTCACACCTTAAACCAATGACTGCCATTTTCTTTCAAAGATAGATGAAATTTCACATTCAGACATGAAAATCTCATTGAAATTAGAGTTGTGGCATGAATATGATATTCTGCCATCTGAGGGGACCTTCTCTCGGACTTGCCAAAAACATCATTGAAGTAAGACAATATCTCAAGCAAATTAATAATTTACTGGAATTTAATTAGAAATTTGATTTCCTAGTTGCATTATTCCAGTGGCATGACAGGAATTTGGTTGTGGTACTGGAACACAATGGTCGTCTCTTTCCAAAAGCTAACAGCATCCACAAGCGAATGCTTAGTGAACATGGGACAGCTGGTTTAACGTCCCTTCCAAATGAATCAACACCGAGAAATGCTTGCGATGTTGGGTCTTCACCAGCAAAGCACCAGGATAACCGACGAGGGGAAAAAAAAAATTCAAGGAGAGAGATTATGGGACATTAAAGGAAAATCAGTCATGGTAATTGAGACTCAAGATACAAAATATGGAAGGATTAGGTGATACAGACCCCTGTAAGACTTCCTAATTCCAACTTGCCCTGTGATCTATTAAGTTAATGAGTTAAGTCTGTCAATGTCTCCGATACAGTATGGTGAAACTCACTATTCACAAGACCAAAACTCCAATATGGAAACTTTCAAAGATATACTCAAAAGGAATAGTAGTAAAAAAATAAAAAAAATAAAAATAAACTTGTACATTGCTTGGATGAGTATGAAAACAACAAATCTGTCATCTTCAACATTAATTTACATGTGGACATCATGGTGTGATTGTTGGAAGGGAGATGCATCATGGAGTATCCAGTATTGATAATGAGATGTTTGGTTAACTCCCCAGGTTATATAATCGACCCTTCCTTTTACACAATACAGTACAGGCATTCGTCTTAAGGAATATTCATCTCGCCCGGAATTCACAATGTTGCTCTTATGCAGACTAGCTTCCAAGTACAAGCACAAATGGTAGTATAATAGCCCCAAATGAAAAAAAATATATTCACAAAATTATGGAAAAGGAGATCGAGACACATCAGATGGATCGAGCTTGGCGATGCTTTTCCACGGTCCCGAGACCATTTGCCCATTCCTCCTGAACTCTTAAACAGTACAACAAAAGGAAAAAGGTATTTTCCCATTGTCCGTTACCATTCATCCTGATGACATATAATTGTCGGTTTTCACATATGTGGTAAACATAACAAGGGCGGGTCACGACAAGGTCGTGCTCGTGATGCAGCGCAGCACGGGGCTTGCAAGCCACAACTTTGCTATATTTTACGATTTCTGTCATTGATTACAACAGGGAAGCTTGATAATCCCACTTTAGGTGATGCAATAACACAACCCAAACAGATTGTACCACTCCACAACCACATTCAAGATCGTATAACCATGCACGTCTTTACACTCAAGATTAGAATATCCAAAAAAGAAAGGATTTTCATCTTCGTTTGGTTCTCTCATACAGCCATGCATTATTGAAACTTTAACTTTACTGTCTTGTAATGGACAAATCAACACAGCACGTGGTATTTTGACCTAGAAATGTAGCCGCATTCATGAGTGATGTGCTCAGACGGGAAAACCAAACAAGCCAACCCAAATGTTTGGCGAATCATTCATTAATACTTAACATGGCTTGTTGGAAAAAGGATTGTGCTGATGAATGTTGCACTCAAATTCATCCCATGAAAGACACAATGGATTTCGATCCAGTGACTTTGAGGACAAGGAAAGATCCTCAAAATCTGCCATTGTTCCTCAATCTAATCAAACACATTTTTGGCAGTGAATCAGTATATTGTCAACCGCAATGTGGTCATCGGCACAAAATAACCAATGCAACATTTCTGGTGTACAATTGATCTGGAAAAGAATCCCTCAGCACATGATCTTTATACAGAGCTGTATACTTAGGCTGCTTTCAGTTACCAAGTTTCTTGTAGAGCGATTGCCAAGTGGCTTAAGCACTCAATTTGAAACCGTTAAGGAACGGCTGGCTTGGCAAGTCCTAGCTAGCTGCTTGGTTACTGAACACACCCCAGTCTCGCAGTAGGAGATAATAAAACTGCCATCAGTGGCCTGGGAAAGTAGAACGATACAAGTCGAGTAATACGTGTCAGAATATTTTACATAATTGAGCTCTCTGTTCTGAGCTAAAAGGGGCGAACCACAAACCCATCGGGTTTCTTTGGTTATCAGTGGCTCGATCTCTTTGCCGCTCACTTCAGTGAAGCTGACTTTGTTGTTATAGTCTCTGACTGCAGCACTCCATTTGTTGAAAGGTCCTTCATCTGATATACTGGAGATAATAAGGCTTTCCAATAAACTTCTCACCTTTGACAGTGGCCACTGTTCATTTTGACATTTGACAAAACTCTCTACGTTTTGAGAGTACTCTTATGTACTAATACATTCGACAACCGAACAACATGACTGTCAAACCTGATTAACATGCAATATAACGAGTACATTAGGATGCTGCAAGACCTTTGCCATATTCCGCATTGCTGGCGGTCTCTAAATCTTCACAGTGTTGCTGGGTCAAATGAACAACCCAATTAGCATCCCTAATTTTAGGTGATGCCAAATTCAATGGAGTAAATGATTTCTAATACCAGAGCAAGCACAAATTTATATAGAAGGAGCATATTAATATTTCAATCCCTTTCCTTATTGCGATAATAATCTAAATCAGGAGCATCACAAAGTATGAATAGCATGCTTAGTCTACCATGGAAACCTTACCATTACATCCCCATTAACCAAAATAGCAGGCATCCTGTATTCAAAGTAACAAAAGCCACCCATATTAGCTTCTCTATCATTCATTTAGTTTGCCACAAAGTTATGAAGATCAAAGTTGTTGTTGCTATTAAGCTGGGGATGAAGCTTAAACATCTTATACTATAGTTCAACCACTCCTGCCATATGACTACACGGACATTTAGGCCAGCATTATGTGAGCAAGTGTGCTGCATGGGATGATGAATTCCCTTTGGCACATCCAGCAGACACATCTCATGAATAGAGAGAGGTATGAACAGGATTTCTCTCTTATGACCAGAGTACGAGTACATTCATGCAATGTAACAACCACACTTGTTAATTTGGACTATACGTTTCCCCATCTACAGGATGAAGCATACAATAAACATGACAAACTGTGATTACAATCTATCCGACGAGCACACCTTTGAGAAATATTGGCATCGAGATAGAGAAGTAATGCCAAGCTGTAATGGCACTACCATTCAACATTGCAGAAGAAGAGATGCAGAGATGATCGGACACTCAACCCTGACCCATGACGTTTATTATTATTGAATTGAATTCAGAATAAAATAAATTCATTTCAAATCAAATGGAAGACCAAATAGGTGCAGTCCTGCATTGGAGTCATCAGAAGGATCCCAAACAAGCAAAATGCAAAGATAAATTCATCAGGAGGCACCTGGATAGGATTCGGGTTTTGGCTACTACTCCTCTACCCTCTAACCGATCCAGGTACAGCCGAGTGAGCCTTATTCAAAATAAAATAAATAAATAAATAAAAACCCAGATTAAAAAAAAAAATAATAATAATAATAATAATAATAATAATTCTGGCTGCCGGACAATGCGTCTGATCAGATTGAAATGTAAAACATATGCTTCCCCATCACCACGAGATCATAATTGTGAAGTTTCCCGTCAATTGATAAAGTGGTTCAAGAGAAATAATTTTTTAAAGATTTTTGCTCAATCCAACATGGCTGCCAGACCATGTGACCCATCAATTATATTAGTGAATACCCTGGTAGCCCCAAAGCTTGGGGAACACGAGTGTGAAGTTTCCTTTCAATCTTTCCAGCAGTTCTGGAGAAGATATTTATAGGTTTTAGCGTAAATCCAATATGGCTGCCAAACCATGTGACCTACGATGCCATTCATGTGAACATTTTGTTCCTGGTGGATAGATCATACCTGTAAAGTTTTGCCTCGATCTTTTCAGCCGTTTCAGAGAAGAAAGTTTTTGAAGGTTTAAAAAAAAAAAAATTATTAAACAAGATAGCTGCTGAACCACGTGACCAATGACATCATTTTTTTTTTTCTGTGGACCAATTTATCCCGAGATGATGCTCAAAAATGTTCATACCGATCGGATGTAGCATTCCTAGTATGCAATTATGACATCATACTGAAGGCAGCAATGACATAAAAAAAAACACCTTCTCTAAGAGTACTTTCCATGTGCCAAGATAGCAACTTTTTCCATGGAGTGGTTTTGAAGATCCAAAGATCCAAAGTTTTTCCTTTTTCCCAATACGGCTGCCAGACCACGTGACCTATGACATCACCATTATCATTAAAATATTCCACACGAGTCGTTGCTCCTATGGTGAAAATTTTGTCTCAAACAGACAAGCGGTTGCAGAGAAAAACACTCACGTTCTGTGCGGAGCAACAGACGACGGACAAGCGGAGGGTAACTGGAACGGCACCCGGTAGAGCACACACCTTTGTCAGGCTGAACAGTTTACGTTCTGTATTCCACCGATAGGCTGTATCTGTATCCGGATCTCCAAAATTCAATCGGTTTGTTATTTTCACTTATCCAAATTATCCACCTAGGTTTTGTCATAATCCGTCCAGACATTTTTGAAATATAATGCTATGTATTGTTTTTGGCCCCATCTCTCAATGGTGAAGAATCACTTAATAAATTATCGTATTTTGGATCTGGATTTGGATCTTCACCAAAATTGAATCGATAATTTTTTTTTCCTCGCACATCCAACCTGTCCACCAAGTTTTGCCAGAATACATTCATAACTTTAAGATATTGTGGTACGTATCGTTTTAGCCGTATCTCTCAATGGTGAAGAATCACTTAAATAAATTCTAGTAACCGCATGTGGATGTTCACCAAAATATAATAATTTCGTACTTGTCAAACACTCAACCTCTCCAACAAATTTCACCTGAAGCCGTCCACAATTTTTTTGAGATATTCTGTTCACAGACAAACAGACAAACAGAGGTGAAAACATAACCTCTGTCCACCTTTGGTGGCGAAGGATAAATTTTATTATTTTTCTTTTAAACAACCAATAAACAAATATATGTCCCACTGCCGAGCACATCACAACATCTCTCCAGCCTTTTTTTTTTTTACAACTTTTTTTTACAACTTTTTTTACAATACAACTTTTAGAACTTTTGTATCCTTCAGAAGTTTTGCAATCTTTCAACAGTATACATTATTTTAATGATCTTTATGAGCTTTATGAATGGGCTTTAGTTATATTTTGTCCGATTATGATGTTCACCTGTAAAAACAGTTCAAAAATTATGCAGTGTCACAAGAAACACAAGAACATTAACCTACTTTCAATAATTCAGGAACAGTTGGCAGAGGAAAAGCGTGTTTATTTTAAGAGTTTTGTTCATTATGCACTATAAAGATTTTCAAATGTTACTGGACCTGGACTGGTTATTTGAATAATACATAAAGTGTGTGGGTGTGTATCCTTATTCAATTTCAATTCACGATCACTTCCCAGTCACTAGTAGGCCCATTGGTCCATTGGACTAAATTTGCATTGGTCTTTAAGGCCTTGTTGCATACATGCCTACTTGTACTGCGTTGGGCAATAGCTTGCCTTTCACGAAGCCGAGATGTGCTTGGGCCAGGACGGAGATTATACGTTCGATATTATTATTGCCATATGATACTACTATTTTTATTATTAATACATGGTCTCTTACAATAATATCATTGTTTTTGGTATTTATTTTGTAACTAAAGAATGCCATGCCATGTTGGAAGGACCTATTAAGCTGCTCAATACACCTTAACATGGCGTATGTTTAAAACATAGGAATTCTTCAGGGTTCTTTGTAGTGAATTAGCCAAATCAACTCAGGAGATCATGATGATCATTTTGGTGCATCACATTCCACATCAGAAAGCTCCAATAGAACGCCACAAAAAACACGACACACACACACACACACACACACACGTATCAGCTATTCCTAAAACATCATATAATTTAAAGGATTGCTGTAAAATATGTATATTTCACATCCAAAATTCAACTGCATGACCTCCACCACCGAAGGTGAAGGAGGTTATGTTTTCACCCAATCTGTCTGTCTGTCTGCAGGATATCTCAAAAAGTTGTGGATGGAACCGGATGGAATTTTGTGGACAGGTTGGGTGTGTGACAAGGACAAACTGATTAGATTTGGGTGAAGATCTGGACTCGGATCTGGCTACGAGAATTTTTTAAGTGATTCTTCACCGTTGAGAGATAGGGATAAACTAAATCAGAGCACGATATCTCAAAAAGTTGTGGACGGATTCGGATGAAACTTGGTGAACAGATTAGGTGTGTGTGCGGCAAGGACAAATTAATTCGATTTTGGTGAAGATCCGAATCCAGATCTGGATACGAGAATTATTTAATTTTCAAAGCGATTCTTCACCATTGAGAGAGAGGGCCAAAACAATATAGTCCTGAATATCATGATATTTCAAAAACGTAATGGGCCCGATATGTTCAAGTGGATCAGGCATTGCGTGGCAGAGGTATGCGCTCTACCAAGTGCCCTTCTCATTTAAATTGTTAACCTCAAAACATAGTTCCCTTCCTGAAAGCAAGAACTTTAACCTGTAAGCAATTGAATGGTTTCCAGACTGCACAGATCATCAGCTGGGAACCATTCTTCCTCCATCTCTTGGAGCAGTCAAGACAATCATTCAGAAGTGGAAGGAGTATGGTACCACCAAGCCCCTGCCTAGATCAGGCTGTCCCTCAAAACTGGGTGACCAAGCAAGGAGGAGACTAATCAGAGAGGCCACCAAGAGGCTAATGGCAACTTTGAAAGAGCTACATGCCTTTATGGAAAAGACTGGTCACGGTGTGCATGTGACAACAGTATCCCAAGCACTCCACAAGTATGGCCTGTACGGTCGGGTGGCAAGAAGGAAGCCATTACTCAACAAGCCCACCTTGAGTCC
>CM068962.1:59643377-59658420 GCA_035128595.1 Eptatretus atami
GAGATTCTGAACCTATATGGCAAAAGGTTTTTTCTGGTCTGACAACACCAAGATGGACCTTTTTGGCCTGAATGCAAAATATTACATTTCGCGCAAACCCAACAAAGCACATCACCCAAAGAACACCATCCCTACTGTGATGCATGATAGTGGCAGCATCATGTTATGGGGAAGTTTCTCATCAGCAGGGACTGTGGCACTCATCAGAATAGAAGGGAAAATGGATGGAGCAAAATACAGAAAAATTGTAGAGGAAAACCTGCTGCCTTCTGCAAGAATGATTAAATTGGGACGTAAATTCACCTTTCAGCATGACAACGACCCGAAGCACACAGCCAAAGCTACACTGGAGTGGCTAAGGAACAAAAAGATATCTGTCGTTGAGTGGCCAAGTCAGAGTCCCGACCTAAATCAACTTGAAAATGTGTGGCATGACTTGAAGATTGCTGTCCATCAACGCTCCAATTGCAACTTGACTGAACCTGAACAGTTTTGTAGAGAAGAATGGGAAAATGTTGCCCAATCAAAGAGTGCAAAGTTGGTAGAGACCTGTCCCAACAGACTCACAGCTGTAATTGCTGTCAACGGTGCTTCCACCAAGTATTAAATCAGGGGGGTGGACATTTATTCATCCATCCATCCATTGGGACCATACTCTGTGCAGAGCGTTGGTGCTGCCTAAGCAGACGGGTCACCACGCCAACACAGGATACCAGCAAGCTGGCACTCATTTTGCTGACCTTGGAAGGATGACAGGCAGAGTCAATCCCACCTGGTGTTAATTCAACAGCCAAGTGGGATTTGAACTCGGGATCCTCGGATCCCAAGCCCACCACCCTAACCATTAAGCCAACACAAGGCATGACATTTATCCAACCAAGATATTCCAGTCTTGCATTTTTACTTTTCTGAAATTTATAGAATTTGTTTTTCACTTCGAGGTTGTGCTGCAAAGTGTAAATAAAGTTGGAAAAGTCTGATTTTATCAGTGCCAAAATGAGTGCCAGCTTGCTGGTATCCTGTGTCGGAGTGGTGACCCGTCCAGGATTGTGCCCAATAGCCTAGGTGACTGCTTAGGCAGCACAAACGCTCTGCACAGAGTGTGGTCCCATTGGATGGATGGATGGATGGATGGATGGTTGGTAGGTCAACATCACAAAAAAAAATAAAAAATTCTAATGCCATACGTCAGGTGCCCCCCCTCCCCAGTGTGGAGATGGGTGGAGTTGGTCTCGTCTTGGCCCTTCTGTGTTGGGTTTAAAGGTGAATTATTTGTCAGTAATGAAACATTTGCATTTAAGTATTTAGAGTCATATGCAGAATGGAAATTAATATTGAAAGTATCCACTGTCCCACAGGACTACATTGAGTGCAAGTAGTTGTCGCACGATCCTGTACGACCTCAAAGAAGGAAATTATGACATTTGGCCCATCAATGCTGTGGTGCACTTCTGGGTTAATTTTTGCAGCAACTTTAACCATTAATCTTCTTGACGGTTTACTAAAGTCTAAACAATGTGTGTGTGTGTGTGTGTGTGTGTGTGTGTGTGTGTGTGTGTGTGTGTGTGTGTGTGTGTGTGTGTGTTGTGTGTGTGTGTGTGTGTGTGTCAATGTGTTATATGACGTTTGCTTGTTTTTTCATTGAATTTATTTACAACCATTGAGTTTAGTCTCAATTTGATTCTTGGTCTCTTTATCCTCTATGTATTCTGAGTCAAAAGCAATTTTTAGCCGCGTCTCGCGTAGCGAACGCTGTTCTAAGAACGCTCGGCGTTGTTTCTTTCTTCTTGTGAAGACAAAACCTTTATATTCGGACTCGGCTCTTTTATATACAGGATCCGGATCTCCTTAAATACTAAGCACTTGTACACATCCTCGCATTGAGGGTGCCTTTTGAGAGCGTCCATCATGAACTTTTTAATATATTCGGACATTTGTTTTAAAGTTTCAAAAAGTTCACGTTACTATTTAAATATTATTCCATTAATGTATTGTAAATTCCTAAATACATTATTTATTTCGTAAATACACTATATATCGTAAATACGTAAATACACTATGACGGGTCTCGCTATTGGCTTAATCAAGGCACGTGACTAAATATCGAAGTTTATTTTTTTTTTATTTTTTTTTTTTTTTTTTTACCGGCAAAACCTTTAGGACGCTGCTCTTGGACACATTTGTCCTTGTCTTCAAATAAGAAGGAAACTCAATGGTAAAGTTGGCCATGTAGTTCCACCATACACTGGCCGATAAATTAATCTACCAGTTAATGCACAATAAACTTCCGGCCATATCTTCCCGTGGTGGCGCAGAAATTTTAATCATTACATTGTACGAGGCCGATTAATTCGTACAAAATCTCGTTGTCCAATCACAAATGTAGGGAAGCAATATCTTAAAGATATTAATGCTCGATGCATCTGTGGCTATTCTGGAAGAGTTACGTAGCATCCAAGATGTCCGGTGAAGAATCGATGTGTTCACATAAGACGTCTTGGCTCAACAAGTACAACTTCTTGGCCCACACAGACACAGACATTAGGTGCATGAACATGTTTGACTCGACTCAGTTGCAACAAACTGTGGAGCTATTATATCAAGGCAGTAAAACCTGTGCAGCCAAAAAAGGAGAACATGGGTGACTCCTCAGTTGCATCATCTCATAAGTTCCATGAGAACATAATCTCTCTCTCTCTCTCTGAGCAAGACATCTTTTTTAAGAATTAAAAATGAAGCCTTTGCAGACATGAAGTTTTACAATCTTTGAATTCCACCATTGTTCGAGAAATACATTCATGGCCTAAGAATCCACCATTGAAAAATAAGGCTCAATATACATGGCAAGGTGACTTGTAATGAATGACGTTACAATGAAGTGCAGCTTGGGGTGGAACAGAAGTGATATTATGGAGAAGTAAACAGGCATTCTCTAGAATAGCAGGAATCTTATAAATGGAGTTGATGGGATGACGACGTGTGACGTGTTGTGGTACATGACGGATATGTATACAATAAACATAAAACACCATAACGGGGTCCCCCCCCCCCCCCCCCCCCACCCTTTTAAAATTACCAATTAAGTCTTCAACAATATTTTTACAGAGGATCAAGTAAGGTTTTCATCATAAGAAAGTGTTGAAGATACAACAATGCTTGGCCACAGGAAGATAAGTCACGTATGTAGTTCGTGTGTGCCTCGCTGAAATAGGAGGTAAAGTGTTAATTTAAACTGCAGCCTTGCAATGAAATCTCTTTTTCCTCTTCTTTCTCTGTATATCTCTCTCTTCCCTCCCTGCCGTATCCCCCACCCAACTGTCTCTGTCTGTGTCCACATGAAAGTACCTGGATCTGTTGAATCATGGTGATAAAAGGTGCATACTCCTAGTGTTACTCACTCCAGTGCCCGTAATGGAGGAAAATGGAGAGGGGGGATTGTGTGTGCCAAGCGGAGGGAACGGAGGAGTGTGAAAGGAGTCAGCAAGGTTCTGAGAATAGATAGCACACACAGTTGGCTCTTGGGTTTAGGGCCGTGTGTTTGCCAAAGCAGTGGTCATCCTTCACATCCATCTCCTCTTCTTCCTCCACACAACTACAAAAGTTAACACTTCCTGACAACCGGTAATTGGCATCAAATAAAACACTGCAGCAGTTTTTGATCAATGCCAGCCAGCTCCTACAAGGAAACCTTCCACATATCGTGTAGTCGTCAGCCTCTCAGCACCTTACTTATCCCCGTGCTCTTCATGATGATAACAGTGCTGTTCCCTTTGAAATTGAGGCAAGACAGTCATGGTTAAACACGTGACTTAATATCCAACTCTCATTTACTCGTCAATCCGGCGTCATATCTTTTGAAAATTGAAGCCAATTGCAACAAGCAAACTGTCAAGTAAACTTCAAAACTTTTACAACTTTTGCCAGTAAGATAAATAAATAAAACGAACTTTTGTTTTAAGGAGTAGAAAGAAATACAGAGATCCGTAACCCTGTGGGATGGAACGTCAAAAAAACAAAAACCGAGTATTCTACATATTCCATGAACACGTCATGAACTGTCACTGTGCCCAAACACAAGAGAATTACCATGATTATTATTATTATTATTATTATTATTATGACGTGACTTTCCACTGACCCTAAAGCCTGCTTGATCATTAAAGGAGGTCTTTCCCCAAAGGGTCTTGATGCTTGGTTCACAGAGCACGTCAGGTGCATGCAAATGAAGAGCAACTTCAAGTTCAGAAAAGGAAAGTCATAAAAGTTAAAGAAAATCCCATATTAATGGTTGTGGAGGAGGGGTGGAGGGGTGGAGGGGTGAAGGGGTGGAGGGGTGGAGGGGGGTCGGGGGAGGGTGAGAGGGGCAACAAAAGCCATCAAAAAAAAAAAACTTAATTGTACTTTCAAAAAGGTTCTTGGATATTTTCACCACCTTCAGATAAACCAATTTCCAATACAAACACAAAGATACACGACCTTACAATAACATCAACAATCAGGCGACGTCGGCTCGCAAAGAAGCAAGAGCGTGCGGGAAAACAAAATAAACCTGCAGTCGGTGCACGCCTGGCACCACTAAAGCACAACCACATTTGTGGCGAAGCACGACGGGGGTGATCACAATGCAACTAGTGTAGTTGTATTTTTTGCCCACAAGTAACGAGACGGATGTGGAGGAGAAGACGGGGCGTGAAGGGGCAGAGGAAAGTTTGGATGCAAGTGGAGGAGACGAAGGAGACGAGTGCGTTGGGTTTACCTTCTCAGTCTTGACCTTCTTGGCCGCGCGAGGCTCCTCCCCGCGCCCCTCCTCGTGCGCGCCATGGCCGCGCTGTTGCTGCAGCACCACCAATGTGGCCTGCAGGGTTGTCCGAGCCGTGGACGCCGTCGACACAGCGCCGTGGCTCGTCCTGACCGCGGCCCCTTGGGCCTGGCCCGCTTGCGCTTTGCATTTGTCCCTCTTGGTGCCCGCGGTCCTCGTGGTCTTGCCCTGGCGGCCGCAGGTCGTAACGTTCGCACCGGCCGGGTTGGTCACACGCGCCTCGGCCTTCTTCGGCCCGGCGCCCTGAGTCTGTGGTTGTTGTTGTTGTTGCTGCTGCTGCGATTGCTGTTGTTGTTGTTGACTTTGTTGTTGTTGTTGTTGTTGTTGCTGTTGCTGCTGCTGCTGCTGCTGCTGCGACGCACTCTTTCCGCTCTTGTTGCGTTTCATTTTGCTCTTGCCCGCCCTTTCCGCGCCCTCTCCAGGCGCCGCCGGCAGCTTCATGCCCGCGGGCACCTCGGCCGCCGGTCGCGCACCGCCCGGGCCAACCGGCGCCTCCTTCCCACGAGTCCCGGCCGCACTCTGCTCCAGCTTCTGACGATCCTTCTCGAGATCCGCGTCCAAGTCAATGATCAGATCGCCGACGCCGATTTCCCAGTCATCTCCGCTATCGTACGCATCGACCGCGTTGCCTTGCTCTGCCCCGGCAGCGCCGCTCATCACAGACATCGTGGTGCCCGACGCCGCGCCGCCTCGGCACCATTAAGGTCTAGTGTCGGCGACGTGTCTTGAGAAAAACGGCCACCGACGTGCGTCAGCGGGGTCCACGTCCTAAAAACAAGGACACAACACAGAAAGGACTTGTCATCAATTCCAACGGCTCGAAACATTTAGCGAGAGAGCCCTTTCACTCGCAGCTGCTTCCAAAAAACTTATTTGCATAAAGTTTGCACAGTGCCAAGCCGTGGCGACGCCGGGCGCACGACCTGTCCCAAAACACGCGCTTTGTCCCTGCGAACCCACGATCATCATCATCATAAGCCTCCCCCCTCCTCCTTCTCTCCTTTATCACTCAAAGTAACTGGCCATCTTGTACAAGTCGCGCTTATCCGTCCGGCTCGTGGATCAATCGCCCAAATGACGTCACAATAGCGAGCCCGTAATCGCGGGCTCACTTCAAACGCGATTGAAATTGTAATAAATAAGAGAAAGAAAAGAAAGAAAAAAAAAATATTAAATCAAATCAAAAGTGAGCAAACTAACGTGTCGCACCGTTACCTCGTTCGGCGCAGTCATTATAGTTATAATCCATTCCGGCTTGATAATTCGTTACGGGAAAGTTGCGGCACCGCGCGACCGGACATTTTCCGCAACAGCTGATGTTGAGGAAGCAGAGAGCGGCGGCGGCGGCGGCGGCGGCTCGGGATCGCGGGTCTCGGACGGGAGTACAATCCGCCGGGCTAACTCATTTTACACCCACGTGCACCACAAGCGGAGCGGCACGGACGCCGAGCACGTATCCCGTTAAGTGATAATTGTATCTGCTAATAATACATTACACGGGGCCACGTTCTGTGCGAAGGCAAACTGTTTTCCCATCGGCTGGGAATGGTGGTCGGAGCGTTTGCCCCCCCTCCCCTCCCCATAACAACCCCCACACCACACTACCCCACCCCTACCCGACGGCGGGCCCACAAGTTGGGACAGAGCTGCGGGAACTGGAGCATTCTTGTCTCCAGGCTCTGGGAATCTCGCGTAACAAAACGTACAGCCAGCTTGTCGAGGAAATTATTTATGATAGCTTCTTCCCAAGGGGGGGGTGGTGGGGTGTGGAGGAGGTTAGAGATGCACTCGACGTATTATATCTACTTAAACATCACCTCTACTATGGTACTTAAACATCACCTCTACTATGGTACTTAAACACACCTCTACTATGGTACTTAAACATCACCTCTACTATGGTACTTAAACATCACCTCTACTATGGTACTTAAACATCACCTCTACTATGGTACTTAAACATCACTCTACTATGGTACTTAAACATCACCTCTACTATGGTACTTTAACAAGTACCCCCCCCCCCTCCCCAATCCCTATTACCACCCCCATCCAAACTGCAGAGTTTTCTTTTATTTCATGTAAAAATCCCATCCGAGTTCATTCACTGCACGTGGAATCACATAACCCCAAGAGCTTGTGTTCCCAGGACACTCGGACGTCTATGACGGGCCATTGTTAACATTGTTGGAGAATGGTGGATCCAGGAGAAGGACGCGAGGCGAGCTATCTGTTTAATATGCGAGCGAATGGACGCAGCGTCGGAGCCTTCAAACCGAGTCGAGTCTGTTCGAGAGTACGTTTTAATTCGTGGTGCATTCCTCGTCGAGTCCTCTTGGGTTGGGCTCCGTCGTTCTCGGGTTCGTTGAGCGTTGGGAGGGGTCGGTGTTACAAAGCACGCGAGGCGAGGATGGCGTGTGCGAATCGCTCCAGCCAATGGGAGGCGCGCGTTGCGCGAGCGCCCGCTCCGATTGGCTGACACTCCGGAGCGGCTTCTGCTTTTGATGCGGTCGTATGCGGGCGGCGCAGGTGCCGCGGGGCGACTATGCACGGCAGCCCGGCCGTGGGGTTAATTAGCGTGGCCGGACGGACGGACGGACGGACGGACGGTGCGACGTACGTGCTGCACGAAAGGGCGCAGCGCCGACAGGGACATGCCGGACATCGAAGAAGGCACTAAACATTGCTGGGCGGACAGGCAGTCCGTGCCCACCCCATCGCCACCTCCTTCCCGCCCGCCACCTTGCAGGAAATGATCCATTCAGAAAAGAGGATTTTGTGAGATTCCGTCACGAGGTACTCGCTAATCCTCCCTGTAGTGGGGTGGGGTGGGGGGTTCGTTCGAGTCAAGCCATTTTGGATCAGACGCATTGAACGTCGCCATAAACGAAGGGAAAGTGAGGAACTTCCCAAGGTAATAAAATGTCCTTTTTCCTCGTGTAACCAAAGTGACGAGTATCGAGAGGCCGCCCAGAAGTTTTTCGCTGTGTTAACACCACAACTCCTCCCCTCAACAGTCTCACCGACCCACTGCTGACTTGTTTCCAAAGACAATGAACAATAAACTGTCATTGTGTTTGTTATCATGACAAAAGAACCCACGTGCGTGTGTATAAAGTTTATTTATTTATTTATTTATTTATATATATATATATATTACATTGGTTTTGACGTCGAATAAGAATTTGATGTAAAATTGTCTAAGTGGTCTGACATCGAGGAGGGAGCACGGGAAGGGTGGGTGTGCGCAAGGTTGTGGGCGGTTAATCAGACCCACAGCCGTGCAAGTGCGGAGCAGGAAAGAGCAGACAGGCGTGAGTTGTGTTTACACCGCCATCAATCGAGCCGCCTTGACGAGCGTGGTGGTGGTGGTGGGGGGGTTATTTTAACACTTTCGAGCAAGCTCGCACAGCACAGTTTTGAAAAGCCCGCTTGCTTGGTGAGTGAGCCCAAGGGTGAGCTTTTGCTTCGAGGATAGTCGGGATGAAAGCAGCAAACGTGAAACGGTAGCATTCTTCGAATGGTTTTGTGTTAGCGTTAAGTGCGTCTCGGCAAAGTGCAAAAGCGAAGCCGTAGCTCCTCTGAGGTTATAAACATATAATGACTCGCCTGTCCTCTGCACCCCAGCGGCTACAAACAATTGGCAATAATGTGCCTGGCTCGTTTCGCCTCTTGCCTCCACGTACTCCCACCATCACCTTTCCAGCATTCAATGCAACAAGTATGGTTTGGTTGAACCGCCCTTCTCCTTTCTGCAACCTGCACCGACTCCCACCAGCCCCACCTTCCCCTCAAACATCACCATCTCCTTACTCGAGCACTCGGTGCAATAAGTTTGCTTCAGCTGAACCACCCCCTCCTGCGCTGTCGTAGTAATATCCACCACCTCCTCCTCCCCCCTCAAAAGGGACATCATTAATTTGACTATCTGCTTAATTATCGCTCGACCTATAGCGTTCAGACCTGAGTGTTTTCATTCCTTTTCCGATAAATGACGTTTGATGTTGTAAATAATTTGTTTATCTGTACGCTTTCTCCATGTACCTTGAACATGGATGTGTCTCTTATCAAGCTCAGGGCAGACGTTTGAATCATGGACAAGGATGTCATATTCAGAACAAGATATGAGGTTGCATAAATAGTCACTCCCAATGTAGAAATTACAATCGAGCATATGTATGTATGTATGTATGGCTGAGAGAGATAGGCACACTCGCCTCGAACCTATCAAGCCTGGGTTCAAATCCCAACCCCGGTATAAATGGTTATCCCAGTGTTTCACAGGCAGGGTGATTCATCAATGTGTGTGCTGTCCTTAAGATGAACATTAAACTGGGCATCCAGTCTGCTGCTATTAGTTGGTGGATGTTAAAGACCACACGGGGTCCTTTGCAAAGAGCAAGCGAGCTATTGCCGGCACCCTGAACAAATTACAAATTCCTGCCCTAACGACTGCTGGGAAGGCAATTGTAAACCACCCAGAATAACCCTTGCAAAGAAACTGTCAGCAGCAGACACGTTATAACGGAGTGTGGTACAACAGAATCAGAATATTGTTACGGTTGTGGGGGTAGATGGAGGAATTTAATAGGGAATTTAGGATTGACTGGAGTAGTTTGGTCCGTGGACGTGTAGGAGGCATCTCAATGTAATTAAGTAGGGAAACGGTGAGCTGAAGTGTTACGTGTCACCACATCGGGGAGTGGTGCAGTGTTATTATCTGGGGAGTAAGAATAAGTTCTCCAATGTGAAATTCCCCCCCCCCCGTGACTTTTCCCTATGTTTATAACCAAAACCATAATAAGAAACAAGCAAACGTGCCGAGCAGAAAGAAGCCCCGCCTCCAAGGGTGACGGCGGGCGAAGTCACGCCCGAGTCGATTGATGGCGTGACATCAGAAGCTCGCGAGCAGGCAGAAGCCGCCTTCCCATGTTTCGTGCGAGCAGGCCATGCCCCGGAGGCGGAGGATTGATGGGAGTGACGTGAGACACTGTGGAAGAAGAAGCGTGGGAAGCATCAGAAGACCAAAGAGACAGAGCGCACGCATGAGGCCAGAGAGGAGAGGAGTTCAGGGTGAGGCGCACACACGAGGCAGAGTTGAGTTGAGGGAAGGAACGCATGCGTGTCGAGAAAGAACATAGTTCGGAGATGACCTGTAAGAACAGGGCTATACGGCTGGCTTTCCTTTGACGCACGAAGAGGACGGCATGATCCTTGTATTCATGTTGAAGCAATTGACTCAAGATTTGGTCCATACACACACACACACACGGAAGGTTGTGATCTTTATATAAGTCAGTGAGTCAGCAATGTTTTATAAAGAAAGAGAGCTTTATATATTAGCTACGAGAAAATCACCCGTCGCTTCGCTGATGATGGTGTGAATGGTTGGGGGGGGGGGAAAGAGAAGGAAGAGAGAGGGGAGGGAGGCAGAGAGGACAGAGAGAAGGGAGGGAAGTGCGGAGTGGGTGAAGAAGGGGAAGCTAGGAAGGGGAAAGAGCAAGGAAGGGGTGTGGAAGTGGGGAGAGCAACGCCTCATAAAAATTGCGAAGAGAGAGAGAGAGAGAGAGAGAGAGAGAGAGAGAGAGAGAGAGAGAGAGAAGAGAGAGAGACAGAGACAGAGAGACAGCAGTGTGGGAGGAGAGTTTGCACTGCATTTTATTCAGAGGGGGAGTGAGAGGGGACAGAGAGAGTGTGGGAGGGGGGGGGGAGGAGGAGGAAAAAAGAAAGATAGATGAGGGGTGAGCGGCGTAAGCAAAGAGAGTGATATGTTATGCTTAATGGCCGAACACAAATAAAAACAAAATCTCATGTCAGAATAGCTGCCACATGATGACACAAGAAGTTTGTAATGTTAACCACAGGCACAACTGCAAAAAATTGATATCCCAGTTCTAGAAAATTTGTGGAATGAACCAAAGACATGGACTGAAACCATGGAAGTGCCGCTCACGTATGACCTAATGATCCCATCGAGCGTGAACATCGAAAACAAAGCATTGTGACCAGATATCATACAGAGAGAGAGAGAGAGAGAGAGAGAGAGAGAGAGAGAGAGAGAGAGAGAGAGAGAGAGACAGAGAGAGAGAGAGGAGAGAGAGAGAGAGAGAGAGAGAGAGACAGAGAGACGAGACAGAGAGACAGAGAGACAGAGAGACAGAGAGACAGAGAGAAAGAGAGAAGAGACAGAGAGACAGAGAGAGGAAGGCATTGCAAACGAAGTGAGGTGTTAATAGCAGTGATTTTGGATTAACGATGCAGAAATCAAGAAAATTACCAAATACCAAGTCCTGAAGAATGAAGTGAAAAGATCCTGGAAGCTGAAGAATGTCAAAATTGTACCAGTGATAGTTGGAGCTATGGGAATGATGATGAAGAACCTCAGAGATATTACAAACCATCCCTGGGAATATTATTATAAACGAACTACAGTTGGAAGCTGTCCTGGGCTCAGTGACAATCCTGAAGAGAGACCTCGACACAAAACTTTGAGAACAGAAAACATCACAGCTAAAACAAGCATGGCGAACACCTGGTTGGATGGACCTTATTGATTTTTTTTCACATGCATCGATGTCGAAGTGAGAGTTGGATTGCAAATGGAGATCGCACAAAGCAATTCTTGTACATTTTCAGTGGATAAGACACCTCCCGGGTCACTCACCGCACAGCACCGCGGGACCCAAAAAAGGCGGAAATATACATCTAATCGATGTGAGATTGGAAAAAAACGTGTAATTTATCCTGAAATGAACAACGAAGCAGCTTGGAGAGCGCTCGCCAAGTGGCTTAAGCATTCAAGCAAGCACTCCAAAAAAGGGTCGATATGAATTGGCTCCCTTGGCACTCAATTGGCAATCACCAAACCATCATATTAAAGATTCTTTAAATATTGGAATCAAGCGAACAAATAACAACATGTAATTCAAAGGAAAAACAATCCAAAGCGACCACAAAATGTCGGCACATGCGTTTCACAGTTCAAACCGACATGAAGGAACTCGGAACAGGAACTCCGAACACGAGGTCGATGGAGGGTTTTTTTTTTTAAGTATGAATGTCAAAGTAACGGGTATATGCTGTTAAACAAAGTGATGTCATCTAAAAATGAAGTTGCACAATATTTTCAGCCAGCGAGGCACCACCTGAAAGAGATAGACCACCCGCCATCGCTCAGCTCAGTCGATGTGACGTGTACGTTATTTTTACCTCCCGGAGATGCCTGATAGACAATATGTCCGAATTGTGTAGCTATGATGAACAGGCATTCAATAATAACAGTGAGGAAAGTGAAAACAGCAACTTTATCGTTCAGAAATCGTTGTGGCCTGTTCCAAGTCAAGGCATGGTTGAGCAGGCCAGAAAACAATGGTGGCTTCAGACCCCAGCAAGGTTACCAAGGAAACACCTTAAGACTCAGAGAGTGAGGTGGCCGGGGATTGCCTGATGAAGGATATAATTAAATATGGACGTTAATTATCATCAAAAGGGGTGTTTTAATCCACCCAAACATCCAATTTTCACTCTTGCCTTCCTTGAAGTTTTCTTAGTATGCGTGAAAAGTTTCAGGCTGCTTGGTTTTATAGTTTTGAAGTTATGCAGACACACTGACACACACACACACACACACACATTGCTTTTTATTAGTATAGATAGAAGATACATATATACATATTGTTACAGTCCCAGGGTCGGGGGGGAAACACGAGGGAGGGGCTGTTCCTGGTTCCTCTCCTGACTCACGGGGAATCGCAAGCCGTCGCACACGAATAACTTTGTGTCGCGGCAGGTCACTAATCAACCGCGAATGCCTATAACTTGACTACATGACCCAGGGCCCTCCGTCTGACAACTGTTTACCTGGGAACACATGATCTCCTTATCGGGGAATCACGCCCTCAATGCGTACTTGTGTTACTTAAGTTACTTACTGCATCAGGTGCAGCCGAGCGGAGCTGACAAGTGCGCACCGGCTATTTAACAGATTTTGGGGAATAACGTCCTGGCTAAGCTAGGGTGCGGGCCATGCTAGACCAATGGAGGAAAAGACAAAAACAAGCTGGGTTAATTTCTAACAGGCACATTTATTTAAACAAGAGCGAGAAAAATTATGTGGCACAGTATGGGATTGATTTGCAAATGTACACCAGGGAAAGCAAGGAGTTTGTGGGGTGCTGCAAAAGATATGCAATATTTACAAAAGAAGAAGACAGTGCAGAGTTATCCCAAATATTCTTAAAGTCTTAACTTATGCTATGACAGGCGCCATTACACACCTAAACCTGAGGAAAATTAGAGATAGCCCAGAGAGATAGAAGCAGTTGAGGATTAGTGACCTCAATACCTGGCGCAATCAGTGGGCCTGCGCAACCCAAAACGGTTCGGAATTGGGAAGAGGGAGAAATACTGAGGGTGTCTCGGGTGCATGAGTGAGAGGCGCAAGTGTTATGCAATGTGGGGTGCAATGTGGTGGAAGAGGAAGAATGTGAGGTGCAGGTCAGTGTGGTTCACTCTTGAGTTCGCTCTTGGTTTCGCTCTGAAAATAACGTTCTTGGTCGGGCTTGCCTGTGTCGATTGCTCTTTTGTGTTCACAGTAGATCAGAGATAGATGGTAGAAGAAAGATGCGTATGAGAAAAGACCCTATCGTAGTGGTGTGAGAATCTGTATGTGTAAGTGTTGCTGCAGGATGTAGCCTAACTCAGCATTGATAGAATGAGAGCAGCCCCGGCTCACAGCAGTAGCTCGCGATCCCACGTTTGATCACGCTGACTGGCGGCTCCCCTCGCTTGGCGCCGATGCTTGACCTCCTTGCACCGCCTGTTTCTCCGGCAAAGTCTGATGTCTGCCGTAGCCTCTTGTCTGGCGAGTTCTGGCATCTGGCAAGTTCTGGCATCTGGTGAGTTCTCTGTCAAGTTCTGCTCCCCTGGTGAGTTGTGTCCAGCTCTGCCCCCGGCTCGTTCTGACTAAACTGAGCTGCGTTTGCCCTTTTTATGAGCCACAGGTGAGGGGAGGAGCCAAAAGTCAAATCAAACGAGGCTCTTGATAAATAAGACTGTAGTTCTCTTTGCTAATCCAGTTGGCAATTTATTACAACTTCAACAATGAACACGGTCTGAAAGATATAAGAATGAACATGATGATTAATTAATGATTACGAATCCTCTATCTCCCCCCAAGTCTTTGGCATGGAAAATACAAGTGTATAGCAAGTGTGTGTGTCTTTCGGCATGACAAAGACTAAGAACATGAAGAATATATGTAACTAGCTTTGAAGCCAATTGAAAAACTGGTGAACCAGAAACCAAACGCAATGTCAGTAATGGTCAATGCCAGAATCACATGTCATAGTCAGAATGCCAGCCAGGTTTGCTAGTGCTTTGGCCGGACCGTCTGGGTGCAGCAGCTGGTTGGTGAAGCACAGGGCGTTTGGCAACCATATTGGGTTTGGAACTGCCGACCTGAGGAGGTGATATTGGGGGCGCTGTGCTGATATGCCGAGTTACCTGCGACGACTTAGCCATAGATGGGGTTGTAGCATCATCAAAGAGCCGACGGCGGTTGGGAGGGCTTCGGTTGACCCTGAGTGATTCAACAGGGAACGTAGCAGGTGGCTGCTGTGGAGTGGCGTCAGAGTTGACGGTGGGATGTTGCGGTGGCATTGGGCTAGTAATGGATGGGCCATAAGCCTCCTTGTGACTGGTCGGGGTTGTGGTGTGCACGATGTTCTGCCAAGCCATCGGTCTCTGCACTCCAATATCACCATCGATCGTCAATCTTGTTAGCGGTGTTAGCGCAGGAATGTACTTTCGCAGGAATTTCCTATTGCGTAGAGTAACCCTTCCTGAACCATCAACTTTCACCACATATTGGTCAAACTGGCGAACCTCAAAGATGATGCCGGTTTTGGCCAATTTGAGGGGGTGTGGCCCGGTCTGATTCTGGACGTGAACACAGTCGTCGACAAAAAGAGGCAAGAGTCTCTTGTATGTTCAGACCAGCGCTCAGCGTCTCTTCATGTGGCGGTTGCGGAGCTTCCTCCCGAGCCGCCAGAGTCTCACGCCAAGTGTATGAGTTGTATCTGCCAGGCGGTATTGGGATGAAGTCTCGAATTGGACAGCCGAAAATGCACATCGCTGGAGAGAATTTTGTGTCTCTGTCGGGGGTATTTCTATCCTGGAGCATGGCACGTTGGAATGCATCGGTATCAAGGCCTCCATTAGGGC
>CM068962.1:59680724-59683224 GCA_035128595.1 Eptatretus atami
GACTGGTTTGGGTCGGCTTCAAATCATGGAATGGCCAGCACAGTCTCCAGACTTAAACCCCATCGAGCTGGTTTTGGATGAACTGGACAGAAGGTGAAAGCAAAGCAACCGACAAGTGCAACACATTTGTTGGAACTTCTGCAACAGTTGGGAAGTTGTTGGGAAGAACTTTCCGAACAATATTTGATTTCCATTGGAGAAAGAATGCCACGAGTATGTTCGGCTGTTATATCTCCAAAAAATGGCTGCTTTGATGAGTCAAAAATTTAGATTAAATTTTGTTCAACAAAACGATTCCATAATTTATTTTTTTATCTGCAATTGTTTATTGTTTCTTTGCTTTAATTTCAGAATACATTGAAACATTAAACTGCTTAAATTTCAGTAAAAACTGGAAAAATAGTGGTGTTCTTAAACTTTTGACCTGTCGGGAATGTGTATGTATGTATATATATATACACGAGGTGTGTTCAAAAAGTATCCAACCTTAATTTTTCGTGCGTAAACAAATGAAGCTAGGGAGGCGTGGTTTGGTGCACGTATGTAGGCGATCCTAATTCGTATGCGTGAATATTTTCCCGCCTGCAGAAGCTGTCAGTCGCCGACAGACCGCCGATGAGTGAGGAAGTGTAAGTGACGCCGTAGGATTTTCGTTTTGACAAAATGACGGATCACTGTGGTCTCATCGCCAGTGATCACTGTGTTGAAGAAGTTGGGATCGCTGTTCACAGTCTCCAGCAATGTCCTTGGCGATCTCCAAAACGGAGTTGCTTCTGCTCGATCGTTAGCAGCTTTGGCACGAACTTCCCTGAGATCTCCTTAAGCCAAATCCTCAGTCACAATGGAATGAACGGATCCAATGCTGACGCCCGCACTCGTCTGCAAGCTCTGAATCGTGATTCGACGATCCTGCATCAGCAGGGTCCGCACTTGGTCAATGACGATCTCATTCGGGATGTTGTGGGCCTACCAGAACGTGCTCACTTTCACTGATGTGCGACCATCTTTGAAGTGATTGTACCACTCTTTTTACTGTGTGGTGCCATTGCTTCGTTCCCGAAGGCCTGTTGAATATTGCGGATCATTTCCACTTGGGAATCGCCAAGCATTACACACAAAATTTGATGCAGTAGCGTTTGTTCAAGTTTTTCCGTCATTTGTCAAAAACGAAAATCCGACGGGCGCTCACTTACACTTCCTCACCATCGGCGGTCTGTCGGCGACTGACAGCTTCTGCAGGCAGGAAAATATTCACGCATACGAATTTGGGATCGCCTACATAAGTGCCACCAAACCACGCCTCCCTAGCTTCATTTGTTTACGCACGAAAAATTAAGGTTGGATACTTTTGAAACACACCTCCTATTTATACAATATATATATAATATATATATATATATATATATAATATATATATATAATATATATAAATTGTGGGGCCGGGTCTCGGTGGCGAGCATGACCCGCAAGATGGTGCAGTAGAGTCAGCTCCACCGAACACCGGAATTTATAGGTCGTCACCCCTGATAACTCCGGAAGCCGACCGGTCACTTAAAGAACCGTGTCGCCAATACTTCGAAGGCGTGGGGTAGGGTTAATTGCCAACTCAATATACCTAAATACCCACGCAGTCCAACTACCCGGGACCACACCCTCGGTAGGCCTCAAGCGGAATGAGCCGTTACCGTGCTCGAACCATGCGTACGCGAGCGGATGGTTACCGAGGTCCGTCGGTCAAAATGCACAATTACGGCAGCAACGCACCTTCCTAATCCCCAATACGCACCGTGGCAAACCAATGGCAGAAAGGACAAGGACGAGCTGGGACATTCACAAAAGGGGAATTTATTTACAATGATCGGGGAGGGGAAGCACACAAAGAGCAGGTTATCATGACTATAAGAAATGCAATGTACAATGAGCAAAGAAAGCATTTACACAGTTTTGACTTATCGACGGGGCTCAAGGACACACACATGCACACAAAAGTGCCCAGAAAGATAGGACCTCGAGGTCTTCATTGCTCCGTCAGCTCGGAGGAAACGGGCTGAGGGAAAGAAAAGCTAGCTTGGACCTGTCCACCTCGTGTGGTTCTCGACGATCTTTGTGTAAACGGGACTCGAACCCGCAACCCGAGGCCGCTCCAAGCACCAGGTACGGAGGGTAGCGTCGGGCGTTGGCACGCTCCTCCGGCTCGCAGGCAGGCGACAAGAGATGAATCTCCGAGTTGAGAGGGTCGACCCCCTGCAGTAATGCACCAGACGAGACGCCTCGGATCCGCGTGATGCAGTCAGCCCGCAGTCCCGGACAGAGGCGAGCACTCGAGCAGACTGGACGCAATTCAATCCCTTTGTCGCTTATATTTTGGGGCCCGTCCGCTCCCGTGGCCTGCTCCATTGGGTGGACGCGTGTCGTTGCTCCACCTTCTTGCCAAGGACCGCCCTGACTCTGGTCTGCTGTCGTCCATTGGGCGGAAAACGACGCATACCCTTATTTGGCA
>CM068962.1:59685724-59693042 GCA_035128595.1 Eptatretus atami
TGTGGCGAGTTGTAGTGATGCAGAGGTACAGAATAATATTTTTTCCGTTGTGCAGGAGGTGTTGTTGGTCGAAGTAGTGAAGTTTTGGTGAGCGAGGAGTGAGGAAGGTGAGATGCCGTTGGAAATTGGCGTGCAGATTTGAATGAATAATGGCGCACCATGCGCGGTGCTGTACAGTACGGTTGTGCTTCTGTTTATTCCAAGCCGCCACAGAAGGCTGCTTCTATTGTGTGCTCGATATATATAATATATAATATATATATAATATATTATATATATAATACATAAATATATATATATATATATATATTTGTGTGGGAAAGGTGTGGTGTGGGAAAGGTGTGGGAAAGAAGTAAGTGGAAGATAGGTTGAGAGGAGAGGTGACGATTTGTGAGCAGCAATAATGGGTTTATGCCAGGAAGAGCACCACTGATGCGATGTTTGCTTTGAGAATGTTGATGGAGAAGTATAGGAAGGCCAGAAGGGTTACATTGTGTGTTTGTGGATTTAGAGAAAGCTTATGATAGGGTGCAAGAGAGGTTTGTGGCATTGTATGAGGAAGTCGGGAGTGGTGGAGAAGTATGTGAGGATCGTGGCAGGATATGTATGAGGACAGTGTGACAGCGGTGAGGTGTGGCGGGTAGGAATGACGGACCGACGGTTTAAGGTAAAAGTGGGATTGCACAAAGGATCGACTGCTAAGCCCTTTCCTGTTTGCAATGGTGATGGACAGGTTGACGGACGAGATCAGACTGGGTCTCCATGGCCTATGATGTTCGCGATGAACATCAATGATCTGTAGGGAGAGTAGGGAGCAGGCTGAGGCGAGCCTCGAGAGGTGGAGGTACGCACTGAGAGAAAGGGAATGATAGTCAGTCGGAGTAAGACAGAGTACATGTGCGTAAATGAGAGGAGGGTTGTGGTATGGGTTGCGGTTGCAGGAGTTGAGGTGGGGAAGGTGGATGGGTTTAAATACTTGGGATCAAACTGTCCAAAGTAACGGAGAGTGGTGGGAGAGAGTGAAAAAGAGGAGTGCAGGCAGGATAGAGTGTTTGGAGAAGAGTTGCAGGAGTGATTTGTGACAGAAGGGTAGCTGCAAGAGTTGAGGGAAAAGTATATAAGTGGTAGTGGACCAGCTATGTTGTATGGTTTGAGGCGGTGGCGCTAACAAAAGACAGGAAGCGAGCTGGAGGTGGCAGAGTTAAAGATGCTGCGATTCTTCGTTGAGGAGTGATGAGGATGGACAGGATAAGGAACGTGAGTATATTAGAAGGGACAGCGCAGGTAGGACGGTTTTGGAGACAAAGCGAGAGAGGCGAGATTGAGATGGTTTGGACATGTGCACAGGAGGGAAGCGGAGTATATCGGAGAAAGGATGTTGAAGATGGAGCCGCCAGGCAGGAGGAGAAGGAAGAAGGCCAAAGAAGAGGTTCAATGGATGCGGTGGGGGTGGACATGCGGGTGGTTGGAGTGTCAATGGAAGATGTGGAGGATAGAGCGAAATGGAGACAGTTGATCCCTGTGGCGAACCCCTAACGGAGCTAGCGAAGAAGAAGAAGAGAAGAAGATATATAATGTAATAATATATATATATATATTGTTGTGGGGCCGAGTTTCGGCTGCGAGCACGACCGCAAGGTGGAGCAGTAGGGTCGACTCTACCAAATACCCGGAATCTGAGATCGTACCTTTCGGAAAACTCCGAGTGGTACGGGTCCCTTACCGGAACAGTGAATCGTCAATAATTCCACCACGTGGGACAGGGTTATTTGCCAAACTTCAAAATACGTCGAGACCCACGTGGCGAGCTACCGAGTATTTACACCCTCGACGGAAGTCGAACGGACGAGCAGTTTCCTTGCTCGAACCGTGCGTAACCCGAGTGAATGGTTACCGAGATCCTCGGGCCAAACGTACATCTACAGCAGCAACAGCTTTTTAATTCTCAACACGCACCTTGCTCAACCAATAAAGGAAAGGACGAGGACCAGCTGAAACATTCAACAAATGGGGTTATGTATTAACAGTAGGTGGGCGAAGGAGGGATACGTAAGGGCAGAGTTATCATGACTAATATAAATGCAGGTATGTAAAGGCAAAAAGGGCACTTAACAAGTTATTACTTAAAGATGGGCCCAGAACACACGCGGCACACACAAATACCCAAAAAGAAAAAGGACCTTCCCGCCACGTGCGGCCCTTGTCGATCCGATTCGGCAGGACTTGACCCCCGCTCGATTCCGCCGCAAAACACGGGTACGGAGGCAGCGCCAGGCTCCAGCACGCAGGAGACCCGAGCCAGCGACGAGATCCAAGCGAACCAGAACACGCGCTCAAAGATGTCAAGCGAACCAGAACACCCGCTGCGAGATGTCAAGCGAACCAGAACACCGTCTCAAGAAGACGGGGCGCCGATTATTATCTTGCCAAAACGAAGTTTTTGCAAGATCTGTTACTTGGTAAGTTTTTATCTGCCAAAACGAAGTTTTTGCAAGATATGTTATCAGCTGTTATGTTTTTTTATTTTTATTTTTTGAACTGGACAGAAGGGTGAAAGCAAAGCAACCGACAAGTGCAACACATTTGTTGGAACTTCTGCAACAGTTGGGAAGTTGTTGGGAAGAACTTTCCGAACAATATTTGATTTCCATTGGAGAAAGAATGCCACGAGTATGTTCGGCTGTTATATCTCCAAAAATGGCTGCTTTGATGAGTCAAAAATTTAGATTAAATTTTGTTCAACAAACGATTCCATAATTTATTTTTTTATCTGCAATTGTTTATTTGTTCTTTGCTTTAATTTCAGAATACATTGAAACATTAAACTGCTTAAATTTCAGTAAAAACTGGAAAAATAGTGGTGTCTTTAACTTTTGACCTGTCGGGAATGTGTATGTATGTATATATATATATCACGAGGTGTGTTCAAAAAGTATCCAACCTTAATTTTTCGTGCGTAAACAAATGAAGCTAGGGAGGCGTGGTTTGGTGCACGTATGTAGGCGATCCTAATTCGTATGCGTGAATATTTTCCCGCCCTGCAGAAGCTGTCAGTCGCCGACAGACCGCCGATGAGTGAGGAAGTGTAAGTGAGCGCCGTAGGATTTTCGTTTTGACAAAATGACGGATCACTGTGGTCTCATCGCCAGTGATCACTGTGTTGAAGAAGTTGGGATCGCTGTTCACAGTCTCCAGCATGTCCTGTGCGATCTCCAAACGGAGTTGCTTCTGCTCGATCGTTAGCAGCTTTTGGCACGAACTTCCCTGAGATTCTCCTTAAGCCCAAATCCTCAGTCACAATGGAATGGACGGATCCAATGCTGACGCCCGCCTCGTCTGCAAGTTCTCTGAATCGTGATTCGACGATCCTGCATCAGCAGGGTCCGCACTTGGTCAATGACGATCTCATTTCGGGTGTTGTTGGCCTACCAGAACGTGCTTCACTTTCCACTGATGTGCGACCATCTTTGAAGTGATTGTACCACTCTTTTATCTGTGTGGTGCCCATTGCTTCGTTCCGAAGGCCTGTTGAATATTGCGGATCATTTCCACTTGGGAATCGCCAAGCATTAACACAAAATTTGATGCAGTAGCGTTGTTCAAGTTTTTTCCGTCATTTTGTCAAAAACGAAAATCCGACGGCGCTCACTTACACTTCCTCACTCATCGGCGGTCTGTCGGCGACTGACAGCTTCTGCAGGCAGGAAATATTTCACGCATACGAATTGGGATCGCCTACATAAGTGCACCAAACCACGCCTCCCTAGCTTCATTGTTTACGCACGAAAAATTAAGGTTGGATACTTTTGAACACACCTCCTATTTTATACATATATATATATATATATATTTATATAAATATATATTATATATATATATATAATTGTGGGGCCGGGTCTCGGTGGGAGCATGACCGCAAGATGGGCAGTAGAGTCGCTCCACCGACACCCGGAATTTATAGGTCGTCCCCTGATAACTCGGAGCCGACGGTCACTTAAAGACCGTGGTCGCCAATACTTCGAAGCGTGGGGTGGGTTAATTGCCAACTTCAATATACCAAATACCCACGCAGTCCAACTACCCGGGAACCACACCCTCGGAGGCCTCAGCGAAGACCGTTACCGTGCTCGAACCTGCGTAACCGAGCGGATGGTACGAGGTCCGTCGGTCAAATGCACAATTACGGCAGCAACGCCTCCTAATCCCCAATACGCACCGTGGCAAACCAATGGCAGAAAGGACAAGGACGAGCTGGGACATTCAACAAAAGGGGAATTTATTTTACAATGATCGGGGAGCGGAAGCACACAAAGAGCAGAGTTATCATGACTCTAAGAAATGCAATGTACAATGAGCAAAGAAAGCATTACACAGTTGTTACTTATGACGGGGCCAAGGACACACACATGCACACAAATGCCCAGAAAGAGATGGACCTCGAGGTCTTATTGCCGTCAGCTCGGAGGAAGACGGGCTGAGGGAAGAAACGTAGCTTGGACCTGTCCACCTCGTGTGGTTCTCGACGATCTTGGTAACGGACTCGAACCCGCAACCCGAGGCCGCTCCAAGCACCAGGTACGGAGGTAGCGTCGGGGTTGGCACGCTCCTCCGGCTCGCAGGCAGGCGACAAGAGATGATCTCCCGAGTTAGATGGTCGACCTGCAGAATGCACCAGACGAGACGCCTCGGATCCGCGGATGCAGTCAGCCGCAGACCCGGACAGGGCGAGCACTCGAGCAGACTGGACGCAATTCAATGCCTTTGTCGCTTTTTTTGGGGCCCGTCCGCTCCCGTGGCCTGCTCCCATTGGGTGACGGCGTGTCGGCTCCCTTCTTGCCAAGGACCGCCCGACTCTGGTCTGCTCGTCGCCATTGGGCGGAAACGACGCATACCCTTATTTGGCACGCAGCCAAAGCGAAACGCTTTGTGACCATATTTGGTGCGAAATCCACACCGAAACGCACCACCTGGGCCATTCCAGACACACCACATGGCACACCACATTCCAGACACACCCACATGCTGGGCGCGCGCGCCAAGAGCGCTGACAATGCCATGAGCAGAGGGTTGTTGTCGTGAAAGCGAAGATGGGCGTTTGTTGTCGTTTTGTAAGTGATGTAAAGAAAACCCTGACTATCAAAATAATCCGCAGCGCACGACATTTAATTCCCATTAGACTAGGACGGGACCCTAACTGAAACACGTACTTACCGATATAATGATCTATTGGACCTGGCTGTTGTGTGCTCATGGCTTCCAGATTCACAACAATATATTTGGATATATTATACATATATAATACATATATATATACATATACATATACATATATATCAGATATATATATATATATATATTATAATATATATATACATTGGATATATATATATATGTGTATAATATATATAATGTATATATATAATATATATATATGTATATATATATGTATATTTATATATTTATTAATATATATATATATATAATTATATATATCATATATATATATACTGTATATAGATAAACATTATACATCATATATACATTTTATACATATATGCATCATATATACATTATTACATATATACAATATACATATTATATATATATATATATTTATATATATTATATATATATATATATATATATATATACTTTTTTATTGTTTTTTTGCGGACCGGGGGTTGGGGGCAAGAGACCATGGGGGAGAAGCTACCTCGGGTTCCCACCAGACTTTCTGGAATCGCAGGCCGTCACACACGAATAATTGGTGACGCAGTGGGTCATAATCGACCGTGAACACCAATAACTCGACCACGTGACTTAGGTCCTCTCGTCTGATACTGTTTACCTAAAGGTCACGTGGATTAATTACTGGGGACACGCCTCGGTAACGCCTTGTTCCAACTGTATCACCTTCCCGGATCAGATGGAGCGAGCGTAACTGCCCAAGGACGCACCGGCTAGAAAAACAGATCGTTGGTGGATAACGTCGCTAAGCTAAAATACGAACATGCTGGACCAATGAAGAAAAATAATGAAAACAAGCTGGGAACATTTCTTTACAAGCTTTATTTACAATCAAGCAAGGAAAGGTACGTGCCACAGTAAATTGGGTTTATTTGTATGTCAGCAGAGGCTAGCAAGGAATTTATGGGGTGCGGCAAAGGTAAGCAATTTACAAAAGCAGACACATTAGCAGACTTATCTCATTATGACTTCTACAATCTTCACTTATGCTATGACAGGAGCCATCATATACACACACACAAATGCGAGGAAATTTGACAGCCAGAAAGAAGAGCAGCAGATGAGGACAAACGGCCTCGCAATCGCTGGCACGGTCGGCCGACCAATGCAGCTCGTACTCTTATGGAGAGCTATGAAGGAGAAATACTGGTGTCGAAGGTGTGGGAGTGGGAGATGTGGTGGAGTGCATTGGGGTGGGGGGGGGGTGCGGTATCGTGCAAGAGGAAAATGGGATTACAAGTCAGTGATGATGCTCTTTTGTGCGGTTGTGTCCAAGGTGTTAAGATAGAGGGGTGGAAGAGATTGAGAGGAGAGAACATGCATGAGTGAAAGATCCCTAACCTATTTGTGCATAGGTCTGCTAGTGTTGCATATACCTCCGTGGGACGCTCGCTTGAGCGTTCCCACCACGAGAGTCGCGCGTTATCTCCGGCTTATGTCACTTTGCCATAGCTTGTAGCAACATGCGGTCCGCACTGGTCCTCAAGAAGAAGGTCTCTGTCACACACCAGCCGCGAGGGAAGAGCAGCTCAGGCAGAAGGCAATGAGGAGCAGCCAACGCACAGCCGAGATGAGCAGGAAGAAGGTGGCGAAGAAGAGAGCGAAGAAGAGGGCGGAGTGGCTCTGTGATCTGCTTTTACAACCCTGGGAAGGGGGGTGACGACCCAAAGCAACGCGCCGTGACCCGAATCGCGCTTCCCCTATTGGGCCACAGCGCCGTCATATCCACACCCTACCAGGATCCTGCGGCCGGAAGCGGTCTCATTCACACATCTGGCGTGACATCGGCTCCCGACTCAACATCACGTTATGAGCCGACATCCCGGGCCAAATGTGCTCTGAGTGCAGTCTGATGCCGAACAGCAATGCACGCCTGCCACCCACGGGCCCCTCCCATGAGCCAAAATGCACACCCATGCTCCGTACCAAACTCCTGCATCACCCTTCCCACTACCCTCCTTACCACCTGTCTTTCCGTGTTCTGGGACTAGCCAAGGGTCGTATCAATCCCACGTGCTCACCCGGGGTATTCCCGGCGAGATGGGTTTGGTGCTATTAAACGTATCTCTTC
>CM068962.1:59693067-59703499 GCA_035128595.1 Eptatretus atami
ACGCTCCGCGAGCTCACCCCATTATCCTCCACTACTTCTGTGTGTGTGTTCTGGTCCTTTAACCCCGTCATTATCATGCAGTCTCTCCTCTATTTCTCTTTCTCCCGCGTCTCTATACATTTATTAGTTTCTGTTTCTTTCTGGAGTTTTCCATCTCTCTGACTTCAATTTTACTCTCTCCTTCAGTTCATTAATTTCAAATCGTATAGTTTTGTTTTCTCTCCACAGTTTCCCTGCTCTTCATTTTCCAATCTCATCGTTTCTTTCAATTGGCTCATTTCCTTCCTGTGTTTCATTCGCTTTCTCTTCATTACCCTTCCTTGTTTCCTCTGCTGTCCTTCCTTCTCCAGTTTCGTTGTTTGCTTCATTTGGTTAATCTCCTTTTTGTGTTCAGTGCTGCTGTCTCATTACTCTTTCTTGTTCCTTCTCCTGTCTTTCCCTCTGCAGTTTCATGGTTTGCTTCATTTGGTTAATCTCCTTCTTGTGTTTCATTGCTGCTGTCTAATTACTCTTCCTGTTCTTCTTCCTGTCCTTCCTTCTGCAGTTCATGGTTTTCTTCATGTGGTTAATTTCCCTTTTGTGTTTCATCGCTGTTCTTTGTCTACCTCTTCGCACTCCAGCCTCGCGTTTTCTTTCAATTGGTCAACCTCAGCTTCATGTTCCTTTTGTTTTTCTATCCGATTGTTCCTCTCGCTCTTCCTCTCCAATCTCTTGTGTCTTCAATCTCCTATTTTCCTCCTGCTTCATTCGTTGCTCCTTCAAACTTCTCCTTGTATTCCAACTTATTTTTTTCCTTGTGTCATTCAGTTTCAAAATTCATACTCTTTCAGTTTTCTATTCCACTGTCTTTCTTGTTCCTCATTCTGTAATCTCGTATATTTCTTTCAACTGACAGATTTCTTTCTCCTGTCTCATTCCTTGTTCTTTCAGTACTCTTTCTTGTTCCTCATTCTTTAATCGCCTTCGCTTCCAGCTGTTTGATCTGTACAGCGTGGTTCCTTAACGTTTCATTCTCTGCTGTCATTCTTTCTTCCCTCAACATTCTCAACTCGTTTTGTCGTTTCTGTACTCGGAAGCTTTTTTTTCTAATTCCTTCTCATCTCCGCACACTCCAACTTTGCTTTGGCTTCTAATTGTTCAATCTGCTCAGTGTCGTTCCTTAACGTTTCATTTTCCGTTCTCTTCTTTCCTCTTTTAAACTCTCTCAGTTCGTTTTGTAGTTCTGTCTCTTTGTTTGGTGTTCCTGTAACTCAGTTTTCTTCTCTTATTCTTTCTCATCTCCGCACCTCCGACCTTGCTTTGGCTTCTAACTGTTCTTCCGGCTTGCCCTTGTGTTTGTCTATCCGTCTTCCCAGTTCCTCTGTCTCCGTTTTACCTCCAGTCCCAGCTTATCAACTCTCTTCGTCTTGTCTTGCAGTCTTTTCTCACACTCCACTCTTTTATTTCCTTCGTGCACGTCTCCGTCACCCCAATTAATTTTTTCCCTCTCGGTTACCGTCACTTTTTTCCGTCACCTCCACGTTCTCGCCCAACACGTCTCCCGAATTATTTTTTTCCTCACCCGCCTACTCACCGCGGGACTGCTACAACCGTTGCCACCCCTCCAGCTCGTTCGCTCCCACACGTGGCGTCCTGCCTTATTCGCACTTCCGCTGTTGTAGACCTCTATGACCGCCTGCAGGCTCCATCCGGCCCATTTGCTGCGTTTCACCCCGCATTTCTTTCATTTCTCTCCTTCATTCCTTGCGCATTTGTTTCCATATTCGTTTTCTTTCGTTTGTGTTTGTTTCCATTTGCTTGTTCACTCCTTTTATTTCGTTTTTCATTTCGTTTGTGTTTGTATCCATGTTCGTTTTTCATTTCATGCATGTACCCACTGATTTTGAGTGCGTTTCCATCCATTTTTTGTTTAATTCGTTATTCATTCCTTCCATTTTGTTGTTCATTTGTTCCAGCATGGCAAATAGCCGGGCCATGTCGGGTGCACTTAGCTGAGCCGATTTCGGCCAGGATCGGGGGGTTTTGGTGGAGAGGGGAGGGGGAGTGTGATACACCGCGGCCGCCGCCCGCACCTATTTCGCGGCTCTGCGTTTGGTTGGGGGAGTAATTGTTCCTGCACACCAATGTCCTGCTCGGGTCTACATCCTGGGCCGATGGATTCTAAACACTCTACATCCATTTCTATTACCCCGGCTCCCGCTCGCCTTGAGACGCCATCTTATTCACGTAAGGGGTTAATTTACTCGCTCGTAATTTAGGGGAATCGGGGCGTCGCTCTCTCACAACCTGGACGATTCCGTGAATTTAGCTGGAGCCAGGAGAGTTCGTTTCCCGCTCTCTGACACCAGTGTTGCGGATTCGCCGCCCGCCGCGTGCGATCGGCCACGTGACTCGAATCGTGACCGCCTCGCCACCGGACGGACAATTCCGTCGTGACCCTCTCGGACTAACGCCGGGATCAGTCACCGGGTGGGCCTTTCGGCCTCACCACGATCATGCCAATCGGCCACCGCGTGGGATAGGGTTGTTCGCCAAACTCGACCTACCTAAGTACCCACGCGGATGGTAAACCGGGCGACGGTCGACTTCGGACACGGGCCGCTTAAGCGATCCGTTCCGTGCTATCGGATAACCGAGCGGTGTTATCGTCGGCCTCGACGGTTCCTGATTAATTATCGGGCATCCCCGCGCCCACTACGTACCTTTACGTAAAACAAGATGGAGACCCAAGAAGGAAGGACGCAGCGAAACAGGGAAACAATTCAACAAGCAAGCATTTATTACACACACGGACACAAAGCACACATATAGCACGTATTACAGCCAGAATGACACATATATCACATAGAAAATAGACAACGACGACGCAGAGCTACAACCGACTAACGCGAACACTCGGCAACACTTATACAATTTTACTTACTAAGACTCGGGCCACACACACCACGTTCACACAGAACCAAAAGAAAATGGAAGTCGCGACTTCCCTGCTCTCAAGTCCTTGGCGACCGTCCTCGCTCGCGCGTCTGCGAGCTCTCTCCGCTCCGCTCGACGCGAGATCCTCCGGCGTCTCGTGCCTGCCCGTGCTGGCCCCTCGACGCCACGGACCGAGCACCGACGAACAGAGAGAGACCAAAGAGATCGCCGAACCCAGAGAGCACGAACAAGAGAGCCAAGCGAACGCCGAACCAAGAGAGCACGAACAAGGAGAACCAAGCAAACGCCGAACAAGAGACGACGAACAGGAGAACCAAGAAGTCCTGCGCCTCCGGCTCTTATACCCCGGCGCCCCGCCCCGTTCTGGCTCCACCCTCCTTCGAGGCGCTTCAGAAGGGGGGCGTTCCCTCTCGCTCCCCCCCCCGCGCCATCCGGGGGGCGAGAGAATCCGTCTTGGCGCCGGGCCAGGAAGAAAACAGGCGGGAAAACCGCGCGCCCTCGCTGTGGGGATTTCTTCCTTCCCTTCTCGCGTTCGACGGTTTCCAACGCGGAAACCGTCGTACGTGGACCGCGGAGGATGGCGTTCGTTGGTGTGGTGGCGTGGTGCGTTTGTTGTAAGTGGTGGCGTAGTTGGCGTTGTTGGGTGTTGGTTCGAAAATAAAGCAAGAACAGAAAAACGCCTAACTCAAAGTGTGCAGCCCAAATTAATCACATTAATTCCCTCTAAACAATGGGTTTGGGCTAACTACACATGTACTTCAGAAATATATCTCACCTACGGGACCTGAATGGTGTAATGCGAATTTCCACAGCCGTAACAATATAATAATATATATAATATATATATATAATATATATATATATATATATATATATATATATATATATATATACATACATATAGGCCCAGAAACCAAAAAACGATGTCATTTTGCATAAAAATATATTTATATATAGACACACATCAGACTGTTATGGTGAGCATTGCCATGGATTGTGTCGAACACGGTAAAACCGCGTAATCCGCAAAGAACAACCGTCCGTCTGCCACTGAGACAATTGTTCCCATGAATGCAAGCATTCAACCAGAAGGCGCGTGATGTGATCAGCGCGTAAATCAAAACACGTTGAGTGTGACGAGCACTCCCCCGATCTCCATTGACATAGTTCAACACCAAAGCGTCACTCCAACCGGTCAACATGTTAAACATCAAACAGAGCTGCCGATCCAGAGAGGTGGTTCCATTTGATGTTTAACTGATGTTGACCATGGTAATCTTTGTCTGTTGACAGTCACCGGGCAGAGGCCTCCGGCTTGGAGGTGACGCAATGGTATAGGACTTTGTCCAATGGTGATCGGGGGAGTGCTATCACACTCCACATGTTTTGATTATAAATATATACATATATATAATATAAATATACTGATATATATATATATATGTATATATATAATATTTTTTTTTTTTCACACACACACTACCAGTCAGTAGTTTGAGAACACCCCTATTTTTTGAGTTTTTACTGAAATTTAACAGTTCAAGTCCAGTGAATAACCTGAACTGGTACAAAGCTAAGCGATAAACTGCCAGAGGTTAAAAAAAAAAGTTTAGGTTACCAAAAACTTAAAAATAATTAAATTTCAGTGTTAATGGGTTAGCAACTGCAGCTGTTCTGCAGCAATGGAAGAAATTAAGCCTTGAAAGTTGATGCAAACAATTCCTACAGGTGTCCCAACTTTTGCTGATTAGCTACAAACCCTCTGTCTGTACAAAAGCAGTATTGGAACAGACAGTGTTGCTATACTATCTGAAGCATTATTTGGACAATATTGCACTGCAGGAAGTAGTATATTGCTGTCATAATGCGAGAAAAAGACAATGAACAAAGGAAGACAGACAGACCATTATAACCCTTAAAAGTGACGGTCTTCCCTTTAGAGAAATTGCAAAGGAAGCCAAGGTATCAGTGAGTACAGTTTCCTACACCATCAAAAGGCACTTGGAAACTGGAGGAACTCTGACAGGAAGAGGTCTGGCAGACCCAAAGCCACAACACAATCAGAAGACAAGTTTCTGAGAGTCAACACTTGCGTGATCGGCAGCTCAGAGGACAGCAGCTTCAAGCACAGCTTAACACTGGTCGAAGTAAGGAAGTCTCAATTTCAACTTGAAGAGAAGACTTCGAGCTGCAGGTTTGACAGGTCGAGTGGCAGTAAAAAAGCCATTGCTAAGATGCAAAATAAGAAAAAGAGGCTTGGGGACATGAAGCACCGCCAGTGGACGACTGAAAACTGGAAGAAGGTCTTATGACCGATGAATCAAAATTTGAAATCTCGGTTCTTCACACAGGGATTTTTATGCCATCGAGTATGCAAAAGGATGGTTACTCAGTGTGTGACACCAACTGTCAAACATGGAGAGGAAGCGTGATGATCTGGGCTCTTTTGCTGGATCCAGAGTTGGCGACTTACACAGAGTGACTGGCACCCAGAACCAAAAGGTAGCTACCACAGCATTTTTTCAGCGCCATGCAATACCCTCTGGTCTACGCCTAGTTGTTCAGGGTTCACCCTACAGCAAGATAATGACCCAAAACATACCTCCAGGCTATGTCAGAACTACCTTAGAAGAAAAGAACAAGACTGTCGGCTCAAATCATGGAATGGCCAGCACAGTCTCCAGAACTTAAACCCCATCGAGCTGGTTTTGGATGAACTGGACAGAAGGGTGAAAGCAAAGCAACCGACAAGTGCAACACATTGTTGGAACTTCTGCAACAGTTGGGAAGTTGTAAAGAACTTTCCGAACAATATTTGATTTCCATTGGAGAAAGAATGCCACGAGTATGTTCGGCTGTTATATCTCCAAAAATGGCTGCTTTGATGAGTCAAAAATTTAGATTAAATTTTGTTCAACAAAACGATTCCATAATTTATTTTTTTATCTGCAATTGTTTATTTGTTCTTTGCTTTAATTTCAGAATACATTGAAACATTAAACTGCTTAAATTTCAGTAAAAACTGGAAAAATAGTGGTGTTCTTAAACTTTTGACCTGTCGGGAATGTGTATGTATGTATATATATATTACACGAGGTGTGTTCAAAAAGTATCCAACCTTAATTTTTCGTGCGTAAACAAATGAAGCTAGGGAGCGTGGTTTGGTGCACGTATGTAGGCGATCCTAATTCGTATGCGTGAATATTTTCCCGCCTGCAGAAGCTGTCAGTCGCCGACAGACCGCCGATGAGTGAGGAAGTGTAAGTGTAGCGCCGTAGGATTTTCGTTTTGCACAAAATGACGGATCACTGTGGTCTCATCGCCAGTGATCACTGTGTTGAAGAAGTTGGGATCGCTGTTCACAGTCTCCAGCATGTCCTGTGCGATCTCCAAACGGAGTTGCTTCTGCTCGATCGTAGCAGCTTTGCACGAACTTTCCCTGAGATTTCTCCTTAAGCCCAAATCCTCAGTCACATGGAATGAACGGATCCAATGCTGACGCCCGCCTCGTCTGCAAGTTCTCTGAATCGTGATTCGACGATCCTGCATCAGCAGGGTCCGCACTTGGTCAATGACGATCCATTCGGGATGTTGTGGGCCTACCAGAACGTGCTCACTTTCACTGATGTGCGACCATCTTTGAAGTGATTGTACCACTCTTTTATCTGTGTGGTGCCCATTGCTTCGTTCCGAAGGCCTGTGAATATTGCGGATCATTTCCACTTGGGAATCGCCAAGCATTACACAAAATTTGATGCAGTAGCTTGTTCAAGTTTTTCCGTCATTTTGTCAAAAACGAAAATCCGACGGCGCTCACTTACACTTCCTCACTCATCTGCGCGGTCTGTCGGCGACTGACAGCTTCTGCAGGCAGGAAAATATTCACGCATACGAATTGGGATCGCCTACATAAGGTGCACCAAACCACGCCTCCCTAGCTTCATTTGTTTACGCACGAAAAATTAAGGTTGGATACTTTTGAAACACACCTCCTATTTATTACAAATTAATATATATATATATATATATAATATTATATATATATATATATATATAAATTGTGGGGCCGGGTCTCGGTGGCGAGCATGACCGCAAGATGGTGCAGTAGAGTCAGCTCCACCGAACACCCGGAATTTATAGGTCGTCACCCCTGATAACTCCGGAGCCGACCGGTCACTTAAAGAACCGTGGTCGCCAATACTTCGAAGGCGTGGGGTAGGGTTAATTGCCAACTTCAATATACCTAAATACCCACGCAGTCCAACTACCCGGGAACCACACCCTCGGTAGGCCTCAAGCGGAATGAGCCGTTACCGTGCTCGAACCATGCGTAACGCGAGCGGATGGTTACCGAGGTCCGTCGGTCAAAATGCACAATTACGGCAGCAACGCACCTTCCTAATCCCCAATACGCACCGTGGCAAACCAATGGCAGAAAGGACAAGGACGAGCTGGGACATTCAACAAAAGGGGAATTTATTTTACAATGATCGGGGAGGGGAAGCACACAAAGAGCAGAGTTATCATGACTATAAGAAATGCAATGTACAATGAGCAAAGAAAGCATTTACACAGTTGTTACTTATCGACGGGGCTCAAGGACACACACATGCACACAAAAGTGCCCAGAAAGAGATGGACCTCGAGGTCTTCATTGCTCCGTCAGCTCGGAGGGAAGACGGGCTGAGGGAAGAAAAGCTAGCTTGGACCTGTCCACCTCGTGTGGTTCTCGACGATCTTTGTGTAACGGGTCTCGAACCCGCAACCCGAGGCCGCTCCAAGCACCAGGTACGGAGGGTAGCGTCGGGCGTTGGCACGCTCCTCCGGCTCGCAGGCAGGCGACAAGAGATGATCTCCCGAGTTGAGAGGGTCGACCCCCTGCAGTAATGCACCAGACGAGACGCCTCGGATCCGCGTGATGCAGTCAGCCGCAGTCCCGGTCAGAGGCGAGCACTCGAGCAGACTGGACGCAATTCAATCCCTTTGTCGCTTATATTTTGGGGCCCGTCCGCTCCCGTGGCCTGCTCCCATTGGGTGGACGGCGTGTCGTTGCTCCACCTTCTTGCCAAGGACCGCCGTGACTCTGGTCTGCTCGTCGTCCATTGGGCGGAAAACGACGCATACCCTTATTTGGCACGCAGCCAAAGCGAAACGCTTTGTGACCATATTTGGTGCGAAATCCACACCGAAACACGCACCGCCTGGGCCATTCCATACACACCCACATGGCACACCCACATTCCAGACACACCCACATGCTGGCGAGCGCGCGACAGCGTGAAATCGCCAGTAGCAAGGGTTGTTGGTCGTGAAAGGAAGATGGGCGTTGTTGTCGTTATTGTAAGATGTAAAAAGAAAACTGACTATCAATAACTCCTAGCGCGAACATTTATTTCCATTAGACTAGGGACGTGACCGCTAACAGCAATCAACTACTACCGATATAACTGATCATTGGACACTGGCTTGTGTGCTCCATGCTGTCAGATTCACAACAATATATGATATATATTACATAAATACATATATAACATTATAATACATTACATATATAAATCAGATATATATATTATACATAATATATAATCTAATATACCATTGGATTATATATATATGTGTATAAATAAGGTATAATTA
This sequence comes from Eptatretus atami, assembly GCA_035128595.1. Lineage (NCBI taxonomy): Eukaryota > Metazoa > Chordata > Myxini > Myxiniformes > Myxinidae > Eptatretus > Eptatretus atami. Next base: position 59,701,642 of record CM068962.1, read on the forward strand.
TTAATATGTATAGTATATAAGATATTATAATCTAATATATATATATATAATATATAATATATATATAAATAACATAACTGTAAAGGAATAAACAACTACATAAATAAATTTATAGCAATATGCACATTAATCATTTATACATATATACAATATACATATATCAATAGAATATAATATAAGTTATATATATATATTAATATATATATATATATACTTTTTTATTGTTTTTTTTGCGGACCGGGGGTTGGGGGCAAGAAGACCATGAGGGGAGAAGCTACCTCGGGTTCCCACCAGACTTTCTGGAATCGCAGGCCGTCACACACGAATAACTTGGTGACGCAGTGGGTCATAATCGACCGTGAACACCAATAACTCGACCACGTGACTTAGGGTCCTCCGTCTGATACTGTTTACCTAAAGGTCACGTGGATTAATTACTGGGGGACACGCCCTCGGTACGCCTTGTTCAAACTGTATCACCTTCCCGGATCAGATGGAGCCGAGCGTAACTGCCCAAGGACGCACCGGCTAGAAAAACAGATCATTGGTGGATAACGTCCCGGCTAAGCTAAAATACGAACCATGCTGGACCAATTAAGAAAAATATGAAAACAAGCTGGGAACATTTCTTTACAAGCATTTATTTACAATCAAGCAAGGAAAGGTACGTGCCACAGTAAATTGGGTTTATTTGTATGTTCAGCAGAGGCTAACAAGGAATTTATGGGGTGCGGCAAAAGGTAAGCAATTTACAAAAGCAGACACATAGCAGACTTATCTCATTATCACTTCTACAATCTTCACTTATGCTATGACAGGAGCCATCATATACACACACACAAATGCGAGGAAGATTTGACAGCCAGAAAGAAAGAGAGCAGATGAGGACAAACGGCCTCGCAATCGCTGGCACGGTCGGCCGACCAATGCAGCTCGTACTCTTATGGAGAGCTATGAAGGAGAAATACTGGTGTCGAAGGTGTGGGAGTGGGAGATGTGGTGGAGTGCATTATGGGGTGGGGGGGGGGTGCGGTATCGTGCAAGAGGAAAATGGGATTACAAGTCAGTGATGATGCTCTTTTGTGCGGTGTGTCCAAAGGTGTTAAGATAGAGGGGTGGAAAGAGATTGAGAGGAGAGAACATGCATGAGGTGAAAGATCCCTAACCTATTTGTGCATAGGTCTGCTAGTGTTGCATATACCTCCGTGGGACGCTCCGCTTGAGCGTTCCCACCACGAGAGTCGGCGCGTTATCTCCGGCTTAGTCACTTTGCCATAGCTTGTAGCAACATGCGCTCCGCACTGGTCCTCAAGAAGAAGGTCTCTGTCACACACCAGCCGCGAGGGAAGAGCCAGCTCAGGGCAGAGGCAATGAGGAGCAGCCAACGCACAGCCGAGATGAGCAGAGAAGAAGGTGGCGAAGAAGAGAGCGAAGAAGAGGGCGAGTGGCTCTGTGATCTGCCTTTTACAAGCCCTGGGCGAAGGGTGGGGTGACGACCCAAAGCAACGCGCCGTGACCCGAATCGCGCTTCCCTATTGGGCCACGGCAGTCATATCCACACCCTGCCAGGATCCTGCGGCCGGAAGCGGTCTCATTCACACATCTGGCGTGACATCCAGCTCCCGACTCAACATCACGTATGAGCCGACATCCCGGGCCCAAATGTGCTCTGAGTGCAGTCTGAATGCCGAACAGCAATGCACGCCTGCCACCCACGGGCCCCCTCCCATGAGCCAAAATGCACACCCATGCTCCGTACCAAACTCCTGCATCACCCTTCCCACTACCCCTCCTTACCACCCCTGTCTTTCCGTGTTCTGGCGACTAGCCAAGGGTCGTATCAATCCCACGTGCTCAC
>CM068962.1:59707993-59725230 GCA_035128595.1 Eptatretus atami
GTCTAACTTTACATGTCCCATCATGGTGAAGGAAATTAAAGATGGCTGTGCCACAAAGATCGGTGTTCATGTGACTGTGCATCTAAAATCCTCAACACTTCCTGTCTCACCCTGCTGATGCTCCCAGGAAAACACCCGCCCCCACTTCCCCCCCCCAACCCCTCAAAGCATTACGTATTCTGCGTTGTGGCCTTGAGAGAGCTGACAACCATATTCTGCTTCCACAAGCACAAAAGCATTTCTCTAGTTTGCCACAATTTACATTTATTGCATAGAGACAAGGCGTAACACTGTACAAGCGTCTAAATCATGGGAGGTAACAATTAACGTTTGTATTAACAATTTTTCACTCCAAGTATAAAGAGTTTTCTTTCTACCGTTTGATTTGTAGCTATTTGAGGTCCAAATTAAGCTTTCTTGAGTAATGTGTAATGGCCTTAAATAGTTTAAATTCTTGGTTTGCATGTTTCCGGCACAGCCTGCTCCATTGAGTCTTGAAACTGTGTTTGGGCGTAAAGATCCACCTCGACCTATTCTCATTGTGTAATAACATTGTTCCCCCATTATAGCTATCTGCTTCCTGCCTAAAGTGAGTAGGACATCGACAAGGTTATGGGTAAGGTTGGGCTTGGAAGCCATGTTCCATCAAATGAAGTTTTCAGATATAGATTGTCTTCAGTTTCTATGGTGACTTTTGGACCAAAAGCCAGTAACATAACATCAGGATTAGTTGCCACTTGCTTGTGAGGCCGTCTCCTTCACCAAGCTGCCTCAAACTTTGTGGTTTTTAGCAGTATGACGCAAGCAAAGATAGTTTGATAAGGGAAATTGTAAATGCAGTTCTCCAAAACTTATATGTGGATGATTGTCTAAAAGTTCCACTTACATGGCTGAGGAGGCAGTGCTTTTATCTGGAGTGTCACATACTTTGTGAGAAAGGTGGTTTTCGCTTGATAAAGTTGATCCAAGTAATGACCGGTTGTCAATAACCTGTTCCTTGTGAAGAGCAAGCCAAATAGGTCCAAATCCATAAACCTAGACTGTGAGTATTTGTCAGTTGAATGTGCCTTGCGGGGTGTCTTGGTCAGTTGAAGATGACAACTTTTGATTTGGATAATCGTTCTGAATCAGCACCACCAGAAGAGTTAATGTTCTCTGTTCACTAGTTCAATCTATGACCCACTGACTTTTGCATCCACCCTTTTATTTGCCGCAAAGATTCCACTTCAGGACTTTGTTGTCATAGCTTACAGTGGCGACAATAAAATTGATTTGCGACAGACTACAAAAACTGCAAAAATTGGATTTCAGATCTCCCAAACTATTCCACAATGATTGAGCCACCCGTTTTTGGGGAAACGGTATGTGCGAACTGCACACCTTTCGGATACGAGTGACAAAGGATATGGAGTGGCATCGTACCTACCAATTATTGATGACGAGTAAAGATACATGACGGAGCACGAACCAAAAACATGAAACCTAAGCAGCACTTTTCTGATGCAAAAAAGGCAAGCAGTTTGGCCCATGAAGAAAATAACAGTACCCTTCGTAGGAGCTTACAGCAGTCACAAGTTGCGGTGCAAATGAGCAAATTTTGTGTGGACGAGCTGGAACTGAACATCAAAGAATATTATATTGACTGATAGTGTGTGTGTGTGTTACATTGGTATATCTGAAATTGAGACAACATGCTTTCATACCTTTGCTGTGGCCAACATAATATCAGTGATCAGAATCATCTAATTGATCAGTGGAAGTACGTAAACACCACAGCCAATCCAGCAGATGATGCTTCTTTAGCGGGCTATCAAGAAGACTGTTTGATCAAACCAGCATGATGATGGACCTAATTATTGGGAAACCAGAATGTGATGGCCATCACTGAAATAAATCACCAACAGACATTTTGTCAGCTAAAACCAGATTGATGATCCTGAGGTCAAAAATATCGTGAATACCAACAATAATGAGCGGCCACGAGGGTCAAGTCATGGACAGGATTGCTTGAACACTACTCTGGACGAGTCAAACTGACTCAGCCGTAGGGTGGATCCTTTATTTTACTGATAGGAAATACTTTGACAATAGCCATTTAAATGCAAAAGTTCCCTAAAAGACGCAGGCATTAAAAATTTCAGATTCAATCCAACAAATCCGGCATCTTGAAGTAAATCTGTTAATGGCCTTGAATATTTAATATTTTTTGTGTTTTAACATGTTCTAGCCAGCAGCTGCTTGAGTTGAATCTTTGACATGGTTTATATTGAGTTATATCTCTTTACCCTTATCTTTGTTGGTATAAACATTGTTCTTTGTTATTATATCTGTATTGCCAGTCGATCTTTCATTCGGATAATAAAACTATGACTGGAACAAACTGATTGTTCATCTGCTTGACGCTTTGACAAGGGCCTGGTTTTTACACCTACAGGCATTGATGCAATTTCTACAATCATTGACGTGAGCCATACACCACCCTTTTCTTCCATTAACACAATGTTTCCCATGTAGCATCGTGAACCTCACCTCCAACACAGTAAACAGTTCTTACCCAGGCTTGACAGGTCATACAAAAATTGGTCCTGATTAGCATAAGTATTCTAATGCTCAGGAATGTGTTCAGTCTTGTCATACCCTTTGTCCTCTATTTTTGCAGGTCTTTGTCAGATTGCATTGTCCTCCATTTTGGAAAGTTGCAAAGCATCACTCTTAGTATTAAGAAAGGTTCAAAAACATATCTCTTCAATTATAGACCTATCATCTTTCACGCCCATATGAGCAAAGCGAATGGAAGTCATCATTGCAGCTTATCTATTGCACTATCTTCTCTCGAAACTCACTAATATCTGATAACCAGTTCGCGCTTCTGACGTAGTTATTCCACTTTGGATGTTTACTGCTTCTGACATAGCAGTGCACCAAATTGCCTTTAAAAAAAACAATACTTGACTCTAGGCTAGTGGAAGTAGCTATGGCACAAAACAAAATCAGAACGCAACACAACAAGGGAACAAGCAGGAAAAAGAAAGAAAAACACAACAGCAGGACAGAGGGAGAAAGTATATGGAGATTGTCAAAACAAGGTTATGCAGGGTAACGGCGAGCGGTCAGGAGAACGGAAAGGTGTGGATTAATATGGACACATAAGCTAAAATTTGGGAAGGGTGAGGTGATTTAATGGGTGTTATAGAAATATCATGATTTTGATTGGGGATGACTTGAGATGGTTGGGGAACAGCCCGTCTTAAAGACCTGGAGGGAAGAATTTGAGATTGAAAAGATGATGGAAAGTTGGGTTCCACAGGTGGGGAAAATTGAGGAAGAAAATGAGTGGAAGTGAGCATTGATTCTGGATTGAGGCAGTTTCATGAGGAGGGGGTTGCTGGTGGACCGTGTGCATCCTGGGAGATTGCCTATGCGGGGGGGGGGACAAAGCATGGAAGAGGGAAGAGGGCGCAAGACCAGAAATGAGGTTGGAGAAAGACAGTGACCACTGACCTGTTCGCGTTAATGACAAGGTGATAGCGCCCATAGACTCAAGCTTCATCATGAGAGGATTCCGATGATATTGAAGGCTTTTGTTTTCCATTGTCAATGAGAAGATGAGGCAAGGGGGAGGCCAGCACAGAGTAAGAGCATTAGTCCGATCAAAGCCTGAGATGAATGGCCTTGTAGGTGGAGATTAGTGGCTCAGGTGTGCCAAGGCAGGACGTTCATGTGTGATGCAGGTGCCCAGTCGACACTGACTTTTGAAGCCCAACTTTGAAATGTGGTTCGCCCAGATAGGTCGGTGGCTTGTACTAAGACCCCAGGAGTTTGAGTGACTGTACTTCCTCAAGGTTGAATTGTGAAGATGATGGGCTATGTGGGACAGTGCCTCCAAGAGGCCGTTTTGAGGGGCATGCAAATTGAGGCCCAAAGTGACCAGTCAAAGCAATTTTTGGTCAACTGGATGACCAATTGATCTCAAAATTGAAAAAGCCATATATTTTGAGTGCAACACAATTTACCTTTTTTAAAGTCCATGACATATTTTAAATTGAAAGATTAACTTCAACTTTTCCCATCACTGGGAGACATATTTTTACTGCTTTCCCTCAATGGGGACGGATACTTTTGCCTATTTCATATAAGCTTAAAATCTAGCCTTATTGCTCTGCCGACTTTCTAACATCTGCCCTCCCCTATTTCACCCCAGGTCAAATGCATTCCTAAAAAAATTCCTCACCTGCTCATCCTCTCCATGGTCCATGGTGGTTTCCCACCTGATTTATCCATCCTCTTAATGTACCTGATTATGAAATTATTCTCCCTGTGTCTCTTGAATTGTTCCCCGTCACTTCCATTCTACAAACGTTCTTGTTCGATTATTATTTACCACATGCCCACATACACTATCTCTTTTAATATGCAGATTTTTTTCCCAATCTGTTTCATCTCTTACCCTTGTTATCATCACCCTGCACCCCGAGCGCCCAAGCAGTGTTAAGCAAATTGGTTCTTTCTGTTTATCAGTCTATTTCTGTGATCGAGGAACTAACTTAATTTTCAAATTAAATTACTTATATATTTTGGACACCACCAAATCGAAACATGAACCTGGCAGTTTTGGCAGTACTTTGGTTCTGAATTTGCCAAATTGTTTGGGTCTCGTTCCAGAAGCGCTAAGCGCACAGTTGCAGTAAGACAATTGCTTCAATCTGTCTGTCTATGTGGCAGTGAAACAAAATTAAAAATCTTTCTGATACAGGAAACTTACTGTTTTTAAGGAACGTCATTAAAGGACACAAACAAGCACAAATAACTAATTTAATATGTTAAATAAGGTGTGTAATAAGAGGGTGTTATCAGTGGTGTGGTAAAACTTCAAGCTTCCGATTCCATGCTTTCTTTTCTTTTTTTTACAGCCTTTAAAACTTTTATTTTATTTCATTTCAATTATTGTCGTGATGGTTTATGAACTGTCCTCGGTGTGAATGAACATCCATGAACGTTAGCGTTCCCTCATTTCAGTTATATTGTAAATATGCCCCAGACAGACCCCCTCCATTGGCTTGACGAAAGCAGGGCCAAATGCGTTGTGTGGGCTATAGTAAGATCTCTTCCTCCTCCTCCTCCTCCTCCTTCCTCCTCCTCTATGCCCTCCTCTTCTTCCTTGTATAACCCTTTAAATCCTTCTACTATACATGGCTCATATATGGTGGTTGGCCATTTCATGCCAACCACACAGTGCAATCAGCTCTCTCTCCCTTCTCTTTCTTTCCGAAATTACTATTTAGCAGTTCCACGTTATATATCAGGTGTAAAACCCGCTATTCATAATCTCTTTCTCTCTTTTATTAACCTCTCATGCCAGCAACACACACAACCACATCTAAACCACCGCATCACAGACAACCAACAAATTTCAGACGACAGATGAGAGAAAACGTTCCTGTCTTCCAAAGGCATTGGGCAGGAAAGAGCATTGGGTAGGGAACCTGTTGAAGACGAGAGTAGTCTTAGGCACATTTGCGAGCGGACCTCAACTTGAGGATGATTGACAGCCAAAGGAGGCATTGGATGGTTGAGTGCACCAATTGATACGCTGTCACGCGGTCAAAGGGCAAGCCACGACCTTTGCTCCCAGAACTCCACACCTCCATTGAAACTCGGACCACTGCCCCCCCCCCCCCAACCCACCCCTCCAAGTCTCCACCCCGTTCAAGCTCCATAAAAAGGTGGAATTGCTGGAGACCCAAAGCAACCTGCCTGCCTGTTTCGTGCTGAGAAGGAGAGACCACCATTGGAGTTTGCGCTAAGGCGAGGAAAGGCTGTGCCAAATGGTGCTGAGAAAATGGCGCAACGTGGTCAAGCAAAAGGCAGAGAGACCGAGCAGACGAGCTGGAAAGTCCCGGCATGGGAAGGCGAGGCCTTTAACATATACACCTCGCCTTTTCCTTTTTAAGCAAAAATCACCCAAATTGAGGCCAAAGTGATCAAAAAGCAATTTTTTTGGTAACTGTCTACCACCTTTCTCTTTTCCTGCCCATCTTATTCCTCATTTGTTTCGGATTGGATATGTTCTGCAGGACGGAACGTGGCCATGATGAGTCAAAGGCTGAAAACCAACGCCTTGGCTCTACCACCGACCTGTATCTTCTGTTCTTCCTCTCTACACTTCCACGGGTATGATCCTGCTGGTGCCTTGTTGTGTGTGTAAACCGCATTAAGATAACATCATAGAAGGGAATAAGTGTTAAGGGTTAGTCTGTCCCTTTGTGCCTTCCTTGACTGTTTTATGTACTTGAAATAAATGCCCACTGATTACATTGATTACTTGGCCTGTGTTTCGTAAATAAATGTGCTTTGTTTGAAACTGTTAACCGTTCCAACCTGCTCGCTTCATCCTTTTCTCTTACATTGTCTTGGTTTAGCGTGTAAAGACTAGATAGATGGGAAGTTCTGCCATATTGATTTGGCTTCCACAATTAGCCATTACTCACGGTTCCACTCAGCTGTACGGAATAAATTAGATTATACATACCCCCATTTGATGTTGCCAACCACCAAAAAAATGGTAACGCATTTTTAGAGCGAGGGATTCCGCCAGGTTTAGCGGTATCAATGGCATCCGAAGTTGCCTTGACAACCCACGGGGCCGCGGATGGCCTCAGGGCAGGAGGTCAGGAAGAGTCCGAGAAGTACCCCATCGGTGGTGACCCTGACTTGTTTCCACGTAACAATATATCTTGAACACTGTGAGAACAAAAATCGTCTTGTTTTTCACTTCTAAAAAACTTCCATTTTTAGCACTAGTAGTGCAAAATTGTGTGCCGTGCGTCAACCAAATCAATTTGTCGCACGCTCCAAGGCAGAGTAATAACGGCTGATTCAGACAAAATGTGGCACCTAGCAATGCCACATGACAGAGCTAAACTTTGTCCAAAAGATCTTTTCGTGCATTATTTTTCTCAAAGGTCGTTTGAAAATCGTCAGTTTCTCCGAGAAAAGGTTCGGCAAAATGTATAGCGTCTGGCCTCTTTCTGTTTGACCCCATCAGCTTTGAATTAAAAAGGGTGCTATGACGGACCTTACATTCACAAAACAAGCTAATATAGATCGTCTCGGAAATGCAACGAAAGAGTTGAAAAGTCCTTTCCATGTCCTTTCTTTCTCAAGACTGCAGTAGTGGGTTAAGGTGTCCTATGAACTCGAGTTACCTCTGCCACCGAAGTGGATGGAGGTTATGTTTTCACCCCAGTACTGTTTGTTGTCTCTGTGAACAAGATTCCTTCAAAAGGTGGGGAAACCTTGTTGGACGTATTCGGATGAAACTTGGTGGACGTTTGGGTGTACAACGAGGAATTGATTCGCATTAGTGAAGATCCGAATCCATTATCTGCGACACTGAGAATTTTTTTTAATTTAATAAGTGTCTTCGACCATGAGGAAAATGGTGCCATAAACGATATGTAGCATGATATTTCAAAACGCTGTGGACGAGTTGTGACAAACTAGGTGGGTGGAGTTGGTTAGGTGACAAGACATGCGATAGATTTTGGTTCAGGTCCGGATCCAGATCCTGGCCTAACAGCGGGATACAAAAACATAAGCTGTTCAACCTGGCGGAAAGCATTGTGCTCTATCCGAGTTGCCATTCTAGTTTTTTCGGGTTGTTATTCCTTTGTTTCATGTCCACTGTTCTGCCACTACCACTTGATAGTCTGTTGCCCTTTGTCTTCTTAGTTCTCAATAGAATCGAATCCCTGAGTAGAAATTAAAATTAATATTTTGGAGAGAGCTGTCCTTTACTCAACCGAATTCCTTTAGGAGTGCCCAAAACTAGAAATCTTTTGTATTTTTCAAACAGCCTGGCTGCATATTATTTGGGTGTTTCTCTGCATCATATTGCCAGAACCCAAATGGATTATGCTGATAACACCAAAACGGCTTGCTAAGAGTTGATAGCTCGAACCTAACCCAAGGCAGGACAAAGAATTGAAAATTCACTCCTTATCTAGACAGAAAGCCCCCTATCATCAGAAAGAACCTCAATATCCACCTTATTGATCCCCACTATTGCGAAGAAATTAATAGGTTTGGGCAAAAGGAGTATTTGTGGTGTAATGTCTCGGACTTAAATGTGCAGATATGTTCGTGACATGGGCTGGCACCGCCCGCTTTGGCACTCGCCTTCTTGCATTAAAGCTGTTGCTTGTGTCCGTTGTGCCGATATAAAACGGATGCCTGTAGTTCTTTTGAGCCTCCATGACCAAGAGCATGATTTTTTTTTTGTGCTCAGTCTGATCAGAGGAACAATGTTATGAGGGCTTCATATGTCATAAATGATTTTTCTCCCTCATAAGTGTTTAGATAATACTTCCCATTTCAACAAACAGCCTTTTGTGTATGGACACATTCTGGTTCTTGCCTTCCTGATTTTGAGTGAAACTGCAAGATTGCACAGTACAAAACTGAAACCTTGACTTTGGCTAATTTGTGTTCTTTAGTGCCCTCGCGTTTTAAGGAAATAATTGTTCTGTGCCTGTAAAGAGAATTTATAGTGCAGTCTGAATGTTCGTTAATGAATGTGTTCTTTTTCTTTAAGCCCAGCTAGTTTGTTTCTGTTTCCATAATTTACTGCTCACATTGCATTGAGAGAAATCGAAGGTGAGTAGTGCCATTTCAAATGAGTGGAACAGTACATTGCTGTATTTTCCTTTTTACAGTTTCCTCTGATTTGCATTGTTCCATGTTATTGTAAGTTAATTGCCCTTGTTTCATTAAAAACTATTTATGTTCTAATTCGTCTTTGATAACACACTGCCACAAAACATTTTGCCAGATTGGGAAATGCTTGATTCAGCAAAAGAGGTCCTTAGCCGATGGGCCATCCTTGTCGCCTGAGTTGCTCCGAGTCCCAGGTCCCACCCAGATTTGGACTCAAAAGAAATGATGAATTTTTATCAGCTCTTCGTGAAGGAAGAGGAAGTAAAGTAAAGAGTGATGGAACCTTAGGGAGGAGTGAGGGAGAAAAATGCATGTCGAGGAAAAGTGGGCTGTTAAATTGGTTTTTTGAATGAAAAGTCTGTCCGACTGTTGTGTCAAAATTGCAAGACTGTCTTCAACCCTTGTGAAACTAATTTCTTGCTGTAAATATAATTACTTTCATTTGCAGTATTATTTGTTGTTTGTTCTTTACTTCTTCATTGCAGGTCTAAATATGATTAATGATTCTTTGCTTTTATTTTTGCCCCCTTTAGGATCGCTTTTTATCCTCTGTTGCAATTCCTGAATTACATCTTGTGCATGTTTTTCCCTTTTAATCACTTTTGTATGCTCAATATAATGAAATTGGTAATTTCTTACTGGATTCACATGACTGAGAAGAGATTGAAAATTATTTAGAACCTCCGGAAGAAGCTCAAAGCAGATGTAATCGAGAGAAATAATCAGTCAAAAAGACGGATATTACAAGGAAAAATTTCAGACTACCTTTTGCATATTCAAGAGTACTCCCAGCTCTCTCTCTTCTCTTCTCTCTCTCTCTCGTCTCTCTCTCTCTCCTCTCTCTCATTCTCTAGAGTATTTCCAGTCGCTATGCTTTCTGCCTAGAAAAAAATATCTCGAAGACCCATAAAGACCTTGCTGAATACCCTATTGACTGGTTTGGCATAAAATCACAGGGCAGGCAGGATGGCCAATGGTTGCCACTTTCTTTTGAGCTCGTCTAGCCTTGGGTGGGAATCATCGACCCAGCTATAAACTGTACCTCTGGTGTTATTGCACGCATGACGATTAATCAGTGGGTGTGCCATCCCTTCAGAAGGGCGTTAAACTGAGTGTTTCCATCTGCTGCATTAGTGGTGGACATTAACGATCCACAGTGTCCTCCAAAAGCGGTAGAGAGTTTGCACTGGCAACTGCCACAAATTCAAAATCCTTGCCACCTTTCTTGTTCGAGTATCCTGCAACAGAGTGTGATGTAGACTTACAAGTAATATTTGTCTCAAATTGTCCGACTCACAACTTCTTTTATTTATTAGAAAAGAAAACATTTCAATCTTTATTCATGCACCTTTATACCAGGTATACCACAAAGGCCAGATTGAGATGGTCAGAACTTTGCTAAATTAGCGCATAATCCTGCCCCGCAAAGGCCTTGTCACAATTAAAGGTTGGCCCAAGTTTGAACAGTATTCACCCCATGCCACATTCTCAAACAGAGCGAAATGGTTATACCGTCCTTGAGAATTCGCTTTTCAGGCAATTCTTGCCTGGTCTGGATAAGAAAACAGAGTGAATCCTTTGCACATATGAGAAATAGAATAGTTTTGGTGCAAAGATGGTGAAAACCTCATGAATCCAAAGGTCAATAAGGTCCTTTTCACTGATTTCTTAGCACAAGCAACCGTCAAAATGCCTGTTTATTTAAGCTGCAACAAAGCAACAAACATTACATTGAAAAGCAGCAACAACCGTTGGGGTGTGAACCAACGAATTTGTTTCCCAGCTGTGTCTCCACTCCTCGTCCTCCCTCCCTTCTTCCTCCGCAACCACCCCAGCCCCTTGCATTCTTCATCGAATGCTAGAGTCTTTAAAGAGGATAAGAACGTTCAACAAAGCAATTCTCTTCTGTTCTTCCCACTTTGGAGCCGATCTTGTTACAGTGATTTCTGTTCATTAATTCCTCCTTCTCGTGAAGATGTTCCACACTCAGTCTGGTATTTCAACCCTGCACCTTTCAAACAGCTGCTCGTTGCCATCTGTTGTACCCCTACTCTGTTCCTAACATTTCCTTCCATTTTTTCTCCCTCGTTTATTTTATCTGCTCTCCCCGGAGCGTTTCTGGTGCACATAGTGAAAAAAAAAAACTCCCACATCTGCCAAGCGTTAGGCTTGGAAATCCACACAAAAAAGGCACACTCATTAACAACCCACAATTCACAAGACACCGAGACAAAGGGTGATTATTTATTCACCAATACATTTATTATTTTGTTGTGAGGTCAGCGTCAAATGGCTCTTCAACTGAGCGTTGTAAGCTCCGACTGTGGGTTATGCTTCTGGATGATTGCTGCTGTACCACGTTGGATTTCGCTAACAGGCACCATCCAAAGCGTGTTACAACACTGGGTCAATAAGGTCTGAATCACGGATTCCCCGAGGAGAGAGAGAGATAAAAGCAAGTCATTGTTATAGGAGCCCAAGGACATATTTCAAAGAGCTGTTCACATACTCAAACATGATATATAATATAATATGTTTTGCGGTTCTACAAAACCACATGCCTCTAAAGGCAATGGCACCCAAGATACAGTGTCCCCGGCAGTCATTTCATTAGCCTCCGTGCAGTAAGACGTCCCCTCAATGTCTAGTGGGCTAACGGGACGAAGTGCTATGTGTGGGTCTTACAGCTAGGTCTATTAACGATATATCTGGTCTTCCTATTCTGATTTATATTCATCCCTTTCTTTTAGCCATGGTACAAATCAAGCAAGCAAGCACACACACCTCAATATATATATATATATATATATATATATATATATATTTATATATCTTCTCTTCTTTCAGCTGCTCCCGTTAGGGGTCGCCACAGCCGATCATCGTATGATCCGCATAGTCATTTGGCCACAGGTTTTACGCCGGATGCCCTTCCGACGCAACCCTCGTCGCCTCTTACGACACAGGGATATGGTACACATATTTTAACCGGGGCATACACCGGACCATCATCTGGTACTCACTTCGCCGACCTCGGAAGGATGACAGGCTGAGTCAATCTCCTGTGTGTTATTAATTCAAGTGGCCAACGGGGCTTGAACTCAGACCTTTTTGGATCCCAAGCCGCTACCCTAACCACTACGCCAACACCAGGATATATATATATATATTATCTATATCTATATATGTATATATATATTTAATATATATATATGATATATGTATATATGTATATATGTATATAATATAGTATATATGTATATATGTATATATATTGTAAATGTATATATATGTATATATATATGTATATATGTGTACATGTATATATATGTATATATTGTTGCGAATTCGCGCCGCCGCCGCGTGCGAACGGCCACGTGACTCGGATCGCGGCACGTCGCCCACCGGACGACAATTCAGTCATGACCCTCCGGGAACTATCGCTCGAGCAGTCACGGGGTGGGCTTTCGACTCACCACAATCGTGCCAATCGGCCACCCGCGCAGGAAGGTGGGTTGTTCGCCAAACTCGACCACCTAAGTACTACGCGGATTTAATACGGGCTATGTACCTCACTCGCAGGTCGACTCCGGACACGAGCCGCTTGGCGGCCCACTACCGTTCGTAGTATTTAAGGCCACTAGAACCTTTACGTGAAGCAGGATGGAGGGTCAATAAAGAAAAGACGAAGCGAAAACGGGCACAAGTTCAACAAGCAAGCACATTTATTCCGGCACACGGAAAGCAACATATACAGCCATACAGTATCAAAATGCACAATAGAAACCAAAACAAAGCAACAATGAGCAGAGTTACTACCAAACTACGCGCACACACGGCAACACTTATACAGTTCTACTTTACAGACGGCGCCAACACACATTTATCTCAAAAGGCAAAAGAAAGCCACCCTCATAGACAAGGGGCAGACAGGCCTGTAGGCCAATTGTGCGCGTGACCTGGAGGAGCGGCCAGGTCCGCGAGACCGAGGGGGTCCTACCACGTCCTCGTGACGCGTTGGCGGGGCGGGCTGTAGATGTGGCCGGCCCGACTCCGTGCCCTTGGCGGGCTTCGCTGGCACGACGCTTGGAGTGGGGGGGGGGGGGACGGGGCCCCTTTTGCACTATCTCAGCGCGGGGGAAAGGGGGAATTGTTGATGCCCTGGGGGAGGTGAATGCTGGTGGCTTGGGTCCCGCGACGAGCGATCTCACACCGAGACCTCGTCGCCGACCGCCGTCTTCTCGCTCGGACCGAGCTCTTTGCCTCTTCCAACTCTTCTCGCCGACTCCAGAACCAACTCTTCCTGCCTCACTGATGATTTCGCCACCGACTCGACTCTGCTCTGCTGACACACAACTGCTACTGCCACACTCTCTCCGATTCGCCTTTCGCTCCCGTTTTATAGGCCGGCAGGAGAAAACAATATGCAAATTCCGGTCAGGATACCTCGGGGGCGGAGCACGGTCGCCAATTGTAGGAGGAAAAGTGGGCATGAACCTCCCCTGATCCTAGAATTTGCATATCTCAATTTCACACAGACGCGCCTGGAGCGGGGCCAAGCCGCCCCGCGCTTCCTAATTGGACGGATCAGGAATGGTGTCGTGTAGCGTTGTGATCCGAATTTTCCTCGGAAAGGCCCTATTTGCGCTCGCGCTCGGTGCGAATCGCTGAACGAGCCCAAGAAGCCGACGCTCAGTGTTCACAGGTGTGCGGGAATGGCCGTCAGAGTAGAGAGGTGAGGTGGTGGAGGGTTTTGGTGGTGGTTTGATGGTCATGGTGCCGTTTGGGAATGGATGATGCGATGATGTGGGAGCGAGTTGTGAAAGTAAGGTCGTGGCTGTTGGCGTTGTTGTTGTTGTCGAGGGTTGGAGCGTGGTTGCGTTGGTGACGATGGCTGGCGGGCATGGTGGGTGCGGTGGTTGTTTGTGATGGCGGTTGGGACGTGGTTGGTTCAAAATAAAGATAGAACAAAAAACGGCTATCTCAAAGCGTCGCAGCCCGAATGAATCACATACATTCCCTTTAGACAAACGGGTTTGGGCTAACTACACATGTACTTAAGAGATATCTTCACCTCCGGGTCCTGAATGGTGGTTTGCGAATTTCCACAGCCGTAACAATATATATATATATATATATATATATATATATACAATAGGGTGGTTCCAAAAAAGTCGAAAAAAATAGAAAGTTGCTCCACAAGCTTTATATTATTCTAATGTGATTCCAATAACGGCAATTTTTTAGCTTGATCGGAGGTGATTTAGAGGTCGCTCAATATGACGACTTTTAGTCTCATGACTGAATAAATTAGGGTATGGTCAGGTACGATTATGGTACTGTCTGGATGTCGAGGTGGAATGAGTGCATTTTCGAACTCTATGGGGTCGATTACTCAAAGAAACGACTGCACCGACATTGAATTCACTACATTTCGGAAAATATGACCTAAAACAAGATTTATCATTACTGGAGTTGAGTAACTAATCCTACTCATTTCGATATTTTCTAATCTATAATTAATTTGTTTGGCCGTCTAAACATTTCTTAAAGTAATCGACCCCACTGAGTTCGAAATGCAGTCCATTTTCACCTAGGAAGTTCAGAAGTGTAAGATTCGCATCTCACATACCCTAATTTAATATAATAATAACTAAATAAATAACTAACATATTTTCGTGAATCATTGAATCTAAAACACTGGATGTTGGGCCGCTAGAAATAAGTTCAGGCGGGAGTGGAGACAGCAATAGAAGGCGGAGATGATAGTGGTATTTGGTAAATGGACGAAAATATTCTATTAGTTTTAATTTCATTGATTGAAAAATTAGGGTATGGTGAGATGCGAATCCGTACACTTCTGAACTTCCTAGGTGAAAATGGACTGCATTTTCGAATCAGTGGGGTCGATTTACTCTAAGAAATGTTAGACGGCCAACAAATTAATTATAGATTAGAGAATATCGAAATGAGTAGGATTAGTACTTCAACTCCAGTAATGATAAATCTTGTTTTAGGTCATATTTTCGAAATGGTATGATTCAATGTCGGTGCAGTCGTTTCTTAGAGTAAATCGACCCCATAGAGTTCGAAAATGCACTACTCCATTTCCACCTCGCGCCATCCAGAAGTACCCATAATCGTACCTGACCATACCCTAATTTATTCAAGTCATGAGACTAAAAGTCGTCATATTGAGCGACCTCTAAATCACCTCCGATCAAGCTAAAAAAAATTATGCGCGTTATTGGATCACATTAGAATAATATAAAGCTTGTGGAGCAACTTTCTATTTTTTTGCCGATGATGTGGGAGCGAGTTTGTGAAAGTAAAGGTCGTGGCTGTTGGCGTTGTTGTTGTTGTCCGAGGGTTGGAGCGTTGTGTTGCGTTGTGACGCATGGTGGCGGGCATGGTGGGTTGCGGTTGGTTGATTTGTGATGGCGGTTGGGACGTGGTGGTTCAAAATAAAGATAGAACAAAAAACGGCTATCTCAAAGCGTCGCAGCCGAATGAATCACATACATTCCCTTTAGACAAACGGGTTTGGGCTAAACTACACATGTACTTAAGAGATATTTCTTCACCTCCCGCGTCCTGAATGGTGTGTTTGCGAATTTCCACAGCCGCTAACAATATATATATATATATATATATATATATAATACAATAGGTGGTTCCAAAAAAAGTCGGAAAAAAAAAAAAAGAAAGTTGCTCCAACAAGCTTTATATTATTCTAATGTGATTCCAAAACGCGCATTATTTTTTAGCTTGATCGAGGTGATTTTGAGGTCGGCTCAAATATGACGACTTTTAGTCTCATGGACTTGAATTAAATTAGGGTATGGTCGGTACGATTATGGGTACTTCTGGATGTCCCGAGGTGGAAATGAGGCATTTCGAACTCTATGGGGTCGATGTACTCAAAGAAACGACTGCACGAACATTGAATTCACTAGCATTTCGGAAAATATGACCTAAAACAAGAATTTATCATTACTGGAGTTGAGTAACTAATCCTACTCATTTCGATATTTTTCTAATCTTAATTAAATTTGTTTGGCCGCTCTTCTAAACATTTCTTAAAGTAATCGACCCCACTGAGTTTCGAAATGCAGTCCATTTTCACCTAGGAAGTTCAGAAGTGTACCAGATTCGCATCTCACCATACCCTAATTTAATATAATAAATAACTAAATAAATAACTAACATATTTTTCGTGAATATTGAATCTAAAACACTGGATGTTGGGCCGGCTAGAAATAAGTTCAGGCGGAGTGGAGACAGCAATAGAAAGGCGGAGTTTGATTAGTGGTATTTGGTAAAGCGACGAAATATTCTATTAGTTTGTAATTTCATTGATTGAAAAATTAGGGTTATGGTGAGATGCGAATCCGCCTACACTTCTGAACTTGCCTAGGTGAAAAATGGAACTGCATTTTCGAATCAGTGGGCGTCGATTACTCTAAGAAATGTTTAGACGGCCAACAAATTAATTCATAGATTAGGAAAGAATATCGAAATGAGTAGGATTAGTTACTTCAACTCCAGTAATGATAAATCTTGTTTTAGGTCATATTTTCGAAATGTGTAGTGAATTCAAATGTCGGCTGTGCAGTCGTTCTTAGAGTAAATCGACCCCATAGAGTTCGAAAAATGCTACTAACTCCATTTCCACCTCGCGCCATCCAGAAGTACCCGTAATCGTACCTGACCATACCCCCTAATTTAACCAACTCATGAAACTAAAAGTCGTCATATGGAGCGACCTCTAAATCACCTCGATCAAAACTTAAATTTTTTTATTTGCGTGTTATTGAATTCATAGTTGGAATAATTAAGGCTTTGTGGAGCCAACATTCTGAATTTTTTTTTTTGCTGTTTATTAGGACCACCCTTAATATATATATATATATATATAATATATATATACTATATATATATATATATATATACTATATATACCTAATATATATATATATGGCAATATACAAATATATATATAATATATATATATATATCTATTACAGTATATATATATATAATATAATATATATATATATATAAATATATATTATATTATATATATGCAAATATACATATATATAATAAAATATATATATATATACTATACAGTATATATATAATATATATATATATATATATATATATATATATTATATATATATATATATAATTGTTACGAATCTGGAAACCTTGTGCACACAGACAGATAGCTGTCCCCGTATAGCCTCAGTATATCGGAAAGTGTGTGTTTTTGAGAGCGTCCTGGTCCCTTGTTTAATGGCGTGAATTAAATGTTATGTGCTGTGGAGTTATTTTGATATTAGGATTTTTATAACAACAATAACCACAACAACACGCCTTTCACCTCGATTCCTTCACACCGACGCCATTGTGTACGTACGTTCGACCAGACATGGGCGGAGCATCCATCGCATCAGATTGAGACTCGCCCAGGAAGGCAGCGGGCGTCCCCTTGTCCCAATCTCGCCATCCTCTCTCTG
>CM068962.1:59729257-59747349 GCA_035128595.1 Eptatretus atami
GAGAGAGAGAGAGAGAGAGAGAGAGAGCTGGAGAGTTACTCTTGAATATGACAAAAGGTAGTCTGAAATTTCCTTGTAATTCGTCTTTTTGACCTGATTATTTCTCTCGATTAACTCTGCTTTGAGCTTCTTCCGGAGGTTCTAAATAATTTTCAGTCTCTTGTCAAGTCATGTGAATCCATGTAAGAAATTACCACATTGCTTATAATTGAGCATACAAAAGTGATAAAGGGAAACAGAACATGCACAAATGTATTCGAGAATTGCCACAAGAGGATAAAAAGCGAATCCGAAAGGGGGCAAAATAATAGCCAAGAAATCATTAATCCAGTATTTAGACTGCAATGAGAAGTAAAGAAACAAAACAATCAAGATAAGACTGCAAATTAAATAATTATATTTACAGCAGCAAAATTAGTTTACACGGTTGAGACAGTCTGCAATTTTGGACACACGAGTCGGACAGACTATTTCATTCAAAAACAAATTTAACAAGCCCACTTTCCTCGACAGCATTTTTCTCCCCTCCTCCTCCCTAAGGTTCCATCCTCTTTACTTTACTTCCTCTTTCCTTCACGAAGAGCTGATAAAAATTCATATTCTTTTGAGTCCAAATCTGGTGGAAACCTGGGACTCGGAGCAACTCAGCGACAAGGATGGCCATCGGATAAGGTACCTCTTTGCTGAATCAGCATTCCCAATCTGGCAAAATGTTTGTGGCAGTGTGTTATCAAAGACCAATAGAACATAAATATTTTAATGAAACAAGGGCAATTAACTTACAATAACATGGAACAATGCAAATCAGAGGAAACTGTAACAAAGGAAAATACAGCAATGTACTGTTCCATCATTTGAAATGCACTACTCACCTTCGATTCTCTCAATGCATGTGAGCAGTAAATTATGGAAACAGAACAAACTAGCTGGGCTTAAAGAAAAAGAACACATTCAATAAACGAACATTCAGACTGCACTATAAATTCTCTTTACAGCACAGAACAATTATTTCCTTAAAACGCGAGGCACTAAAGCAACACAAATTAGCCAAAGTCAGAGGTTCAGTTTGTACTGATGCAATCTAGCAGTTCACTCAAATCAGGAGGCAAGAACCAGAATGTGTCCATACACAAAAGGCTGTTTGTTGAAATGGGAAGTATTATCTAACACTTATGAGGGAGAAAAATCATTTATGACATATGACCTCATACATTGTTCCTCTGATGCAGACTGAGCACAAAAAAAAAATCATGCTCTTGTTCATGGAGGCTCAAAGAACTACAGGCCAGTCGTTTCTATATCCGGCACAACTGGACACAAGCAACAGCTTTAATGCAAGAAGGTGAGTGCAAAGCGGGCGGTGCCACCCATGTCACGAACATTCTGCACACTTTAAGTCCGAGACATTACACCACAAATACTCCTTTTGCCCAAACCTATTAATTTCTTCCAATAGTGGGGATCAATAAGGTGGATATTGAGGTTCTTTCTGAGGATAGGGGGCTTTCTGTCTAGATAAGGAGTGAATTTCAATTCTTTGTCCTGCCATTGGTTAGGTTCGAGCTATCAATCTATAGCAGCCGTTTGTGTTATCAGCATAATCATTTGGTTCTGGCAATATGATCAGAGACACCCAAATATATGCAGCCAGGCTGTTTGAAAATATAAAAGATTCTAGTTTGCACCCTAAGCAGGAATTCTGGTGAGTAAAGGACAGCTCTTTCCAAAATATTAATTTTTAATTTCTACTCAGGATTCTATTCATTGAAGAACTAAGAGACAAAGGGCAACAGACTATCAAGTGGTATGGTGGCAGAAGAGTGGACATGAAAACAAAGGAATAACACAAAAAAACTAGAACGGCACTCGATAGAGCACATAGCTCCGCCAGGTTGAACAGCTTATGTTTTGTATCCCGCTGTTAGGCAGGATCTGGATCCGGACCTGAACCAAAATCTAATCGACATGTTCTTGTCACCTAACCAACTCACCCACCTAGTTTTGTCACAACTCGTCCACAGCGTTTTGAAATATCATGCTACATATCGTTTATGGCACCATTTCTCAATGGTGAAGAATCACTTATTAAATTTAAAAAAATTCTCGTGTCCGGATATGGATTCGGATCTTCACTAAAATCGAATCAATTCCTCATTGTCACACCCAAACTGTCCACCAAGTTTCATCCGAATCCGTCCACCAAGTTTCCCCACCTTTTGAGGAATCTTGTTCACAGACAAACAAACAGACTGGGGTGAAAACATAACCTCCGTCCACCTTCGGTGGCAGAGGTAACTCGAGTTCATAGAACACCTTACCACATGCAGTCTTGAGAAGAAGGACATGGAAAGGGTCTTTTCAACTCTTTCGTTGCATTTCCGAGCACGATCTATATTAGCTTTGTTTGTGAATGTATGGTCGTCATAGCACCCTTTTATTCAAAGCTGATGGGTCAAACAGAAGAGGCCAGACCTATACATTTTGCCGACTCTTCTCGGAGAAACTGACGATTTTCAAACGACCTTTGAGAAAAATATGCACGAAATAGATCTTTTGGACAAAGTTAGCTCTGTCATTGCATTGCTAGGTGCCACATTTTGTCTGAATCCCGTTATTACTCTGCCCTTGGAGCGTGCGACAAATTTGATTGGTTGAGACGGCACACAATTTTGCCCTACTAGTGCTAAAATGGAAGTTTTTAGAAGTGAAAACAAGACGATTTTTGTTCTACAGTGTTCAAATATATTGTTACGGAAACAGTTCAGGGTTCACCACGATGGGTACTTCTCGGACTCTTCCTGACCTCCTGCCCTGCAGGCCATCCGCGGCCCGTCGGGTTGTCAAGCAACTTCGGATGCCGATTGATACCGCTAAACCTGGCGGAATCCTCGCTCTAAAATGCGTTACCATTTTTTGGTGGTTTGGCAACATCAAATGGGTATGTACTAATCTATTTATTCGTACAGCTGAGTGGAACCGTGAGTAATGGCTAATTGTGGAGCCAATCAATATGGCAGAACTTCCCATCTATCTAGTCTTTACACGCTAAACCAAGCCAGTGTAGAAAAGGATGAAGCGAGCAGGTTGGAAACGGTTAACAGTTCAACAAGCACATTTATTTACAAACACAGCCAAGTAATCAATGTAATCAGTGGCATTTATTTACAAGTACATAAAACAGTCAAGGAAAGGCACAAAGGGACAGACTAACCCTTAACACTTATTCCCCTTCTACGATGTTATCTTAATCGGTTACACACACAACATGGCACCAGCAGGATCATACCGTGGAAGTGTAGAGAGGAAGAACAGAAGATACAGGTCGAGGTAGAGCAAGGCGTTGGTTCAGCCTTTGACTCATCATGGCACACGTCGGCGGACATATGCCAATCCCGACACAAATGAGGAATAAGGAGGGGTAGGAAAAGCAGAAAGGTGTAGACAGTTACCAAAAATTGCTTTATTGATCACTTTGGCCTCAATTTGGGTGATTTTTGCTTAAAAAGGAAAAGGCGAGGTGTATATGTAAAGCCTCGCCTTCCCGTGCCAGGGACTTTCCAGCTCGTCCGCTCTGGTCTCTCTGCCTTTTGCTTGACCAACCGTTGTGCCATTCTCTCAGCACCATCTGGCACAGCCTTTCCTCGCCTTAGGGCAAACTCCAACGGTGGTCTCTCCTTCCTCAGCATGAACAGGCAGGCAGGTTTCTTTGGGGTCTCCAGCACATTCCACCTTTTATGGAGCTTGAACGGGGTGGAGACTTGGAGGGGTGGGTGGGGGGGGGGGGGGGGGGGGGGGGGGGCAGTGGTCCGAGTTCAATGGAGGTGTGGAGTTCCTGGGAGCAAAGGTCGTGGCTTGCCCTTTGACCCGTGACAGCGTATCATTGGTGCACTCACCAGTCAATGCCTCCTTTGGCTGTCAATCATCCTCAAGTTGAGGTCCTCGCATGTGCTAAGACTACCTCGTCTTCAACAGGTTTCCCTACCCAATGCTCTTTCCTGCCCAATGCCTTTGAAGACAGGAACGTTGTTCTCTCATCTGTCGTCTGAATTTGTGGTTGTCTGTGATGCGGTGTTTCAGAATGTGGTTGTGTGTTGCTGCATGAGAGGGTTAATAAAAGAGAGAAAGGAGATTTATGAATAGCGGGTTACACCTGATATATACGTGGACTGCTAAATAGTAATTTCGGAAAGAAAGAGAGGGAGAGAGAGCTGAATTGCACTGTGTGGTGCATGAAATGGCCACCACCATATATGAGCCATGTATAGTAGAGGATTTAAAGGAGGAATAAAGGAAGAAGAGGAGGGCTATAGAGGAGGAGGAGGAGGAGGAGGAGGAGGGGGAGGAGGAGGAAGAAGACTTACTATAGCCCACACAACGCATTTGCCCTGCTTTCGTCAAGCCAATGGATGGGGGTCTGTCTGGGCATATTTACAATATAACTGATGAGGGAACTCTACGTGTCATGGATGTTCATTCACCCGAGGGACAGTTTCATAACCATCACGACATAATTGAAATGAAATAAAATAAAAGTTTTAAAGGCTGTAGAAAAAAAGAAAAGAAAGCATGGAATCGGAAGCTGAAGTTTACCACCACTGATACACCCTCTTTTACACCACCTTATTTAACATATTAAATTAGTTATTTGTGCTTGTTTGTGTCCTTTATGACGTCCCTAAAAACAGTAAGTTTCCTGTTTAGAAAGATTTTTAATTTTGTTTCACTGCCACATAGACAGACAGATTGAAGCAATTGTCTTACTGCACTGTGCGCTTATGCGCTCTGGACGAGACTCCAAACAATTTGGCAAATTCAGAACCAAAGTACTCCAAAACTGCAGGTTCATGTTTCGATTTGTGGTGTCCAAAATATATACAGTAATTTAATTGAAATTAAGTAGTTCCTCGATCACAGAAATAGACTGATAAACAGAACGAACCAATTGCTTAACACTGCTTTGCGCTCGGGGTGCAGGGTGATGATAAACAAGGGTCAAGAGATGAACAGATTGGGAAAAAAATCTGCATATTTAAAAGAGATAGTGTATGTGCATGTGGTAATAATAATCGAACAGAACGTTTGTAAGAATGGAGTGACGGGGACAATTCAAGAGACACAGGGAGATAATTTCATAATCAGTACATTAAGAGGATGGATAAATGCAGGTGGGAAACCACCATGGACATGGAGAGGATGAGCAGGTGAGGAATTTTTTTAGGAATGCATTTGACCTGGGGTGAATAGGGGAGGGCAGATGTAGAAGTCGGCAGGAGCAATAAGGCTAGATTTAAGCTTATATGAAAATAGCAAAAGTATCCGTCCCCATTGATGGGAAAGCAAGTAAAAATATGTCTCCAGTGATGGGAAAAGTTGAAGTTAATCTTTCAATTTAAAATATGTCATGGACTTTTAAAAAGGTTAATTGTGTTGCACTCAAAATATATGGCTTTTTCAATTTGAGATCAATTGGTCATCCAGTTGACCAAAAATTGCTTGACTGGTCACTTTGGCCTCAATTTGCATCCTCAAAACGGCCTCTGGAGGCACTGTCACATAGCCCATCATCTTCACAATCACCTTGAGGAAGTACAGTCACTCAAACTCCTGGGTCTTAGTACAAGCCACGACCTATCTTGGGCGAACCACATTTCAAAGTTGGACTTCAAAGTCAGTTGTCGACTGGGCATCCTGCATCACACAACGTCCTGCCTTGGCACACCTGAGCTCCTATCCACCTACAAGGCCTTCATCTGCAGCTTGATGGACTAATGCTCTCTACTCTGTGCTGGCTCCCCTGCCTCATCTTTCTCAACTTGACACTGTGGAAACAAAAGCCTTCAATATCATCGGAATCTCTCATGATGAAGCTGAGTCTATGGGCCTATCACCTTGTCATTACCGACAGGTCAGTGGTCACTGTCTTCTTCCACCTCATTTCTGGTCTTGCGCCCTCTTCCCTCTCCATGCTTTGTCCCCCCCCCCCCCATAGGCATCTCCAGGATGCACACGGTCCACCAGCAACCCCCTCCTCATGAAACTGCCTCAATCCAGAATCAATGCTCACTTCCACTCATTTCTTCCTCAATTTTCCCCACCTGTGGAACCACTTTCCATCATCTTTTCAATCTCATTCTTCCCTCCAGGTCTTTAAGACGGCTGTTCCCCACCATCTCAAGTCATCCCCAATCCAAAATCATGATATTTTCTACACCCATTAAATCACCCTGCACCCTTCCCAAAATTTAGCTTATGTGTCCATATTATCCACCCTTTCCGTTCTCCCTGACCGCTCGCCGTTACCTGCATACCTTGTTTGACAATCTCCATATATTTTCTCCCTCTGTCCTGCTGTTGGTGTTTTCTTCTTTTTCCTGCTTGTTCCCTTTGTTGTGTTGCGTTCTGATTTTGTTTTGTGCCATAGCTCTTCCACTAGCCTAGAGCATGTATTGTTTTTTTTAAAGGCCATTTGTGCACTGCTATGTCAGAAGCAGTAACACATCCAAAGTGGAATAACTACGTCAGAAGCCGAACTGGTTATCAGATATTAGTGAGTTCGAGAGAAGATAGTGCATGAGATAAGCTGCAATGATGGACTCCATCGCTTTGCTCATCATGGCGTGAAAGCTGATAGGTCTATAATTGAAGAGATATGTTTTTGAACCTTTCTTAATACTAAGAGTGATGCTTGCAACTTTCCAAAAATGGAGGACAATGCCAATCTGACAAAGACCTGCAAAAATAGAGGACAAAGGGTATGACAAGACTGAAACACATTTCCTGAGCATTAGAATACTTATGCTATCAGGACCAATTTTGTATGACCTGTCAAGCT
This sequence comes from Eptatretus atami, assembly GCA_035128595.1. Taxonomy (NCBI): domain Eukaryota; kingdom Metazoa; phylum Chordata; class Myxini; order Myxiniformes; family Myxinidae; genus Eptatretus; species Eptatretus atami. The sequence continues at coordinate 59,736,090 of CM068962.1, forward strand.
GGGTAAGAAACTTGTTTACTGTGTTGGAGGTGAGGTTCACATGCTACATTGGGAAACATTGTGTTATGGAAGAAAGGGTGGTGTATGGCTCACGTCAATGATTGTAGAATTGCATCAATGCCTGTAGGTGTAAAACCTAGGCCTTGTCAAAGCGTCAAGCAGATGAACATCAGTTTGTTTCCAGTCATAGTTTTATTCATCCAAATGAAGATCGACTGCAAATACAGATATATAACAAAGAACAATGTTTATACAACAACGATAATGGGTAAAGATATAACTCAATATAAACATGTCAAAGATTCAATCAAGCAGGCTGCTGGCTAGAAACATGTAAACACAAAAAATATTAAACTATTCAAGGCCATTTAAACAGATTACTCAAGAATGCCGAATTTGTTGGATTGAATCTGAAATTTAATCTGCCAGTCTTTAGGGAACTTTTTGCATTTAATGGCTCATTGTCAAAGTATTTCTATCAGATAAAGGATCCACCCTACGGGCTGAGTCAGTCTTGACTCGTCAGAGTAGTGTTCAAGCAATCTGTCCATGACTTGACCCTCTGGCCCCATTATTGTTGTATTCACGATATTTTGACCTCAGGATCATCATCTGGTTTAGCTGACAAAATGTCTGTTGGTGATTTATTTCAGTGATGGCCATTCACATTCTGGTTTCCACAATAAATTAGGTCCCATCATCAATCGCTGGTTGATCAAACAGTCCCTTGCTGATAGCCCGCTAGAAGCATCATCTGCTGGATTGGCTGTGGTGTTTACGTACTTCCACTGATCAATCTCAGATGCATCTCTGATCACTGATATTATGTTGGCCACAAAGGTATGAAAGCATGTTGTCTCATTTCAGATATACCAATGTACACACACACACACTATCAGTCCAATATAATATTCCTTTGATGTTCAGTTCCAGCTCGTCCACACAAAATTTGCTCATTTGCACCGCACTTGTGACTGCTGTAAGCTCCATACGAGGTACTGTTATTTTCTTCAATGGAGCCACTCTTGCCTTTGCCATCAGAAAAGTGCTGCTAGGTTTCATGTTTTTGGTTCGTGCTCCGTCATGTATTCTTTACTCGTCATCAATAAATTGTAGGTACGATGCCACTCCATATCCTTTGTCACTCGTATCCGAAAGGTTGTGCAGTTCGCACATAACCGTTTCCCCAAAAACTGGTGGCTCAATGCATTGTGGAATAGTTTGGGAGATCTGAAATCAATTTTTGCCAGTTTTGTAGGTCTGTCCAATCAATTTATTGGTCCCACTGTAAGCTATGACAACAAAGTCCTGAAGTGGAATCTTTGCTGGCAAATCAAAGGGTGATGCAAAGTCAAGTGGGTCATAGATTGAACTAGTGACAGAGAACATTACTCTTCTGGTGGGTGGCTGATTCAGAACGATTATCCCAAATCAAAAGTTGTCATCTTCAACTGACCAAGACACCCCCAAGGCACATTCAACTGACAAATACTCACAGTCTAGGTTTATGGATTTGACCTATTTGGCTTGCTCTTCACAAGGAACAGGTTATTTGACAACACGGTCATTACTGATCAACTTTATCAAGCGAAAACCACCTTTCTCACAAAGATATGTGACACTCCAGATAAAAGCAACTGCCTCCTCAGCCATGTAAGTGGACTTTAGACAATCATCCACATATAAGTTTTGGAGAACTGCATTTACAATTTCCTTATCAAACTGATCTTTGCTTTGCGTCATACTGCTAAAAACCAACAAAGTTTGAGCAGCTTGGTGAGGAGACGGCCTCAAGCAAGTGCACCTTAATCCTGAATGTTATGTTACTGGCTTTTGCCAAAGTCACCATAGAAACTGAAGACAATCTATCTGAAACTTCATTTGATGGAACATGGCTTCCAAGGCCCAACCTTACCAATAACCTTGTCGATGTCCTACTCCACTTTAGGCAGGAGCAGATAGCTATAATGGGGGAACAATGTTTATACAACAATGAGAATAGGTCGAGGTGGATCTTTACCCAAACAAGTTCAAGACTCAATGGAGCAGGCTGTTGGCCGGAAACATGCAAACACAAGAATTTTAAACTATTTAAGGCCATTTAAACACATTACTCAAGAAAGCTTAATTTGGACCAAACTACATCAAAACGGTAGAAAGAAAACTCTTTATACTTGAGTGAAAAATTGTTAATACAAACGTTAATTGTTACCTCCCATGATTTAGACCCTTGTACAGTGTTACGCCTTGTCTCTATGCAATAAATCGTAAATTGTGCAAACAGAGAAATGCTTTGTGCTTGTGGAAGCAGAAAATGGTGTCAGCTCTCTCTAAGGGGCCACACGCAAAATACGTAATGCTTTGAGGGGTTGGGGGGGGGAGTGGGGCGGGTGTTTCCTGGAGCATCACAGGGTGAGACAGGGAGTGTTGGAGGATTTTAGATGCACAGTCACATGACACCATCTTTGTGGGCACAGCCATCTTTAATTTCCCTTCACCATGATGGGACATGTAAAGTTAGACCCTGCTTTAAGTGGAATTCGTCTAAAAATAGCAGAGGTGCTGTTTAAATAATTAATTTGAAGCTAAAAGAGGGCCTTTCCCAAAAGGAGAAGGCGGGAAGTTTAATTCGAAGTTTGTAAAATTTGGAGAGGGCTGAAGGGCAACACTATCTCATTGACTGAGATTCCGGATGCCAGTGATTAAAAAAAAACAAAAACTTGCAGAATGGAAGCTGATCAAAATTACAAAAAAGGCGACATTGTTCTCATTCACAGTCACATATTTTTTTTATGGTGGGGATCAGGCAAAGCACCACCGAGTGAGTGACAATGGGGGATGGTGTCAAAAAACTGCCGAAAAAGAGTGAAGTATTTTGTGTACAGCCCCTAATTAAGCCTGCTAGAAATGCCAGGGGAGGTAAATATTTCACCAATATAGATTTAGAATCAAGAAACATATACTTCAAGTGTGACTTGCACAAACCCAAGAAAGTGTTGCTATTAACACGATGCGTGCATTATGTGAAACATAACTCATAGCAACACATAAAAAAAACATATTATTATCAGGTGATCGTCAATCACGGCTGCAACAAATAAAAATGGTATTTGGTCATTACAGATGGCTACATGAAGAGATGGATTTGGCACCTTGGCCATTTGAGTGAAGACAGAGTTCACAAACTCTGGTTACTCTGCGCAGGAAGCAGCAAATGGGGTTAAGCGATTGGTTCAGTCTGTCTGCCTGGGTCTGTCTACAGATGCAAGTCTATGATCGAGAAACTACTTACTTTCAATTAGATTTTATATTTTGTACACTGTAGAACACAAATCGGAACAACCACCTGCAGTTTAGCAGTACTTTGTCTGAATTTGGCAAATTGTACGGAATCTCGTACTGAGTGTGCATACGCAGGGAGGAGTAAGGTAATATATTTAGGCTGTGTGCCTGTCGAGCAGTCAAAGAAAATTGAAAATCATTCCAAACAGGAAACTTACTGATTTTAGAGACATCATAAAGGACACAAACAACAGGTACAAAGAACTAATTTAATGTGTTAAATAATGTGGTGTAAAAGACACTGTAGAACAAAAAACCACCTTGTTGGCATTTCCAAAAACCTCCAGTTTAATTTGCATTACTTGGGCAAAATATGACGATTTTATGCCACCTCGACCAATCACATTTGCCACTCACGCTCTCAGCGTTGGGGAATATAGAGATTCAGACAAAATTGCGGCTCGTAGGAAATATAAATCGTGCTCGGAAACGCAAAGCAAGAGTTGAAAGACTCTTCCCAAGTCCTTTTTCTCAAGACTGCGCAGGGTAAGGTATTCTATGAACTCTAGTTTTCGCAAGCAGTGTCGAGCATGATTCTGATTTTAGGGGGTGGTTGGGGGGCGGGGGGTGGGAGGAGGATGGAAGGGGAATTTGCATCAAGGACAGATCTAACCAGCTCCCACCAGTGAAAGTGAGAGGCCAGAAAATTTGGATTTCAGGTGAGCTTGATGTTTAGCTTAGGCTAGTCATAGGACAGATAAACATTGGTCCCAGATAGTGCAGATAGACTGTAGGTTGCCATCAGTAGGGTTTTCCTTCCAAGAGATAAATGCAAGCTGTTTTCTTGTGATGGCCCACCACATACACCAGGGTTCCAGAATCGAGATGGTATCCAAAAAAGTTTAAAGTGAGATGGCCTAAAAGTGTGAAGAAGACTAATTTGTCCATTTATAAATTCTGGGAGCAGTCAATATTAAGAGCTGATGTGATAGACATGGCTGCCTTGACTATGGAGAGTAGATTTTAGGCCAGACCAAGGGGCTCTGTTGTAACGGCCAATGAGACACACTATTTATCAACACATGCTCAGAAGAGCCTAGAGGACCTAAGGAGGAGCAGATTGAGTTTTAGGAGAAGTTTGGCATGGCAACGTCCAGGAATGAATGATTTCCATTTTGGAATGTATGTGTTAGAAAAAAACAAAAGATGAAATCCAGGCATTTCACAGAATGACTTGCCTGCTAAGATGTGTACAGACGTGTGAGAACCATCACCAAACAAGCTGGGATGGTGGCAATTAAAGTCTCCACAAATTAGGAAGAGCGAACCAAGGTGAGAGTAGAGCTGTGTCAATGTTTGCAGAGAGAGCCTCAATGTGAAATCCTCAGAATTGGGGGACATCTGATCATACAAATAAATAATATATTGTTATGGAGAGATACATAAAAGGAAAATTTACTCCATGGGGTTGGGGGCAACCAGTGAGGGACAGGGGTCGAAGGGAAGAACAAAATGAACATACACAGTAACATCACCCTCAGTGTGGGAATTCGACCTATCAGGGTGGAGGAGACAATAAGGAGTGAGTCACAGAATATTCCAGGACATCGTGTGAAACAAATCTTTCCATCAGACATACAATATCCGAGTTAGCGAAAAAGTCTGTTTGGACAAACCTGTGAAGTTAGAGCATATACTTCTTATATTGGTAGACCAGAGATTTGAGAAGGGGAAGCACACAAAGAAAACACTGGTTGAGAGGAGCAAGCATGGGCACAGTGAGCAGAGACTGGTGAGAAGGGGCAAAGTGAAAAAGGATAGTAGTTTAATGGGTGTGATCTGGCCTCCACCCTTATTTCGGTCAAATTTCTGCAAATCCAGATCAGCAATGTTGAGTCAAGCATCTCGTCTGAGTTTGATTGAGGGTTGGTTGCATGTGTGGAGTTGGAGAGGGCTGTATATGAAAGTTGGAAAGTGTGACATGGCTCTGCTCTTGTGATGGAAGCAGGAGAGTGTTAAGGAAATGTTGGAAGAGGGGAAAGGAAAAGAGGACAGAACAATGAATTCTGTGACAGAAGTTGGGGCAAAGATTTCAGAATAAGAGGAATTCAGGAAAACCTGGGTACAAGGAGAAAAATAGCACAAAAGTTCTTCTCCCCCTATTTTTTGTTTTATTTGTTAAAGAGAAAAGTGTGAAGCATGGATCTGTTGCGTGTTACTTCGGGTGCTCCAAGAGACAAGTGTTAGTAAGCAATATAAAATATATAGTAAGGAAAGAGTAAAGTATAAGAAAGCATGGAGAGCAGAGAATGTGACAGAGCATGGTGTAGACTGATGAGAGGAGTGAAGACATAAACGTTTACATAAAGTACCGAAAATACAACTTTTGACAGGTACAGACAACAATAACACTAAAAGACAAGACAATTCAGGATGGTATCATTATCTCTTGGGGTAGATCATTTGGAGTAAAAGAGCCACGGGTCCGCTGAGGAAGAACCTGAACTGAGAGGACCCCTGAGGAAACAGTCTCCCGACCCATGATAAACAAAGAAACAGATAACCTATACATTGGTCAATAGCCAAGGTCGTTGTGATGATAACTCTCGAAATGCAACAGATGGAAAGCTAACTCTTCACAAGAAATGCTGAAGAACAAACTTCCATACTCTACAGTGTAGTAGCATCAGATTAGTATGCAGCACTCGTCTCCAAAAAGATGTCGAATCGAGATAATTCAGTTTAAAGCGTTATCTAGTCCTCTCACATATCATTGCTGTGCAGCAATTAATGGCTGATCACCATGCAGTGTTCTTGGCAGGGCATAGGTGGGCAGTGATCAGCATGATGGCAAAATGTGATCTGCCATACAGTGTTGCAGAGTGATGGTCCAGAGCTCACAGCATTTTCCAAAATACAAACTGGAACTTATCATAACCAGACCACACATTGACTTACATTCTAACAATAATTTCTACAAGTCAGCACATTGGCCTGTTAGTTAGTTGCATTTTTACTCTTAGTCACCTTACTCTTCCATCAGTCCCGATCTTATAGAGAAAAATATAATCAGCAAAAAAAAACAGTTCCAGAAATTCTTTTTGGCCTTTCTAGGGTATGAGCTGCATTGCTTCATAAGCCACGTGATGTATTCTATCCCAATGGTGATAACTTCTTTGAAGTGTCCCAAGACATTTAAGCAGAGCTGACCATTTCTACTTCCTCGTGGACTGTGTGACATGATTGTGTAACAGCTGTACACAAATCATGTGTGACATGATTGTGTAACCGGTGTGTGTGTGCATGATGACCCTCTGCAAGCCTGTTCCCAACGATGACATCGAGTTTCTCATAGCGCCCGCTTGTTTTTGGCACTACCCTACGTTTATTGTGTCATCCTTCATTTGCTTGTACACAAATCTCAGCTTTTGCATTTCATCCTGGCAATGATTTGCAGAACGATGCATGCCATTGGATAACTGCCATGTTGAAATTTGGTCAAACAGCTTTCATTCCTTATATATAATGCCATTTCAGCCTGCATGCTCTCTTCCACCCATATCACCAGAAACTTTTAAATCTCAAAACAGCACAAGGTTGGGATCTTCGCTGCTGAGTCCACCATTTTGTCTTCCTAGTTGTTACATGGAGCTGGGAAGGTGATGACATTACTAGACCAACAAATTGATTCATTCATTTGAATGAAATGTGAAAGCTTCTTGCAGGAACACTTAACTGGCTTAGTTGAAGGTTGTGTTTTCTTGCAGATTGAAGCAAAATAACGCAACACTTAAGCTGTCTCAGCACAGGAATAGTTCACATTGCAAAAGATCAGGCATAAGTGTCCATCCAGAGTTATGCTGGAGGGCACTGAAGAATCAACCATAAAGTGTGGGTTGGCATCACACAAAAACAAGATCAAGTGGGGCAGGTAGATTAACCCTTTCCCTGAGGGCCATTAGTGAGCCAGCTGTTTATTTTGACAATTTGATAGCAACAAGTTTATTAGTTTGATAATGGCTTTGTTACTGCAATATTGCCATACCTTAAGTACAATAGGTAGGACATTGTTTTTCATGCACAGACAAAACAGGTGAACACAGAGCTTGCAGCGAAAAACAGCACATGTGATGTAGGAAAGAAAAACAACCTGTCCATGATAAGGTACAACTTTAGCAAGATATATTGCTATTGCCTCTGTTGCCAATAGCATCCCCATAATAGTCCTTATGACGAGTTCCAAATCAATAAATGGCAATAAAAAGTCTGCACATAAGGACAGCTAACTTTACTGCTTTTAAAGCAGAATTAACACATTTGCCAATCTTGCCTTGGCAAGAATGATCCATGAAAACAACTGCAGTTCTCCATTGTCACCTACAGAAAGAGGCACCAATAGTTGCTTTGAAATTACTAAATGTTGTCTTGCTAACTTCTTAAGCTAGTCCTGGACATGGAACAGAATTTGGTGACAAACGACTGAAATTTGCTTGTCACCAACAAATCATCATGAACCAGGCTGAACAGTGTACCATTTGTATCCTACTGACAGGCCGGAGCTGGAACCGGACCTCAACCAAAATCGAATCGGCTTGTTTTTGTCATTTAACCAACTCATTCATCGAGTTTTGTCACAACTCATCCACAACTTTTTGAAATATGATGCTGCATAACCTTTTTGGCCCCATCTCTCAATGGTGAAGAATAACTTAGAATTTCTTTCGAAGTTCTCGTATCAGGATCTGGATTCGGACCTTCACAAAAATCGAATCAATTCGTCCTCGTCACATACCCAACCTGGTCACAAAGCTTCATCTGAATCTGTTCGCAATGTTTTGAAATATCCTGCTCACAGACAAACAAACAAACAGGTGAAAACACAACCGCCGTCCACTTTCGGTGGCCGAGGAAATAATAATTATTGATATTTATGAAATAGAAATGCAGGAATATGCAAGTTAACAAACAAAACATTTGGTTTAAGTGTGAAACTGGCATTAGTTGTCCACGGTTGTTAATAGGTTTCATGATGTGTCTCACACAGAAAAACATTTATCCCAATTTTCTGCATAAAATTTTGACAAACATAACAAATTTAAAAAAAGGAAAACAAACAAAGAGGAAAGCTTGCTCATGTAATAATTTTTGTGCAACAGCTGACATCAGACCATAATGCTAATCCTCACAATGGAGAAAGGAAATTATATTCAAAGGCATGCAGACAAATAATAGAAAACCCAGACAGGGAAAAAAAAAAACACTACTTCAATAATCACTTTTGTGCTGACTCTTTGTCCAGACAGGCATTCCTGCAGATAACAGAGAAAAGGTAAACGACATTTGTATCAATACAAAAGCAATCACATACTGAAGTCAACTCAAAGAGGTTTGCAGTGAGATTTTGAATTTTTATTAAATTCTTCAACTGTTTATTAACATTTGTTTTTGAACATGAACCCAAGATGGGGAGTTTTTATCTTTCTTCTTTGAATAAGTCAACATGGAATATCAGTAAAATGGGGGGGGGGGGGGAAGCACTTGTAATAAAGTTTATCCATTTGAAGAAGCTCAGTTCCCAAGAAAATCGTGCCGAATGGCAAAAGTATCAGGGAATTTAAGTGAATTGTAAGTCGGTTAAGAATTGGGTAAACGCATTCCAAGGTGATTGGGAGAGCACAGATGATAACGTGAAGGAGAACAACAAGCTGTATGTGGGTTGATGAGTGACTGTTTGCCAGGTAGTGCAGATCTTGAGATTGCTTAGTGTTGATTATATGACCATACATTTTACCTATGATTCTTACAGAGACGAATCCACAGCTCGCAGATAAATAAAAATGGTTGCCCTCACTGTCGAAGATAGTCATTCACATATCACCTGGGTGCATTATAATATATATATATATATATATATATATATATATACATATATATGTATATAATATACATGTATATACATATACATATATACATATACATATATATATACATATATATACACATAAATATATACATATATATACAATATATATACATATATAGATACATACATACATATACATACCGGGCGTAGTGGCGTGGCCTGTAATCCGGCTACTCGGAGGCTGGGTGGATGATCACTTGAGACGGAGCATTGCGCTGGGCCGTGCTATGAGAGGGTGTAGGGCAGCCGGAATCATGGTGAAACCAATCCTTATCCTGTTCGTAAGAGGTGCCAGGGTTGTGTCAGGAAGGGCATCCGGCGTAAAACCTATGCCAAATCAGTATGCGGATCATAATGGATGATCCGCTGTGGCGACCACTAACGGGAGCAGCCGAAAGACGAACAACAACATATATATATATATACATACATACATACATACGTATATACATAAATGTATACATATACAATATTATATACTGTATATATATATATACATATATACATACATACATAATACAGTACGGGCATAGTGGCGTGCGCCTGTAATCCGGCTACTCGGAGGCTTGGATGGATGATCGCTTGAGGACGGAAGCTCTGCGCTGGGCCGTGCTATGAGAGGGTGTAGGGCAGCCTGGAATCATGGTGAAACCCAATCCTTATCCCTGTGTCGTAAGAGTGTCCAGGGTTGTGTCAGGAAGGGCATCTGGCGTAAAACTGTATGCCAAATCAGTATGCGGATCATAACGGATGATCCGCTGTGGCGACCCCTAACGGAGCAGCCGAAGACGAACAAACATATATATATATATATATATATATACATACATGCATATATACATATATATATATATATATACATATATACATATATATATATATAACATATACATTACGGCGTTTCAAAAAACAACTTTTTCGAAATATCCAAGTTGGCTACACGTCATAGGAGTCATTTATCGTCAAAAACACCACTACACAAGTTTCAGAATTTTTCCCAAAATGGCGCCGTGGCCATTTTTCCAATATGGCAGCCAAAGATTTTCGATTTCGGTATGTGGGCCGTAAATTGTGTGCAAGATATGGCTTGTAATGAGTCTTTTGTAGGGTTTTCGACGGTGCTCAATTCATTTCTGTTCACAACAATGTGTTTCAGAAACCAATATGGCGGCAAAAATCAGCCATTTTGAGGTACACGGTCGGTGACGCTTTGCCCATAGGCTTCCGATATGTGATTTCGATGGCACAGAGTTCGTTTTTGAACTCAGAAACCATCTTTTGTGTGATACTAAATCGATTTCAGGCGTTATTCCTTCAAGAAGCTATGTCCTGAGATTAAGAAACAGGAAACAGGTCTCGAATGAAGCGACAGAATCAACGGTATTCAATAACATCGCTATCGTATTTCAGAAGAAAGCATTTAACACACTGGAACATTATCATATGAGTTCATCTACGTCAGAGTACAATAGTCCACCACAGAGTGCAGTAGTCCAGAGTACAGTAGTCCTGAGTATGGCTCAACACGTCAGCTTCTGCAGAGTCGACTTTGTATAGTTCCGGAAAAGCAGCTGATGCCATTCTACAACATGCACAATGCCTGAATTTGTTCCTCATCTGAGATTGTTCGATGAAATCTGATTTGGTTTGATACCACGCTCCGCTCGGTCGTTCACAACATGACATTTTCACGTAGTTTGCGCATTTGTTATACCATCAGACATGGACCAGCTACTAGCATCCTCTGTCATCCATTCATAATCCAGAATTCATAACATTCTAATCGGTCAAAGATGAGCCATGACTGTTCGTTGATGAATTATCAAGATTGATATCTTCATCTTCGTCAATTTGATTGAAGGAACTGCGGTTTTCCCAGTCTTCAACTGTCGTGAGTCGTCTAGGTGTTTCGTAGAGTACCTTGCTAAACTCTCCATTTGCTCGCAGAAAGAGTTTCATCGGCTAATGAGAATATGACGAGCTGAGATGTTAGGTACCATAGGTGTCGTTTGATTGATTATATGGTAGTTTCCGCCATGAGTGGTCGAATATGCC
>CM068962.1:59748197-59764067 GCA_035128595.1 Eptatretus atami
GAGCAGCATCATCCTAATAAATTTGTTGGAGCTTTTATTGTAGTCGATAATGGCTTGGTTGGGGCACTGAGAATGGGACCAGGATTTAGACCGGAGGGTGTTTGAACAATTTCATAGCCTGGTTCCGTACTGTCCTCTGTAAGACTTCAACAGGTACCTAGCTGACTGATGTGTAGGTCTGATGATCTGCAGGGCGGGCATTGCTAGGCCCACAGAACACTAGCTTTTCCTGTAAGTTCTAGTAAGTACATGGCTCACCTTTGCGCACTTGACCGGTTATCCCGAAGGCAGCTTCGTATCCCGGAATACTAAACCCAGTTCTACATTGGCTTCTAACTTGCCAAAAGCGGCCGGGAGAGCAATTACTAACGTGCGGAACATACCTGTGACAGACACCGTACCGTTCGGGAATTTCTGGCTACACTGGAAGGCCAACAGCCCAAGCAAGCTTCCTGGAACTCTGTAGCGTTTTTGTCATTGGTTGTACCAAAGATACATAGTATCAACAGCCATCTTTCGGAGGATTTTCCACACCTTCGTTAGACTGTTCAAGGATCTTAATCATCGTCCCCAGTGCACAACCTAGAATTCCGGATGCATGATGAAGCTTCAGCCTTATTTGAGCATTTCTCTGACTTGCATTAAGGTCGTTCTGGGGTCCCTGCCTTTGCGCCCGAGGCGAGTGTCATTTACAGTCTGTTTGATAGCTGTTTTAATAGCAACTTTCTGAACATGATGCCATTCTAGAATCTTACGGAGCACTGCTTTTGTTTTCGGTAGCTTAGAGTACAAAAATCCGTCGATTGAATTTTCTACTAGATAAAAGTTCCTGGGCTTATTAGGTGTACTTTTAGCACTCGTGCTTGGTGGAGGTGGCGGCATGTTAACTTTCTTTTTTTCAATAATTCGTTCACACCGTTTAGCTGGATTGCGCAGATTTGCTGGAGCACAAGAGTTTGTTCTACGTGGTCTTTGCAGTTTATGCAGGGGAGGTTCGCTCTTTGATCTGGAACCTTTTGGATGACCGGGCTTCTTGGTATCCATATTGTAGGTACACATGTACCGTGAAGCTCCTAAGGTACTTTGGTCAGTCTGAAAATGGAGAGAGAACAGGGAATATTGTGTCATGAAACAGTTTCAAGCGGCTGTAAACATTCTATTGTCGGAATACAGATGAAAAGGGCTTTGTGAAAGATTCGTTCAAACCCCTGTGGAAAGAAACATCAGTTAATGGATCCACTAAATGATTTACCAAGTTCAGAAACGAAATCTGTATCGTCGAAAACATATTTAGACATACTGGAAGTCTATGGGCAAAGCATCACCTACCGTATACCTCAAAATGGCTGATTTTGGCCGCCATATTGGTTTTCCGCCATATTGGTTTTCTGAAACACATTGTTGTGAACATAAATGAATTCAGCACCCTCAAAAACCCTACAAAAGACTCATTACAAGCCATATATGCGCACAATTTATGGCCCACATACCGAAATCGAAAATCTTTGGCTGCCATATTGGAAAAAATGGCCGCCGGCGGCCATCTTTGGGAGGACAATCCGAAACTTGTGTAGTGTGTTTTTGACCCATAATTGACTCCAGACGGGTAGCCAACTTGGATATTTCGAAAAAGTTTTTTTGAAACGCCATATTATACATAACATATACATATATATATATATATATATATATATTATATATATATATATATAATATATATATAATAATATAATATATATAATATATATATATAATATATATATATATAATATAATATATCTATATAAAGTTGAAGTGTGTCTGTGTGTTTCTCTGTGACCTATGCACGCGAAAAGTACTGGACTGATCCTCACCAAACTCACATGCTGACAGAACATGTACCCGGGAGTGTCCGATGTAAAGAATTGACTCCGACTTCGTTTCCGAATTATAACATCATCACCTGATTCGTAACGTAATATATATAATGTTGAAAGTGTGTCTGTGTGTTTCTCTGTGACCTATGCACACGAAAAATACTGGATGATCTCCACCAAACTTCATATGCTAAAAACATGTACCCGGAGTGTCCCGATGTAAAATAATTTACTTCCGACTTCCGTTTCGAATTATGACGTCACACCTATTTCGTACGTTAATTTTTCAGTTCAGCCGATGACATGGCCAACGCCATATACATATATCTAACATATGATTTAAGTTTTGTTTGTCTGTTTGTGTTTGTCTGCACGTGCTAATCTCCTGAAAGGTGAAAGATAGGAGCTAACCACTGAAACAAAAAATGTCGGGATGGGCCCGAAGGTATAGCTATGTGGCAAGCCCTCAGCCGGAGGGGGGGGGGGAGGTGTGTTCTCCTCACCAACCCTTAGCCTAGACTGCCATGGCCATTAGGGAACTATACTGTGCTCGCATCAGACTATGTATAGAAGATTAAATTCATTCAGAAAGAACCGGCAGCGCCGGGTGCATTCACTAGAATATATATAATTATATATATATATATAATATATATTATATATATAATGTATATATATATATGTATATATATGTATATATATATTATATATATATATGTATATATATATTATTATATATATATTATATATTATATATGTATTATATATATATATATATATATATTATATATAATATATATTATATATATATATATTATATATAATATTATATATATATTATAATATATATTATATAATATGGAATAGGCAAGCCTAGAAGCGAACGTAGAATTCTTCTTACATTCGCTTCTGACATACCTATTACTCACATTACTTCACAACAACAACTACACGCCTAGAACAGGATCTCATCTGAAAAAAAAAAAATCTCAACATTACCTTCACAACGACAAACACCGCCAGAACAGGATCTCATCTGAAAAAAAAAATTCCTCAACATTACCTCACAACGACAACTACCGCTAGAACAGGATCTCATCTAAAAAATAATATTACCTCAACATTACTTCACAACAACAACTACACGCCAAGAACAGGATCTCATATGAAAAAAAAAAATTCCTCAACATTACCTTCACAACGACAACTACACCGGAAACAGGATCTCATCTAAAAAATAAATACTAGAAGTGAACGTAGAATTCTTCTTACATTCGCTTCTGACTTTACCTATAACTGTTCACAACTGTATAAGCAATTTCCGGTTACTTCGCCTGGATTCCGGATCAGCGATCAAATAACGTAAATCACGATTAAAATTATTTTTTGATGATGCGGAGATATCTTTATTAAAATCAGTGGATAAATATACACCATGTCTGATATTATTTGGGTCTTTCATGTCTCCGACGATGCTTTATCTCCCGGCATGCATCATTCCCCATGACAAAACCAAAGCAAAAAACACGGAAGCAAAAGGTCATACAACCACAGGATTCCTAATTGCCAGGGTTGTGTTGTGTTGTTGTTTTGTTGTTTCCTATTCTCTCATGTGCACGCGTTAAGTAATATTCACAAGATAGAAATAAAACCCAATCGTGTTTATACACCGCACAGTTTTAAAAAAACGGAAGCAAAAGGTCATAGCCAACGACACGATTCCAAATTGCTAGGGTATTGTGTTGTTGTTGTTTCCTATTCTCTCATGTGCACGCGTTAAGTATGAAGCTCACTGCATTCGCTATAATGAGCAATACACCTGTCGCTCGCTGATGGAATACTAATGAGAGGAGAAAAAAAGATGGTGTGGAAAGAGAGAGGGGGGAGTAGTAGCTGGAGGGAAAGAGAGAGAGGGAGGAGAGACAGGAGGGGGAAAGAGGGAGGGAAGCAAGAGGAGGAGCAAGGAGGGGGAAGGAGGGTGGAAAGAGAGGGGAGTGTGGGAGGAGAGGGTGGAGGAGGTTGGGAGGAGAGGAGGAGAGGGTGAGGAAGGAGAGGAGGTGTGAGGGAGGAGGAGGAGAGGGTGTGAGAGGAGGAGGGAGAGAGGGTGTGGAGGGAGGAGGAGGGGGTGGGAGAGGAGGGAGGGAGGAGGGGAGGAGGAGAGGAGGAGGGGTGGGAGGAGGAGGAGAGAGGGAGGAGGAGTGGGAGGGAGAGGGGTGGAGGGAGGAGGGTGCGAGGAGGATGGAGGGAGATGAGAGGTGGAGATGAGAGGGGTGGAAGAAGGCAACATGAGGGAGAGGAAGAAGCAGACTTGCGGTGGAGCGTTAATTATGATTCATACTATCTTATCAAATACTTCTGCATAGAATAACAGTAAAGATGTAAACAAAATAATGTCTGAAGTCCATTTTCTACCATCCATCCATCCATTACCATACTCTGTGCCGAGCGTTGGTGCCTAAGCAGTCTCTGAGGCTATTGGCACAATCTGGACGGGTCGCCACTCCGACACAGGATACCAGCAAGTGGCACTCGTTTGCCGACCTCGGAAGATGACAGCCAGAGTCAATCCCACCTGGATCCAAGAGGCTGACTGCGGCCATTTTAGTTGTAAAGAAAAAAAACGGTGTCGAACACATCCTCAACCATTTCTCGGACATGCTTTTACCGATGTTGTTCAAACTTGGCACGCAGATGACGAATGATGGCTTACATGTGCACTTCATTTCTTTTCGAGATCAGATCTAAGATGGCCGACTGACGGCCATTTTGTTACTTAAATGTGTCCCCAACCATTTCTCAGACATGCTTGGTCCGATTTTGTTCAAACGTGGGCCAAGCACAGTACATGATGGTGTGCATATGCACCTCACTTTATTTTGCGGTCTGATC
Source organism: Eptatretus atami (assembly GCA_035128595.1). Taxonomy (NCBI): domain Eukaryota; kingdom Metazoa; phylum Chordata; class Myxini; order Myxiniformes; family Myxinidae; genus Eptatretus; species Eptatretus atami. The sequence continues at coordinate 59,752,943 of CM068962.1, forward strand.
AAAGATGGCTGACTGGTGTCCATTTTAGTTGTACATAAATATGGGCTAGCCCTTTAACTCCATCCAGCAAAATTACTAAAACAACGGGGGCTATGACATTTTATGTGTTTTTACTTGTTTTTATTATTTTGTGACCATTTTTGAAAGTTTTATTTGATCGTTTTATTGAGTAAAAAGAACAGCTGATGTTTGGCATTATGGCAATCTCTTCTGCATTCTTTTTATATATTCCAGGAATCCACTCAGTCATGTTTCCACTTGTACTTGTTTGTTGTTGGTAGAAACATTCCTTAAATCACAAAAGTTTGAGAGAGAAAGACAGAGTTGCATTTCCCAACTTGGTGGGATCTGTAAAGCATTGCTGCTTCTGTGAGACACACTGAAAGATTTTCCCTTTACCAGGACGAGGTTGTCAAAGTTTAAGGAATAATGTTATTGGATTGCTTCAAATTGTTTCAGCAAGAAGTTATGCATTCCATCTGGTACAGAGCTTAAGGGTTTGACTTCTTGTCAGTTTGAATCAGATTTATTTTCTCAGGCGTTAAATGTATTTATGCCTTCGTGTGTTCCAAGACTTTCGTTTAACCTGAATTGGGTTTATTTTGGGTAAGTTCATCAGAAAATAAGATTTTTGTATCCTTTACATTGTTCCCGTCTCAATATGATTTTGAGTGTTTTTAACGCATTGATTTTCTGCCTAACATTGTGAACATTCAAAGGTAAAATTGCCTGGTTCTTGGTCTTCTGTGTTTGTATATTGAGTGCTTTCCTCTTCATTGTATGATAAAACTTGGAACTTTATTTGTTATTTTGGATATATTTATTGCTTTCACGTCTATATAGTCTTTTCACTTTTTACGTTTTCTACTCTTTTAGTTGTTCACACTCTTGATGATTGTTTTATTGTCCGGTCTAAATTGATTATTACGGAGGGAGGAGTCAACAGGAGAAAGAGATTTGGCATGGAAAGGGGGGGGGATAGAATCATGGTGGTGGGGATGCAATATTTATTTTTAATTTATTCAAGTTTTATTTTTGCTCAACGTGCCATGCTTCAGCAAGTTTCATTCTGTTTGCCACATTTCAACATTTTTGAAATAATGTTGGAAATAAAATGTTATTTTCTTTGTCTTTCAAGATTTTTTGTTTGTTGTCATTCTTTCCTTTTTGATAATTTATTCAATACAGTCATCAAATGTCATGAAACTGATATTAAAGAGGAGTAAGATCTGGACTATGGCTGGTCATCTTATGACTGTGTGACCGAGTTATTGTTTCTTTCATTCCTGAATATTTTCTCTTGTTTATTATATAATCGATAGATTCTTACATGCCCGAGTGTGTGTGTGTGTGTGTTGGTGTGGTTGTGTGTGTGTGTGTGTGAATTCTGATAGCTGAGCCATGTAGATATATTTTGTATACATTATTTATTTGTAGATAGGAATATAGACTGCGTAGCTGTTTTCATGTCACAAAGGGTGCAAGTTTCAGTACTGTGAAGTCATGCTTGCCTGGTTTCCAGGGACATTCTAAGTCATCATGACATCACTGCAGAACCCTTCCTGTGATGTTTTTCCAAGATTGACTGCCTCCAATTGTCCTATTATCCTCACTTGCACGTTTAATGTCACTCTGAGCTGGTATACTGTGTTTTGCTGCCAAGGCTGAACATGCCAAATGTGATTCTTGTGAACTCAATAACATATTGTTTGTTCATTCCGTCACATATTCAGCTTTTTGCAGTCACGATCAGTCGTCCTTGGTGGATGGTACATGGCTTAAACGTCTGCTAACAGTTTTCAAATGAGATTTAAGACTTTTGGTAGCAATAAGTGTCATACACACTTTCTTCTTTGAAGCAATATAGTTCGTAGAATGTCAGATGATTGTCTGCATCATATAATGTCGGACAACTTGAGTACAATGTCCAATGACAGAAACAGGGGCCACAGCCTTAGAGTAAAGAAGAAAATTATAAATGGACGAGTAGAGACCCACAGGGCATCCATCTGCGCAATGTGAAATGTGACTTCAAGTCCTCAACTCTACCCCTCCACACCTCCTCATCAACCTCATGTACTCATCCTCTCCCTCCTGACCCCATGTCCTCACCCTCCCTCTCCCAACCGTAAAAGCATCAATCCCATTCCCACTCTAAGCCCTCAAACCCCCTCCCCACCACAACTCGTCAACCCCCACCCCACCAAAACTCCTCACCCCCGTCCCCCAAAGCCTCAACCTCCCCCTCCCAACTTTGACTTCACAGAAAACTGTCATGACCACCTGTCCAACTCACAATCCCATGAAATGTGCAGAAACCCCATGGCATTGCAACTTTCAAGTGACCATAAACAGGTTAATTGTGTCAATAAACGACCGCAAACCAATTACCTTCTTTCTGATGCACATATACACATCATTAAAGAGTAAATAATGACGGATGTTTTCGTTCACAATGTGGCGAGATTCCCGGAAGTCTGCGGACAAAGACATGAGTTTTATGGTCCCTGATCAGGTCTATTTAGAGAAAATTGTCGGAAATAATAGGAAAGGCTGCATAACCTCCACAGTAAAAGCCATGTTTGAGAGAATGTCACATAGTTATTTGTGCGGTTTATAGACAACAGATCATTATCTCAATCGCCGAGGCCCATCTTTACAAGGCCTATCATGCTTATCGGCTCAAAATACATTCAACTGTCGCTTTGGTTGTTTTACACAAAAGGTAAAAGTTATAGGGAGGGCATGGCGATAGTGAATATGACAGGGCCGAAGAGGTCGTTGGCTTCACGTAGCAGTAAGTACCAACATGGTGGCTATATGATTTTTCAGGTTGAAATTGCGGGTGGAGTCAAGTGAACTGTCCATCCAATGGGTGACAGGAGGACGGATGCACACACAACACCTTTACTCTAAAATATAGAGCTCATTCTAGCCACGGATTTACTGACTAATATTAAAGATCGGTGGGGGGGGGGGTTAAACTGTTCAGCCTGGTACCTTCTGGGTGATATAGAAATCTGAAATTTTGTGTGCCGATGGACATCGAAGCCGATACACCAGGAAAAACAAAATCACAGAACCATCTGAAAGCATCCGTAAATTAAAATATAAATAATTTTTAAAAAAATGAAAATACAAATGAAAGAAAAAAATAAATGAAAAATCAAATGCAGGTGAGCAACCCGAGACAACGGGGAAGCACGATTCATTGTTGCTTACAATGTGTAAACATACCCCATGAGTAGTATATAAATGTAAGGTTGAGTCTTTCATTCAGAGAGTAGTTCATGCACAAAATAGTCTCAAAATAGTCAGGAGGTACTGACTATTTTAGTTTTATTTGCATTTTTTGTGTGTTTTGCAGAATTAAGTTTTGTTATGGTGGCCAGAGTGCAAATTCTGCCACCAACCTCGCAGAAAAAAAGAAAAGAAAAAGGAAGCCCAACTGCAGGAGGACGTCTGCAGACATAGTTGGGAAGTAAATATGGATGGCCGTTGGCTCACAAGGAGCTCCTCCGCCTTTTGACAAATTTTGATTTTATCCTGCTGGGTGTCCAAATCCATACACCATCCTCACCAAGAAACCTGGTGGGAGAGTCGGTTTAGTCGCCGACAACCCAACCATGAGATAGGTTAACACAGGTTTACATGGTACTTCTAGCAAGTCACAGATTGGATGTGGCCTGACCAACCAATTACCACTCACCAAAATTGAGAAATGAAAATGTGAAAAACAATATCGAAACAACATGGCAACCAACATGGAAACAAGAAAAAGAGCAGAGATTGCAGACCCTCGCCGGGACTTTTGTGTGGTGTTTGTGTAGTTTTGTGTGTTATATAATTAATAAGACATAACTATAAATGCCACTTTATAACTGCTGGCAGTGATGACTGGGTACCAAGACGTCGCGCTTTGATGCAAACCCATGACATTTATTATTATTCCACTGAATTTAGAATGGGATTAAAATAAATTTGATTCAAATCAAATGGAAGACCAAATATGTCCAGTCCTGCATTGAAGTGATCAGGAGGAACCTGGATAGGAATCACATTTCAGCTGCTCCTCCTCTACCCTCAAACCAATCCAGGCACAGCCAAGTGAACATTATTCAATAAAAACAAACAAACAAAAAAACCCAAAAAGAAGCCAGATCAAAAAATTAAACAATTATGGCTGCCAGACTATGCATCCAATCAGGTTGACATTTAAAACATATATTCCCCATCGCTACTAGATCATAACTGTGAAGTTTCACATCGATTGATTAAGTGGTTCAATAGAAATATTTTTTTTTTGAAAGATTTTCGTTCAATCCAATATTGCTGCCAAATCATGTCACCGATGATGTCATGTGTGAAGCTTTTGTTCCTCATGCATAGATGCATTTTGTGTGGCGTTTCACCTCGATATGCAAAGTTTCACCTCGATATGTTCAGGTACTTCAGAGAAGATTTTTGAAAGTTAAAAAATAAAAACAATTGGGTGCCGAATCCTGTGACCAATGAAGTCAAAAAATTTTTTGTCGCCCATTTTATCCCTAGATGACCCTTAAATATTTTCATACTGATCAGATGTAGCGTTCTACACATGTAATCGTGACGTCATAACAAAGGCACCTATGACGTAATAAAAAAAAAGGAAACTCATTCCGCATGAGGAGTACTTGCCGTGGTGCAAGGTTTCAATATTTTGTTTGGTGCGGTTTCAGATACAGAGGTCCAAATTTTTTTCCAACATGGCTGACACACTATGGGACCTACAACGTCATAATTATCATTAAAACATTCTACATGCGGGGAAAAACACTAAAGTTCTGTGCGGACAAACAAACAGACAGCCAGACAGACAGACGGACCCAAATGCAATACCCTCTCCTTTGGCGAGGGCAACAACATGAAAAACATGGAAACAACATGGAAACATGAAAAACTAGAATGGTACTCGGTAGAGCGCACACCTCCGCCACATAATGCCTGATCCACGAGAGCATAACGGCCCCACTACATTTTTGAAATATCATGCCATACAGTACTATATCGTTTTTGGCCCCATCTCTCAATGGTGAAGAATCACTTTAAAACTTAAATAATTCTCGTATCCAGATTCGGATTTGAATCTTCACCAAAATCGAATCAATTCATTCTTGCCACACACCCAACCCGTCCCCTAAGTTTCGTCCGAATCCGTGACCCTAGATGACCCTCAAAAATTTTCATACTGTTCAGATGTAGCGTTCTACATATGTAATTTTGACGTCATAACGAAGGCACCGATGACGTCATTTAAAATGACCTAAAATGTAGAACAACTTTTTGAGATATCGTGCTCGATATCATTTTGGCCCTGTCTCTCAATGGTGAAGAATCACTTAAAAAATTATAGTAGTCGGATCCGGATCAATTTGCCATGGTCAAAAACCCAACGTGCCCACCAAGTTTCGTCCGAATCCGTCCACAACTTTTTGAGATATCGTGCTATATATTCGTTTAGCCCTATCTCTCAATGGTGAAGAATCACTTTAAATATTCTCGTAGTCGGATCCGAATCCGGAACTTCACCAAAAATCTAATCAGTTCGTCCGTGTCACACACCCAACCTGTCCACAAAATTTCATCCGTTCACAACTTTTTGAGATATCCTGCTCACAAACAATCAGACAAACAAACAGACAAAGGGGTGAAGCAATAACCTCATACACCTTCGGTGGAGGAGGTAATAATGGAAAAATCTCAGACTGAGCGATCCTGCGGACCATCGGATGGAGGGGCTGTATCGGGTTACAGAGCAATCGGTTGTTAAATTAGGGACGAGTCGGGATCTGAAGTTTTTGGGGGTAACCCCCCTTCCCCCCACCCAGGAGACCCCGTGATCTGAAATCGAAGCCCGAGTGATCGTGCTGCCTACTGTCTTGTATTGATGTGTCAAGTTTCAGAACAATCAGCCGGATAATAAGGAAGGAGTATAAAAAAAAGGGGAAAAAGTTAATGGACGACCGATGAACATCACGACCCATTTTATAAATTCATCTCTTTCGAGAATATAGACGAGATAAGATGACCGAAAAATGTATGCAAACATTGTCATGAATGAGATTTATCATTGTGTAATTTGAAGTTTTAATACACGTCGACCTTTCTCGGGGTTACGAGATCCCACACAAGGAACTTCGATGCAGGAGAAAGCCATGAGTCCACAAAGAGTCAATAAAAGTCCTGCGCTATTACTACCAACCTACGGATGTTTGTCCGTGGTGCCGAGTGTCAAGCAAGGAAAAGCAGCACGCACCGTTTATTGGTCTTTGGTAGGCTTAGACCAGGGTTCGAACCACCGACCTCTCAGTCTCCTCAAAGAGGACCGTTCTCACCACGACACCACCTCGTCGAGTGTTGCGAATCATGTCGTTCCGACCATTTTTGGAACGCTCCATGTATTACTGACCATCATTCTCCAATTGTAATTTTCTGATATACAATTTGCACATTTTGTTCTCGTGTACTACACCCCGCTCCAAACAAGTTGAAGGTCCAGCACAGATGCCGGCGATGGAGGAAGCTCTGCAAACAGGTTGTCATGACGATCGATAAGAAACGTTATGTTCAGTCGGCTTAACAAAAAACATGGGTCAGATGTAACTATATTTGCAGACATTTGATTGCTGTTGAGGGGGTGAAATCATCTGAGGGCCATTATGGCTTTCTCAACGCACAACACCTGCCTCAGACTCTAACCGTGTATGCACAACGGCACATAATGCATCATTCATTTCCCATGAATAGCAAATACAGTCATCCGTCTCTGAATGGCAGGGCATGCAATTAGCTATGCTGCAAGAGGTGGGGGAGGGAAGGTGGAAGAAGGGGTAAGAGGGGTGGAACAGATGCCCTGGAGATAACAAATAATGCTTATCGCTTTCTGGATTAAACCTGTCACGGGGAATTATAACCCTCCCTCTATTGAATCTTTTGTGGCCAAGCTGAATCATCAGAGCCACATTTGAAGACCTTTATTCTTTTGTTGTTCCTGGATACTCTCATCGATGGCAGACAATCGAACGCAGTGCGTGCAGCTTTATGGAAGCAAAGCTTGAAAAAGCTCTTACTGAAGAGCACATTAGTCTCAGGCGATGGCTTTGTTCATTAAATATGCAATGATGCATTCCAAATTCCGGGCATCTATCTTCCCACCAATTAAACTGCGTATATATGCGTCTCGTGTTCAGAAATATTTGCATAATATGTACTGTGCGAAGATGCTTGGAGACTTTAAGGGGCAGAATTGTTATCACCAAAGTCAATGCAAGGACGTCATGATGCATTTTTTCAATAACTATACGTGTTCTCAACATCGTTATCAGACTTAAAATACCGACGAAAGCGATTTCACTCTGCAAAGTTAATATCGTGTTTCGTTAGAATGAATGTGATATAATTAAACACAAAACAGTCACGTTTTAAAGTTTGTTCTTTCTCCCCCACCACACCTCCACCACTCTGCTACATGATTCACCTTGGCTGTCCATGTCCATGATTGTAATTGTCAACCATACAGACAGAATTACCAAAGATAGACCAATCGGCTGCCAAAGAAGCTTCAAGGACTTTAAAAGAATGCAATGAAGTGAATGCTAAGAGATTATAAATTCATAACTAGAAAGCATCTCAAAATGCAAAGCCCGTCCGAGTCCGCTATGTACTCGAACTAAACCTGACAAAAATGACAGTTAAAAAAATATATATATATTGTACATTTTATTAATTTGTGTTCTCAGCAATCTCATAATAAAGGTTTGTTTGAAGATTTGATGATGAAAATTTCATTGGTAAAAATGTTACAGCCTGGACATACACACTGAAACTCGATGGTAAACAAGGACTTCAATTAAAACATTTATGGCTGGTCTACCACTTCACCGATTACGTCATCCTTACAATCATTTATTCCACACTGCGAGTAGAATGAGATGTGCCAAGTTTCAAATTTTTCTGATCAGTGGTTTCAGAAATATGTTTTAAGTTTTCGTGTTTAATCCAAGATGACCCTGATTTGTTTATTAATGTCGTAAACAAACTTTGGGACATCATGGGTGATGAAGGTTGTTATCAAAAGTTTCATCGAAATTGTGCGTGTAGTTTCGGAGAAGAAAGAAAATACCTGTTTTGGAGTGTAAACCCCCCACACAGTGATCAATGCACCTTCATGAGGAATCAGATATTATATGAAGATTGTGGCTAATCAGTTTAAGTTTAATCAAAATCGTGTTTTGTTCAAGCGATAATGATTCAAGTGTTTACAGACTCACTGACTGACCTACGGACACCGCTCGATCGCATAAGCTCACCGGACTAAAGTCCAGGTGAGCTAATAATGATAAAAAAAATTAACAAAATTATTAATTTGTCTTCTCTATATTCTCATGATAAAGCTTTGTTGAAAATTTGATGATAAAAGCTCAAATGGTTAAAAAAAATAATAAGTTACGGCCCACGAGAGACACACAGAAGTGATTACAAAACCCCATCTTCCGCTGTATGGGGGGCAGGCTAACAAAAGGTTTATTTTATTATCGTCATTGTTACATGTGACAAGGCATACGAATATTGAAAGTAGGCCACTGCATATTGTGTATGCAAAGTAGAATGTGGAGGCAAAGGTGGGGAAGTGTTTGGAGTCAAAAAATCCACAAATTTTTCATATCCAATATGTAGATGGCCCTCAAGGTTTCCTCGACCAACAAAAAGCTTTGTGCTATATTCACACAAACTTGTATTTCGACAGGTGGAGGATGTCAAATCATTGTGGATAAACAACTTTCCACCCAGAAACGAATGTATTTAATGCGATTTAAGGACTTCTTGTAACTGCTCTTCTTTTTCTTCTTCTTCTTCTTCTTTTTCTGTATAGCAGCTTGGCTGCCAGGTAGCTGTCATTTTCTTGGGGCACGACTATGCCACTGATACTGTGCCCCTACACCAGTACACTAGTACTCATTTTGCTAACCTCAGAAGAATGACAGGTTGAGTCAATCCCACCTGGTGTTAATTCGGCAGCCAACGGGGCTCAAACTCAGGACCATAAGATCCCAAGCCAACCACCATAACCACACTGCTCATGTGAAACTCTTGCACCTTGAAGCTGTACATTAGTTACTCCACGCACACAAAGTGAAAAGCAGGGTTAAGCAATTTGGTTAATGTCTGCCCGTCCGTCCATAAACGTTAGTTTATGATTGAGGAACAACTTATTTCAATAGAATGACATACTGTATTTTCAACATGAATAGGAAGACAAGCTTGCTGTTTTACAGTACTTTGTCTTTAAATTTATCCTGATTGCACCTGCTCAGACAGGAGTGAGATGTTATTTTTACTCTGTCTGCCTGTCTGGCAGTCAAACAAAATTGAAAAATCATTCCAAACAGGAACCTTACTGTTTTTAATGACATCATTAAAGGACACAAACAACAGGCATGAAGAACTAATGTAACGTGTTAGGTAGGGTCATGTCATAGCCACTGGGGAAAACGGCGGTAAATTCCCAAATAATTTATTTATACATAAGGTGGTGTAATCGACACTACATCAACGGTCCGGAATTAATTTATTTATACATAAGGTGTGTAATAGACTGCATCAACAGCAGTAAATTCAAGAATTAATTTATACATAAGGTGGTGTAATTGACACTGCATCAATGGTGGTAAATTCCAGAATTAATTTATTTATACATCGGGTGCTGTAATAGACACTGTATCAATGGTGGTAAATTCTGGAATTCATTTATTTATCCAAAGGGTGCTGTAATAGACACTGTATCATTGGTGGAAACGCCCAGAATTCATTTATTTATACATAGGGTGCTGCAAGAGACACTGCATCAAGTTTCTACTTTCAACCTGCATTTTGTTTACATTTTCCGATATACTTGAATACTGGAAAAGACAAATCGCATGCCTTCTTTGCATTTTCAAACCCCTTCTGCTTGGCAATACTTGGACACGTTAAATAAGGTGGTATGTAAGGGTCATGTATAAAACACTGCTTCAATCACACCAACTTCAATGGATTATGTTTGTTTTTTTAACGATCTTGTAAGTCATTATTTTATTAAAATTGAACTATGTACCTGAACCTGAACACTGCACAGGGTATCATCTTCTATGAACCTTCTATAGTTACCAATAATATGAATTCCCTCACAAGGAACTTCGAAGCAGGAGGAAGCCATAAGACCCCTCAAAGCCTGTGATATTATTAATAACCGATGGTTGTTTGTCCATGTTCTATCTTTTTTAAATCTGAGGATCAAGCAAGGAAGCAGCACCCAACAAAGCCTTGGTCATGACTTTCTTTTTTTCTTTTTCTTTCTTTTTTTTTCTCCATGTCATTTTTAACTTTTTTAAGTCTTGATTATGACTCGGTCAGGGTTAAAACCACCAACCTTCAGGACTAAGAACAGATGCTCTATCCATTACACCATCGAGGTTGGTTAAAACATCTTGTCAGGAGTGGAATTCAAACCCACATCTCCAGAGAGTCTGCAACCTGAATGCAGTGCCTGAGACCACTTGGTCATTCTGACTGCTATAAAGTTTCATCTCCCTGTCACCTTCACCTACAAAATCTGGAACTCTATTTTAGAGAAGCATGCGGAACCTACAGTAAACATCCAAAAGAAATATAGACTCGTATAAAGAGATGTGTGGGGAATTAATAACGTCATACAAATGAGACACAACATTAGAGAAAGGCATGCAAATATTATTTTTAGCCCAAGTTCCACAACTTTTTTTTACCACTCCTTACTCTACAAACTATGAGCACACAGCATCCAAGCCAACCTCATATTTGTCAACGTCTTCCACTATTGACAGGGAGAGAAGTTGAGATGATCCTGTTGAGAATCACGTGATGACAGAGTGGCGGAATTCGGCAAGTCATTAGAGGAGGTGGGCTTGGATGCTGTATGCTCAGAGTGTGTAGAGTAAGGAGTGGTGCTAAAAATGGTGTAATTTGGGCTAACAATAATAATATTTGGCATTTCTTTTTCTAATGCGAGTATCTTGTTTGTATAACTTTATAAACCCTCCTCTTCCCCATGTAGCTCTTCTTGGCCAGT
>CM068962.1:59769814-59792170 GCA_035128595.1 Eptatretus atami
TGCACAGCAGCCAAGTTACCATGCACAGTTTTCTGTATGTGCCATGGATATACCGGCTGCAGGAATGAGCACACCAAGACAGCTGCTGCATTTGCCCTTGAGAGAATTGACATGAATGAACACAAGCAGAAGTGGCATCATAAGGTTTACAAACCTGTTAATATATAATATATATATTATATATATATATATATATATATATATTATATATATATGAACATTTGATTTACACAGGAATGTCGTCTTTTGTTCATGTTGTTAGCTGCTTTCATTGTATACTGTCGAATTGTTGAATCTGTTATGAATAAAAAGTGATCTATATTCCAAAGACTGAGTGTTTTTTTTTCTATTATGTCTATTTTATCGACATTTTGGATATTAATGGAGCTGCTAATTTGCATATTAATGAGCTAAATTTCAATGTTATCAAATTGTAAGTGGGTTTATCATGACCAGCGACCCTAAAAACATGGGTTTGGATACCTCAATCAGGCTGTTTGGATGCTTACTTCTGGAGATATTAAGAAAAATTGTTATTTTGATAATGGCGACTGCTAATTTGCATAATAATGAGCTAAATTTAAATGTTATTGAATTTTAAGTGGGTCTATCATGACCAGTGACCATAAAAACATGGGTGTAGACACCTCAACCAGGCTATCTGGATGCTTACTTTTGGAGATATTAAGAAAAATAGTAATTTCGAAAATGGCCACCGCTAATTTGCATATTAATGGGTTTCTACAAAAATGCTCAAGGGTGCCAGAGTGGCATCAATCGGAATATTCATTCAGATGGTCTGGTGATCACAAAAATGCAGAAAAACATTGTGCGGACCCTAATGCAAGGTCATCATGAAAAATGGTGTTTGACATCCGGACTATAACCACTGACTGGACAACTGTCCATGCCAAATCTTTCATGGCAAGTCATCTAACCAATTATCCACAGCTCAATGGAATACTGCTCTCCCCTTTGGGTTGATGTCACATATTGATAATCTGGAGACCAAGGCTCTCAAAAGCATTGGAATCTCTCATGAAGAAGATGAAGCTCTGGGTTTGGTGGACCCACAACAAAAACAGGTCAGTGGCCTCAATTCTGGTCATGCATCCTCTGCCCTTTCTGTGCTCTGTTCCTCCTACCAGGTTTCCGTATGGTGCACATCATCTGTCAGTAACCCATTCATGGTGAAACTCTTATTATCCAGGCTCACTGCTCACCTTCACTTGTTTATTCCTCTTTTCTATTATATGTGGAACCAACTTCCTCAATCTGTTCAATTTCATTCATCCCTACACAGTTTAGAGATATCTGTCCACATCTTCCAGAAGCAATCCTCCATCTACATTCATGATATTTTCTCTTCATTAAATCACAGCTCATGGCTTCCTTTCCAGGTCATTTATTTTCCTGTCTTCCTTCACCCACCTTTCCATCTTTTTTTTGTTCCATTGCTGTTTCTCACCGTTTTTCTCTTTCTCTTCTTTCAGCTCCCTCCTTGCTGTGTTTGAGCTTTTATCTTGCTTATTACCCCACGCCCCCCCCCTTTGCCTGTTTTGCCATCACTGTTCCTTTCACCCATTCTTCCTCCAATTTTCTCTACTTTGCTGGGTTTTTTTGTTTCTCTGCTTTTCCCCATGTTCTTCCTGTTCTCCACAAGCCTCAAGTTTGTAGACAAAAAAGTCTTTCACGAACCACCTTCCAGGCCTGATATTGGCCCAGAAGATGGGAGGAATTTCAAATGTATCCAGGGTACTCTGACACTCACATATGAGGCACTCTTCATAAAAGACATCGTAGGATCTTTATGGTGTACCAACAACCATTGCTGGCAGATGGGTCCTCCAACTTAACGCCCTTCTGATGGACGACACAAGCATCAGTCCATCACCCTGCCTGCAGAACACCAGGGGGACAGTTGATACCTGGGTTGAGAAACCCAGGTTGGGACTACTCATATCTCCAAGTTATCCTGTCAGACTGTTTTTCAAGATACCAGTTGACATGATTAGCAAGAAAATATATGATGTATTTTTGCTAACACTGTCATATATTCCTCGTAATACTTAACTTTTTGTATTTTGAACAACTCCATATTGTTAGTAGATCTTTTTAAACATCCCTCTGAAGGAGAAATTGTATGCTTGGTGTACCAATAATGGAGAGAAAGTGTAAAGGTGGACCTTGGATGTATGGAAGAGAAAATTGTGTGAGAAGAACAGGACATCATGTGGGCTGGTTGTAATTAGCTTCCAACTTGAAGAACTGGAAGGAAGACGAAGAGTAAACTTTCTATGTATGAATGGTGTGATCAAAACATTTCGATAATTTTCCATTGTTCATCACAATCATTCTTAATCACACAAATCCATTAGCAAAGAGCTCAAGTCTGTTACAACACGACCCAAGATAATAACCAGGTCATTGAAATGTCTGGAACTAATCGCATGTAGTCAATCAACAGATAGACATCACAGATAAAGTCGAAGCCACAAAGCGCTGTCATAATCCGAACATTTCACTGCTTCTTCAACAAAGCTGAAATCTTATTTCAACATTTACGCAATTTCAGTTTGTCAAGCACGAAGGGAATTTGCAAGAAGTCAGAGAAAACAGATGAGATCAAAATATCATCAAAAGTTGTGAACAAAACTTTTTCAACATCAATAGGTTGGCCCATATACTGGACTTCCACAACTATTACTGCTTCATTAATAGCCACAATTATGCCCACCTTCTTGAATCTTGTGGGGTAGATCGGAGATCGTTTTCAATGCGTCTTTCACGAGCCAGCTGGCTGGGCCTGGTGTTAGACTGAAGGTAGCTGGAATCTGTAGTTTGTTCAAGGTTCCTGTGATTATACACATACTCCTCACGGAGGACACCGTGGGATCGTTAATGTCCACCAACTAATGTTGGCAGATGGGACATGCAGTTTAACGTCCATCCGAGCGATGGCACACACACTGATCCCTCACTCTCCATGTGAAACTCTGGGAACTGGAAGGAAGAGTTGAAAGCTGGGCCGAGATTCGAACCCAGGCTCGACAGTCCATGTACATACCTCTATCACTCTAACTCAGATATGTAATTACCAACAGGCATTTATTCTAAATGCTTCCATAGTCCATGCTATCAGCTTTTGAGACCTATTGACAGTTCTCAAATTATTTGGAAAATTTAGAAATGGAAGTCTAGGGGCTGTGGATGAAAGAAGGAAACCTTATTTTTTTGAACACGAGCTCAAGTTCATATTCTAACCACACCCAAGTCATTATTAATACAAATGAACCACTTGGCCAATTACATTTTAGCATAGGCAACTTAGCAAAACCAACACCCTCCTCACCCCCTCAATTTGATCTCTGCCGACTGGAATAAAAACAAAAATTGCAATAATGGGCCGTCTATTTATTACATAAGCATATAAGCACAAAGCCATCTCTGCCGGAGCTTAGGAAGCAGTGCAGATACAGGATGTTTGGAGAAATCTGATCATGAATGTCACCAGTAGTCAGACATGACTTGATGGAACAAGATAACTATAATAATAACCATATAGGTACAATCTCTCCCACTCAACCTGCATCCTCCATGCATCCTTCTTTGCTTCCCTTTACTCCAATCTCCTCCAAAATTTATTTCCCTCCTTTCATCCCCCACACTCCCCTTTGCTCCTCTCATCTATCCTCCATGTTATTCCTTTTCTCAATTTTTATTTCATTGGTTGAACCACGATGGCAACCTTAATTTTTCCACTGCACATACGTAATAAATAGAGGGCCCCGAGATGAGTTTTTGAGGCACTACTCATGTGAGAGTGGTTTGATGCACTCAACTACTTACCACAAAGATCACTTGTTAATTTCTCAATGAAACTGTTGAGCAAGGCTGTATCTTCCACACTGCATGATTATTTTTGCAATATAGGTTGTGATATGAATGAAACAACACAGTAAAAGAAAGGGTAACTGACTGTTGTTGGTCTGCCCATTGATCGTGGTGAGCAGGGTTTGGTATTAGACAACTTCAAATATTTGGTAGATGTCTAGTAAGATTGCCCTGACCTCTTGTTTGAGGTTCAGAGTATCCATTCCTTGCTGAGAAAGCAGAAGTAGTATGTCTACAAGAGGAGTGGACAGGATGGAAACCAAACTGGTGATCTGGGATAAAAGAGTTGGAAAAGAGATAACACTTGAGGGTCTGCAGCGAGTTCATCAGCCTGTCTGGGATAACAGGATGGCCTATAAGTACACACACTTGCTTCCAAGTTGTCTAGCCTGGGTTTGAATCCCGACCTGGCTATAAAACTGTCATCCCGGTGTTTCACATGCAGGGCTATTCATCAATGTGTGTGCTGTCCCTTGGATGGACATTAAACTGGCATCCCATCTGCTAACATTCGTTGGTGGATGTTAAGGATCCCATGGTGTCCTTTGCGAAGAGTAGGTGAGCTATTGCTGGTATCATGAACAAATTCCAAACTCCTGCCCGAACGATCAGAGTGCATTGCATCAGTGGCACAGCCACACCCTCAGCCAATGATGATACCCCACAGCCTTGTGTTGCATTCAAAAGAAGAATATTCAACCTGTTTGTGATGAGAGAACCACAGTCGTGGTGTTTGTTTCTTTTTGGGAGATACCAATGATGCTGAGAGCTTTGGATTCCACAGCCTCCAGTACATTGAGATTATAGAGCAAGGGCACCAAACCATCAGGGAGAGTATTCCATTGAACTATGGATAAAGGTTTTATATGTCTTTGGAGGTTCATATTTACCAAGGAAAACTTGGTAAAATGGAGGAGGCCAAGCCTGCAGCTGGTTTAGGAGGCCAGCTTTGAAAAGTGGTCAGCCCAGGAGAGGTAATGAAAGATGGTGAAGCCCAGAAGTTCAAGAGACTTAAGGTCTTCCAATTTTTGAAAATGGAAATAAAAATGTGGGTTGGTTTGATGATCCTTCCAGAGAGATAGTGTGAGATTTTCCTGAATTGAATGACAAACTCCAAGTGTTAGGCTAGTATCTGATCTTTACAGGTCAGCAGATAGGGAAGCAGCTGCTGCTTGCCTGTAGATGGGATGAGGTATCGTACAGCATAATGTGAAATCATTGGCAAAGAAGAAAAGAGCATTCTCTAGAGCAACGTTTTCCAACCAGGCTCTGCAGACCCTTGGGGGTTCTCAAACGCAATACAGGAGGTCCTCGAGGGAAATTGGAAAGAAGAGAAATGAAATAATTTTTGTTTTATTTTTGCACTGATCTGAAAACCAGAGACCACACATGTATTCTTATTAATTTCCTTTGTTAATACATTTTATTTGTGCTTGAGATTGTGGCCAATTCATGAATCATGGCAGCAGGTCACTTCATTACCGAGACATAAATAGCAGGGTGATGCTGGGTTCTCAAAGGAAACTGAATATACGACTTTGAGAAGGCAGAATCTAAAGGAATAGAAAGGTGATCATAAAGAATCGTCCATGACAAGAGATAACTGTTTGTAGTGATTCTTAACTGAAGGATTCTAAGCAACTCATTATTGGCTATTCGATTGATAGGCAATCAGCATAATAACAGCGTGTTATTAGGTTTTAGATTTCTATAAGATATATGACCCAATGTAGAAGTCATATTCAAAGTAGAAATAGTCAATGTTGGTGAATTTCCTCATTGAGGAAATTCCCTTAATCATAGACTGACATTAAGGAATTATATTTGATCTGATTTTGTTTTTACTCCTTTTCCAGTGCAGCTAGGCTATTTATGATCTGACCACCTGATTTAAGAAATGTATTATGAACTGACATTATATATAGAAAAAGGGTGATTTGAAAGACCGATTTACGTTTACTTTTTATAAAATGGGTAGCAGGATGTGCACTCGCCTTTGAAATGTTTAGCCTTGGTTTGAAGCTCGGCCAGCTATAAACTGTCACCCTGGTATTTCGCATGCAGGATGAGGCGTCAATGTGTGCTGTCCGTCGTCAAGCTGGATGGTCCATCTGCCAGGATTGATAATTGGTGGATGGTAAGGATCCCCTGAATGTGCCTCATGGATTTCGCAAAATGTAGGCGAATTATCGCCAGCACCTGAACAATTTCACAAATTCCTGCACCTGCAGTCAAATATATGCCTGGTGTTGGCTTAATGGTTAGGGTGGTGGGCTTGGGATCCTGAGTTCAAATCCCACTCGGCTGTTGAAATTATACCAGGTGGAGTTGACTCTGCCTGTCATCTTTTTGAGGTTGGCAAAATGAGTGGCAGCTTGCTGGTATCCTATGTTGGAGTGGTGACATGTCCAGGATTGTGCCCACTAGCCAAGGAGACTGCTTCGGCAGCACCAACGCTCTACACAGAGTATGGTCCCAATGGATGGATGGATGGCCAAATATCCTGCGATGGTGTGGCAATCTGTCCAGGAGTGGTTCAAGTCGAAAAAAAAAAACGTTTCCTGACTTGTCAAGAACACACGAAGCTTTATCAAGAACGTGGGACCCATAATAAATGCTTTATTAAATTAATTAAATGTTGTATATTAAACACATCTTTATATGGTTTGTCAATTTTGATGTTTTCAGCCTTTGCATCACAGCAAGCATAAAATAGGTAAAAAAGAAAAAAAAGAAATATGCACAATAAGGAACATGAAAAAGGGCAATCAGAGATTGCAGACCCTTGCAAGGACTTATTTTCTGTGGTGTTTGTGTCGTTTTGTATCGTGTATTTTGTGTGGTGTTTGTGCACTGGTGTGTTTCATAATTAATTAATAATAGACATAACTAAAACTGCCACTTTATAACTGCTGGCAGCAATGACCGGGTACCAAGACGTCCCACTTTGATGCAACCCCGCTTTGATCGGACACTGGTGCTGACCCATGAGGTTTTTAAATTATTATTCAATTGAATTTAGAATGGGATTTAAA
Source organism: Eptatretus atami (assembly GCA_035128595.1). Taxonomy (NCBI): domain Eukaryota; kingdom Metazoa; phylum Chordata; class Myxini; order Myxiniformes; family Myxinidae; genus Eptatretus; species Eptatretus atami. The sequence goes on from CM068962.1 coordinate 59,776,744, forward strand.
AAAAAATTCAATTCAAGAAAAATGGAAGACCAAATTGGTACAGTCCTGCATTGGAGTCATCAGGAGGAACTCAAACAAGCAAAAGGCAAAGATTAAATCATCAGGAGGAACCTGAATAGGATTCGGGGTTCAACTGATACTCCTCAACCCTCAAACCAATCCAGGTGCAGCCAAGTGAGCCTTATTTAAAATAAAAAAAAATAAAAAAAATCAAAAGGAACCCACATTAAATAATTTAAATAATTCTGGCTGCCAGACCATACGTCCAATCATGTTGAAATTTAAAACATATATTCCCCATCACTACAAGATCACAATTGTCAAGTTTCACGTCGATCGATAAAGCAGTTCAACAGAAATTTTTTTTTAAAGATGTTCGTTCTATCTAAAATGGCTGCCAAAGCATGTGACCTATCAATTAAATTTTGAAAATGCTGGTATCCACAAGGCTTGGGGAACATTTGTGTGAAGTTTCCTCTCGACCTGTCTTTCCGTTCTGGAGAAGATTTTAAAAGCTTTTAGGGTAAATCAAATATGGCTGCCAAAGCATGTGACCTATGACATCATAGGTAGGAACGTTTTGTTCCTCATGGATAGTCAGTCAAAGCTGTAAAGATTCGGCTCAATCTGTTCAGCCGTTTCAGCGAAGATTTTTGAAGGTTTTTATATATATTTTTTTAAATACGGCTGCTGAACCATGTGACTGCTGATGTCATCAATTTATCCCTGGATGACCCTCAAACATTTTCATACTGATCGGATGTAGCATTCTACACATGCAATGATGACGTCATAACGAAGACACCTGTGAGGTCATACAAAAACCCTACTCATTCCCCACGTAGAGTAATTGGTTTGAAGCTTGGCCAGTTTCAATTCTTATCATGGTGCGGTTTCAGAGAGAGTTCCAAAGCACATATATATATATATATAATATATATATATATATATATATATATATATATATTATTATATTAGGTGGTCCAAAAAGTCGAAAAAATAGAATGTTGCTCCACAAGCTTAAAATTGTTCTAATTTGATCCGATACCGCGCATAAATTTTTTTAGCTTGATCGGAGGTGATTTAGAGGTCGCTCCATATGACGACTTTTAGTTTCATGAGTTGGTTAAATTGGGTATGGTCAGGTACGATTACGGGTACTTCTGGATGTCCGAGGTGGAAATGAGTACATTTCGAACTCTATGGGTCGATTTACTCTAAGAAATGACTGCACCGACATTGAATTCACGACCATTTCGAAATATGACCTAAAACAAGATTTATCATTACTGGAGTTGAGTAACTAATCCTACTCATTCGATATTTTCTAATCTATATATAATTTGTTGTCCGTCTAAACATTTCTTAGAGTAAATCGACCCTGAGTTCGAAAATGCAGTCCATTTTCACCTAGGAAGTTCAGAAGTGTACGGATTCGCATCTCACCATTCAATTGAAGCTTCGATTATTATTTTTTGTTGATTTTTTTTTTTTTTGTTTTTGACCACTTTAAAGGGTCGTTGCTATGCCGTTGCTAGGGCCCGGGGTCCCATATTTGAAAGCACATGATTCCAGAAATATTGGTCCTACCTACCAAATTTCATTGGAATCGGTTGAGTGGTTTAGCCCCTAGCTTGACCAAAGTTTCGCGGACAGACAGACAGATGAATGTCCAGAATAAAGGTGCTCTAAGAGCAGCCAACATATATATATATATATATATATATATATATATATATATATATATTATATATATATATATATATATATATTATATATATATATATATATATATTGTTACGAATTCGCGCCCGCGGCGGTGTGCGCGGTGGCCGCGTAACTCAATCGCAACCGCGTCGCCCACCGGATGGACAATTCAGTCGTGACCCTCCTAGAACTACCAGGAACCAGTCACGGGTGGGGGTTTAACCTCACCATGCCCAGTCCGCATTCTATCCGCGGAAATAGGGTGAATCGCCGAATGTCGATATACCTAAGTACCCGCGCGAGGGGCTGCACCGCGCCGCAGGTCGGCCTGGGACACGAACCGCTTAAGCGGTCCGTTCCGTATACAGTGATAACCGAGCGGTGTTATCGCCGACCTCGAGGATCCGATTCTCTTTACCGGGCGTTCAAAACCCACTACTCATTCAACGATGCAAGATGGTTTTTCAAAAGGGAAATAGGACACGACGAACGGGGTGCATTGCACACAAGGACATTTATTCACGATACAGCACAACAAAGCAAGGGCAGTCATGCAATATACAAGTAACAAATAGAATGCAAAAGCAATACGACCGACTATAATTATTATTTACAAGCACAGTCACTTATACAGTCGTTACTTAACAGGACATGGCGCCACAGCATGCATACAAAACAAAAGGAAAGACCTCCCCATAGGCAGGGAGGTAGACGGGGTCCTGGGACCTTTATAACGGCCTTGGCTGACCGAATGGGCCACGAGACATAGTGCAGGTTACCTGCCCCCTTAGTGGTCGTCGAGTCGTGACGTCCCCTCCCGACAACTAGCGTGGACGCGCCTGGTTTCCGGCCTCCCGCGTGGCCGCGAACTCTCTCTGGCACTCCTCGTCCGGACGCGCAGGTCCACACCACACAGCCGGCAGAGCTGCGCCTTCCGTCCGCGTCCCTCGATGCACGTGACGCCCCGCCACGACCACAGGAACAGCTGAACCACCCTAGGAGCGCTGAACCACAGGAAGCACGAGCACCGACCACCAAAGGCAGGCGAGTGTACCATGAGCCGGAAGAAGCAGCAGGGCATGGACCACTGGGAGACAGGGGAAGAGAGTCATGAACCACAGGGAGATCTCTCAGAGAGCCCGAGCTCGCGTACGGTCCGCCTTTTATGCACGGGGCTCCGTCCTCCATAGCGCGGGGCTCCGCCTTCGCTCCACCCATTTCGGCTCCACCTCCCTTCGAGGCGTTTCGAGAAGCCTCCGAAAAGGGGCGTGCCTCTCGCCCCTCCCGCGCGCCATGCGGGGGACGGGGAAGTCGTTTTGGCTCAGGTCCAAGGAATATATTCCCCCAAAGAGGCCCCACCTTTTCTCACCTTTGACCCCGGCTCGGATCGCACTTCCCCACACCAAGCGGGGGAAAATAGGCGGAAAAATACGGCGGGAAGAGCCCCGCGCCATCGGAGATCTTCTTGCTTCCCTCCTCGCGTTCTCGGAGGTTTTTGACGTGAGAGGGGGTTGTAGCGTGGTCCTTGGAGGATGGCTTCGAAGCGGGCGTAGTGGCGAAGATGGTGGTGGCGGTTGTTGGCGTGGAGGTTTGTTGCAATGGTGGTTCAAAATAACGATAGATAAAGAAAAACACTATCTCAAAGGGTCACAGCCCGGTGAACACGAATAATTCCCATTAAACAACGGTGGGAAATCTAACTGAACACAGACTTACCGGGATAACTGATCTAAGGAACCTATATGGTGTTCTGCGAATTTCCACAGCTGTAACAATATATATATATATATAATAATATATATATATATATATATATATATATATATATATAATATATATATAAATCACCACACCACACACACACACACATAAACACTGTCATGGCTCGAATAAAAGAGCTAACGCACAGAACGTATAACAAGGGGAGCAGGAGACAAGAAGGGTGGGAGAGGTGAGCACAAACCAGTGGGGGAACAGAGACATTAGATCTGTGGAAGGGAAAGGGATGAGGCGGGATACATGGTTTGAAGAAGATGGACACTACAGGGACTTTCAGGAAGGAAAGCAAGGAATTTGAAGGAGGTGGGTTTGTGGTGGATTAATGGGGGTTGAAGAGATCATGGTTTTTGATGGGGGAAGATAAGAGATGGTGGTGAACAGCTGTTTTGAAGATCTGGAGGAAGAGTGGATGAAGCGAGTGTGGGAGTTTGTTCCAAAGAAGGTAAAAAATAGAATGAAGGAGTGAAGGTCAGCAGTGATTCTTGATTTTGGTAATTTTACCAGGAGGGGGTTGCTGGCGGACCTTGAGCACCCTGCGGAAATATGAGGGGACAGATCACAGACAAAGGAAGGGGGACGGGGGGGACGAGGAAAGAGAGGAGACGGCAGAAGACAAGACCACTGACCTGCCTGCAGTGAGAGAGAGTGAGAGGCCCAAAGACTCAGCTCAACGCGGGAGATGCCAATGATCCTAAATGCTTTTGTTTCCACAGCGTGAAGCTGAGAAAGGTGTGAGGAAGGAGCACCAACCCAAAGGTTAGAGCAGTACTCCATCAGGCTGCAGATGAAAGCTTTGTTTGTGGTCAGGAGCTCAGGTGTGCCAAGGAACGACTTCACACGACGGAGGATGCCCTGTCGGCGACTGGCTTTGGAGGCCAGCTTGGAAATGTGGCTTTCCCAGGAAAGATCATGGCAGATAGTGAAGCCCAAAAGCTTGAATGAAAGGACTTCTTGAAGAGGATTGTTGAGCAAGTGGTTGGGTGGAGTTTCCAGATGGTCCTTCCAGAGAGACATAGTGAGAGTGTGAGATTTGTCAGGATTGAAAGACATGTTCCAAGTGTTGGACCAGCTTGTGATGTTATCCAGACCAGCAGAGTGTGAAGAGGCTGCTGCTTGCCAATCTGAGGGATGACAGATGGTATGGCAGAGGATGAACTCATCACCAAAGAGATAAGGAGGATTTTCCAGAGATTCAGAGAGATCATTGATGAAAACGAGAAAAAGACCAGGGCCCAGAACATTGTCTTGAAGAACTCCAGCCTCGACAGGAAGAGGGGATGAGAGAATTCCATTAAGGGCCACACGGTGACTGCGACAGGAGAGGAAGTCTGCGAGCTACAAGTGGAGAAATTGCCTTGGATACCATAGGAAGAGAGTTTGGTGAGTATGGCAGGGTGCCAGACTGTATCGTAAGCATGCGATATGTCTTGGAGTTTTTCCTTTTTACCAACATGGCTGCCTCACCACATGACACAGTATTCACATTCTGTGCGGACAAACAAACAAACAAACAAACAAAGATGTCATGCATAGCATGATACTTGCAAAAGCAATAAAACAAATTTGACCTCAAACATTGGTAGTTGAATGAAATGACCAGATAAGCAACTGGTCTTCAAATATCAAGTCAATCAGATGAAAATTGAGGATTTTAGAAATTGCACTTAGTTGTTGACCATTAGCCTATGTTGACATTTTCGTCTATGTGGACCTCAAAAATAATTGGCTGGTTGAATTCAGTGACCTGAAATATAAATCCTCTTCAAATTAAAGTCAATTGGATGAAAAGTGAAAATTTTAGAAATTTTCATGTTGACCTTTTGGCCTATGTTGACCTCAAAAGTAATTGGTCGTTGAATTCAGTAACCTGATATGCAAATCCTGTTCAAATTTTAAGTCAATCGAATGAAAATTGACAATTTTAGAAATTTGAGGAAGTTATTGACCTTTGGCCTATGATGACCTTTTGACCTTTTAACCTCAAAAATAAAGAGGATTCTATCAGACCACCAACTCTACCATTCGGTGAAGTTTCGTGAAGATTGGTTTGAAATAGTTTTCTGGAGCCGATTAAAGGTCAGCGGACAGCCAAACAGAAGCGATCAACATACTCGGAAGCCTGGTGTTGGCTTAGTGGTTAGGGTGGCGGCTTGGGATCCTAGGGTCCTGAGTTCAAGCCCCGTTGGCCGCTGAATTAAAAAATACATCAGGAGGTTGACTCAGCCTGTCATCCTTCCGAGGTCGGCAAAATGAGTACCAGTGTACTGGTAAAGGGGGACACTGCATCAGCGGCATAGCCACGTCCCAACCAATGATGCAACCAGCAGCCACAGGCTGCACTCAATAGAGACAGAACATACTCGGACTTGTCAAAAAATAATAATTTCTTGCCAAGTAACAGACAGACAGACAGAGACAGAATAGCACGCAACCAATATATTTGAAAAACAAAAAGACAGGCAAATGGCCCCCAAATGCAATACCCTCTCCTTTGACGAGGGTAAATATCAGAGGTACGAATAACGATTGTGATCAGAGATATGAATAAAGAGTAGAATTTTCACTTGGAGAGTCGTTGATGCATGAAATGTTCTCTGGAAAGGTTGTGGCAACAAAAACAGTAGGTAGGTTCCAATTGGAATTAGATAAGTACCTGGAAGCATTGGGGATAGAGGGACACATGGATATTGACAGGACTAGTAGGTAGCTTGGGTATGGATGGACTATTGTTTATAGAAGCAGCGATTGTGATGTAGCTGAGAATTTCACATGAAAAAGTGAATGTGTCTTGTTTATTCCTCATCCTACAACCCAGCAACCATCAACCCCTCTCCTCCACCACCCAAAAATATATATAGAAAAAGAAACACACAGTGATGTCCTTGTGCCTGCCTCACTGTTCTCTTCTGCAGTCCTCTTCCCCACCCCTAATGAAATGAAGACAGTAAACTGATAAATTAAATTAATATGGTGTTGATATAGGACAGGCATGTTGCACCAAATGAGCTTGTCCTGCATCAACTTTCCTCATATACCCTCACAATATATATTTCTATATATTTTTTTTAAATACTGGTACTCATAAGTTCCTTATTGAATCCTAGCAGTGGAGGACAATGTAAGGAAAGAGTTGACTGTAAAAAAAAGAGGAAATCTGACATCCGGGAAGAAAGTTTCAGAAAGAAAAACAATAAAGCGTTATTATGTTTTCAAGAACAAGAAACATCCACAAAGGTGACCTGAACCCTGAGATGCGATGCTGTTTGTCCGTTTCGCTCATCCCTCCACAGGTTGAAGGGCAAAGCAGTATGAAAACGACGAAAATCGTGTGAGTTTGTAAAGAGGATGAAATTCATAAATGAATACGAATCTGTTTCCTTCATCATGGGGAATCGTCGAGAATTAATTTGTCCTTGCAGCCTCGGCTGCAACAGTGGATGTCAGCACATTTACTAGATACTACTTATGTTTGAAAATCCATGGAGCTTATGTAACGTCCCTGGAGAAAATTGAAGATGGTGCAAAATATTTAATTTCACTTGAAAGAGCTAAGTCCAACCTTATGATGACTCAGTGTCATTACCTCAATGGATGAAAAGAAAAGATTACAGGCTTCGAGTTTGTTTGCAAGAACAGCTGTCACGACCCTGATGGAGTGGCTAACAAAACGGAAATTGAGATAATTAGGTTTCTAGCCTTTCATGTGCAGACAGGCCATTTTTGCCACATTTCTACTGTACGAGGGTCCTATGAGATATAGTGACAGCTGGAGTGCAGAAACAGAGCATTTGAAGTGATTGGGGGGAAGGTTTTCGCAATTGTGAGACAAATTCATTCCTACGGCTTGGCAGCCTTGGATGTCGTAAAACGTTCAATTCTGAACCCAGAACTCCTTGACAAAAAGATAGATGGGGGCAGGGGAGGAGGAGGAGGAGGAGGAGGAGGAGGAGATAATTTTCACTGCGAAAAGCAATTACAGAAAAGTAATTGACGTGATGTTAAGATTAATCTCTGCTCATTTTACAGTACACAGATATGAAAGTAATTTCATTATTATTACTCTTTCCCCCACTTCGCTTTTGCTCCTTTATCTTTAACTTCTCTATGTCCTGTGAAGATCTATCGCCGGATTGATTTAGTTATTTAGTGAATGTGTATTGGATTGGGACTCAGTCGTGAATTCAGCCTGCTGGTTGCAGCATTACCCATGTGTGGAAATGTGCTGACGATGCAATGTCCCTGCACATCAGGACAGGAATTTGGGAGTTAGCCAGTTTGAGTTATCCTACCAGCCAGCCCTCTCCCTAGAAAACATGATCCATGTTGGTTTGAGCTTTTCTCCTGTCTCAATGAATCTTTCATGGAAGTGGATAATGCACTCATTATACTAACTAGTAGACTACCCGCCCGATGGGCGATCTTGTTCCAAGCATGAAACACAGTCTTCTTGTGCATACCTTTATTTGGGTGGTGTATAGGCAACTGATAGCTCGACGTAGGGAAAAAAATAACCTGGGTTATGTGCACGAAACAAAAACATACCTTCAGCTTCCAATTCAAAACACCTTGCTGCACTGCAAAACGTGCGGACAGGTGCAATATTGTACTGTAAATGGTGGAGACTTGTAATATCCACCTGGAAGGTGGCACTGCATGATACACATTTACATGGAGAATTTGTATACCCCCTCCCCCCAAGACCACCGGCAAAGATAAAAACACCCAATACACTCATTGGGGTCATGTTGATCCGACATAGCAAATCTGGATGTCATCAACCCACAACTATAGGAGGAGTAGCGTGACAAATAAACAAACAAACACGAACTCCGGTCCATGAATTATAGTAAGGATAAGGGAAGAAAGGGGGAAGTGATTGTGCATTTAACGTTCCAGCTGTATTTACTTTTAACATTGTTCTAAACAAATGGGAACAGGCACAACGCAGGCATGATAGGCCGAATGGCCTTCTCATGCGCCAACGTTCCCTGTGTATCTTTGTGTAACATTGTTAGACGCAGGAAGAAATGGGAGGTGAGGATATAGAGTTGTAGGTGGGGGTGCACAGAGTTGGAAGAGGGAGGTGGAGATGTTTGGAAGTGGGGGGATTGAGAACTTGGGGTAGGAAAGGGAGGAGATTGAGGACTTGGGTTGGAAGGGGGGATTGAGGACTTGGGGTTGGAAGGAGGATAGATTGAGGACATGGGGATTATGGCAGTTGAGGACTTGAATAATAAAGGGAGAGGGATGACAGTTGGATTGCGGGAGAGAGGACAGAGAGGGACAGAGTTGGGATTGAGGGGTTTGAGGCTTTTGAGGAGGCTGGGAGTTTAGGACATGGGGTTGGGAAGGGGATTGAGGATTTGAAGAAAGGGGGAGGGAGCACAAAGTTTGGGTGTGGTGGAAGGGGGGCAGGGAGAAAACAAAGTTGGGAGGGGGTTGAGGACTTGGGATTGTGTGTGTGGGGAGGTGGGGGGAGGTAGTGGTGGTTGGGGAACTGAAGTCACATTTTACACTATGTAGAATTTCCATGGGTCCCAGATAGTCCTGTTGGCTCTTTTAGGTCCATTCAGTGTTTTAGGTTCGAGGTATTTTGGGTCATCGTGGTCTTTTAGGTCCTCGGGGTCATTTGGGTGATTTGGTTTCTCACAGTCTTTGGGGTATTTTGTGTCCTCAGGGTCTTTTGTGTCTTGTGGGTGTTCTCGGTCTTTTGAGTGTTCGGGATATTTTGGGTTTTTGACTCTTCTGGGTCTGTTGGGTCTTTTATTAGATACTGCTAATCTTCAAGTCAATTGGATGAAAATATTTTCAATCGGGTCTTTTCGGTCTTTTGGTTTGGGGTCTTTTGGGTCTTTAAGGGTCTTTGGGGTGTTCAAGGGTCCTTGAGGACTTCTGGGTCCTCGAGGTTGTTTAGGTCCTCAGGGTCTTTTGGGTTCATGGGGTCATCTGGGTACTTCAAGTTACAATTGTGGGTGACGTCAGGTCAACTGCTCAACCAATGGGTGAAGAGCGGATATACATACATGCATAATCACATACACTTGTTCCATTATATATAGATAATAGTATGCAGAGGCTGTAAAATAAATCTTAATTTATCTCTGCTGATATTTCTTCTCTCTACCTGTATTTTTACCTTCTTTGTATTTCTTCTAACGGTGATCTTTGTGTTCAAAGCACAATTACATTCATGATGTGCTTTGGTTTTAGGTCGGGGATGTGTTCATCGTTTTTGCTGCCATATGCTTCGTTTTGCTAATTTTGTTGTGTTTATGAAGCCGCTTGTACTGAAACGATACTATTTATGGCTTTTGTTGATGTTAACTAGTGAAAATTCATCTACCCATTCTATACTTTCTGCAAAGGCAAGGTGGTGGCACATAGCACGTGTTGATATCTTCCTCTTCCCCAAAATACATTTTCATTTGATGCATAATTTTCTCGAATATAACAAGGTAATCAAAAGAGTAACAAATGAAAACTGCTTGGTTGTTTATTTGTGATGTTATCTCCTTAAATTTTTTTTTTTTTAAAGTTAACCTCTGAGAAGAGAGTGAAAGGTTGAGTAACAAAATGGAATCGCTGGACTAAGCAGACAAAGGACGTAATGATAGAATGATTTTTATTTATATTTTTTCCCCTGCAATGCCTTCGGCTCATGGAGGAGCATATATTGAGAAACATTCACAGAGGGATTCCCAGGATGCCGTGTTGGACAATCACATGTGAGCATCATATCATGCTGACGAGCTGTCCATTGGCATTGAAAGTGATGAAACGATAATTCACCAAGTTTCCATTGGCTGTGTACAAGTTCAACTTTAACTCAACGCATGATGAAATACTAGTCGTGGTGAAGGCGACTATCTGTATGAGTCGGTCGACAAGTTAAACAATGGGTTTTATCAACTGAAAGCTGATAAGAGCTTGTTAACTGTAGTGAGAAGTGAGGCATGGCTCACGTTTTGTGTGTTGGCCCTTCGTCAGAGCAAAAGAAGGGTTGTCCTGATGATGAGCTGACAATACTCCAAACGTCAACGACATCTATTTTGCTTCCCATTGTGGATACTTTACTCTCATCAGCTTGCAGGCAGTTGGTAAACTCCATTGTTTAACTCGAAGCATCACCATAAATACCCCACCTCCTCCCAAAATGGGGTAATATACACCGCATACCTGCGATATAACCAAGAGAAACAAGTACAGGTGATGAGACAAATGGAATAGAGTGTTGGCATGTAAAATTGAATGCTTTTTAACCAAAGGTCCAAAGCGGTTTGCCAATTTTCCTCTGCAGTACCTTCAGAAAGTATTCACACCCCTCGACGTTTGTCACATTTTGTTGCGTTACAGCCTGCATTTAAAATGGATTAAATTTCAATTTTTTTGTCACCGATTTCCACAAAATACCTCACAATGACAAAGTGAAAACAGGTTTTTAGAATTTTTTACAAATTAATTAAAAATTAAAAGCTGAAATGTCTTGTGTCAAGAAGTATTCAACCCACTCAGTCAGTACTTTGGTGAAGCACCTTTGGCAGCGATTACAGCTTCGAGTCTTCTTGGGTACATCTGTATCAGCTTTTCACATCTCGATTTGGGGATTATCTCCCTTTCTTCCTTGCAGATTTGCTCAAGCTCCGTCAAGTTGGATGGGGAGTGTCGGTGAACAGCAATCTTCAAGTCTTTCCACAGATTCTCAATGGGATTCATATCTCGGTTCTGGTTGGGCCACTCAAGGAGTTTAAAATTCTTGTTCTGAAGCCATTCCAGTGTTGCTTTGGCTCTATGTTTGGGGTCATTGTCCTGTTGGAACATCAATATTCGCCACAGTCCAAGATCTTTTGCACACTGAAGCAGGTTCTCCTCAAGGATTTGCCTGTATTTGACTCCATTAATTGTTCCTTCTGTCCTGATAAGTCTCCCAGTCCCTGCTGCTGAAAATCCTCCCCATAGCATGATGCTGCCACCACCATGCTTCACAAAAGGGATGGTGTTAGATGGGTGATGAGCTGTGCTCGGTCTCCACCAGATGTAATGCTTTGCATTCAGGATAAAGAGTTCAAGTTTCAACTCATCAGACGACAGAATCTTTTGCCTCATGCACTCAGAGTCTTTCATTTGCCTTTTTCTCAGGAGCAACTTCTGTTTGGCCACTCTACCATAAAACTTAGATTTATGAAGTGCTGCAGAGATTGTTGTCCTTCTGGCAGGTTCTCTTATCTCAGCCAAGGAACTCTAGTTCTGTCAGAGTGGTCATTGGGTTCTTGGTCACCTCCTTGACCAAAGGGCTTCTTGCCCGGTTGCTCAGTTTGGTTGGACGGCCAGCTCTAGAAAGAGTCTGGGTAGTTCCATATTCTTTCTATTTCCCCATGATGGAGCTCACTGTGCTTTTGGGAACTTTCAACACTCCAGAAATTGTTTTATACCCTTCCCCAGATCTAATCCTGCTGACAATTCTATCTCAGTTATGCGGACAGTTCCTTGGACTTCATGGTAGAGTTTCTGCTCTGACATGCACTGTTAACTGTGGGACCATGTACAGAAAGGTGTGTTTCTTTTTTAATCATGTCCAATCAATTAAATTGGCCACAGGTGAACTCCAATCAAGTTGTGGAGACAGCTCAAGGATGATTAAAGGAAATTGGATGCACCTGAGCTCAATTTGGAGTGTCATAGCAAAGGGGTTGAATACTTATTGACGCAAGACATTTCAGCTTTTTCATTTTTAATTAATTTGTAAAAAATTCTAAACACATGTTTTCACTTTGTCATTATGGGGTATTTTGTGTTGATTGGTGACAATTTTTTTTAAAAATGAGAGCCATTTTAAATTCAAGCTGCAACGCAACAAAATGTGACAAAAATCAAGGAGAGTGAATACTTTCTGAAGGCACTGTATGCCTCACTGAGTAGCAAATTAATTCACAATAATTAATTTTATTGTCCTGAACACACCACACCATAGATCTATCAAATGAATATTTGACTGTTTTTTTAATGATGAATTTATCCTGCTGGTTGCATCATTACTGAGACATGGACATTCATTCCACTGTTAAAGTTTCCCCAGTAGATTAAGGCAATCATTTTTTTTTTGGGGGGGGGGGGGGGATAAATCAAGGCCCATTCTTTTTGAAAGGTATACCGACCTTCCTCCGAATGAAGTTTACTTTCTGAGTCAGTCGAGGCTAACTCACCATCATAAATGCTCAGGCCTCGACTTCTCCAAGCTACTGGAGGCTTGAAAGTCCCGTGTTTGCAGTGCCATGGAATACGCCTACATATTCTGAGATCCATCTGTCCATTTGTTGTTGTTGAATCCTTGCTTTTAGGATACCTCACCAGGATGTAGAGTCTGATGTATTTCTCCTAAACTACTGCAGGCTAGTAGGCCATTTCATTATCTTCTGCCTTTTCACTGGCCTTGCCTCTGCTATCTGTCCTTCCCTCAAGTCCAATCTATTTCGTTTATTCTGTCTCTGGAATCAGCTCCATCATGCTATTCAGTATTTTCCCTGCCTTCAGGCCTCAATGTGGCTGATTTAACAAATTCCAAATCTATTCTATGAACAATCCTATACTTTTGTAGTCATTTGCCTCTGGCTGTAGGTTTGTCTCCTTGGTGTAGATGATGTGAATGCGATCTGTGAACTAGTCCTCCCCCTCTTCCACCTTTTCTGGTTTCATTTATTACCTGCTGTTCCACGAGTCTGGAACGCAATACAAAAATATAATGTAACGTATGAAATCAAAACACATGATTCATTTCAATCGAGTGGTTTCTAATAATGAATAAAATCTCCTCCATTAATTTACAGTAACAACGTCTCACTCAACCCGTCTTCCTGATTTTCCACTAATCTTTAATGCAAGTTATTTATCTGTGATGAAGGCATCTCTGTTGATGAAAAGTCACGATAACTGAATCTTTGTCCATGTGACTAACTTCACTTGTGTATTATTATGATCCCCTGTGAATAATTCACTCTACGGGATTTCAATGTGGTTTCGCAGCATCACGAGCCATGGGTTCAGATGAGAGCACCAAACAGGCCAACTATTGGTAAGTACAAAAGAAAAGTTTGGTTTGAGTTAATGAGTTGCATCAATCTATCAAACTTCAATGCAATTCTTCATTCACAAGTTCGATCATTTTACTTTCAACAAAATCATCCAACCAGACTCGGTGGCATGATGGCTCGAGCGTCCGCTATTCGTCTGGGAGGTGAGTGGTTCTAAACCTGGCCAAGTCATCCCAAATACTTTAAAATGGTATGTGCTGCTTCCTCACTTGATGCTCAGCATTAAAAATAAAATACAGTCGGAGCATGGACAAACGGCCATAGGTTGGCAAATATTGCACAAGCTTAATGGACCTACCACCCTCCTTGTGTTGAAGTTCCTTGTAAGGGAACTTGTATTATCAAAACTTATCCGTGCTTAATGCAAACTTCTAATATCCCATAAAATAATGGAATAGACAAAGGCACACAACAGTTGGATATTGTTAATATTTAGCTCAAATGTCAACCGAGTGTGATGTTTTGTTGAGACTTGACTATTCCTTCTCACATTAGGAGCACCTCACTGATTGGCATCCAGAGGGTGAATTAAAAACAAAACGTACATTATATATATACACACGCACACAGTGTATATAGACAGATATATATATATATACATACATATAAATACATACATACATATATAAATATATATATATATATATATATTACACCTATTTGTTCGTGTGTGCATCTGTGTCTGCAACATTCTGCAACATTCTGCTCCACCTCTTGGTTGGACAGTTTGCCAGACTTCACCCACCCACAATTTCATCCTGATGTAAAATCTTACGGCCACCACGTGGGTGCTCATTGCATGCTATGTGAAGCCAAAGATGGCTCAGAGCTGTCATATTCACAAATGCCATGCCCTACCTACAAGTTCTCCCTGCATTGTAAAACTGCCAAAACGACGGTTGAAATAATTTTGAGCTGACAGGTGCCACGGGCCCTGTGAAGATTGGTCTCAGCGATTGAGACAGCAGTCTGTTAACTTATATGCACCACCCAAATAACTATGCAGCATTCTCTCAAGCAGAGATTAAATCCATGTCATTAGAAATTTGTCCAATGTCATTATTTACTTTTAATGATGTGTATATATGCATTAGGAAGAAAATAGTCGGTTTCAGGACATTTATGGTCACATATCTCGCGGGATTGTGAGTTAGACAGTTGGACCCTCGGTTGTGGAGTGCAGTGTCGGAGCCATTCCAGAAAGCGGCACGAAGAGTGGTAGCAAGCTGGGGAGGGTGAGGGTTCCACGTACCGATCGGCTGAGGCCACCCTGCCCCTCCCAATTGTATCCCTATGTGTGAGTACCTGATGGGTACCCTGTCGTGTTATCTGGTAGGTAAGGAGTAGGTTAAACTAAGTCTGCAACTTGTGAATTTTCTTTTCTTTACGTAAAAACATACATTGATTGCCTTTTATTGCATTTCCCCTTTTACTGTCCCGGTTACCCTTTGACTCCAGTAAAGCCCAAAAGTTCCCTTCCCTCCGTCCCTGTACCCCTCATTAATTGTTGCAAATAAATTATTCTTGTTGAATTATATTTACAATCTGCCCATGGTTGTCCTTTCTTCCATTGGTAAAACAATATCTGCACATAGATTAGCCGAGAGATTATAATTCCCCAAAGGATTGGCTCTCACATCAGTCTGGCATTGTGCTAGCGGTAAGCTCAGCCGCCAAAATCAAGATCCAATAAAAAATAAAAGGAACACAACCACCGAGGACACAATTCCCCATTAAGATGACTGTGTGTACCACTGTTAAACGGACGTGAGACGGAGGACACTGGGCCACGTAGTTAAACTGTTGGCGTTCGCAGTTGATTAGTGACCTGCCGTGACACAGATAAATAGAAATAT
>CM068962.1:59792180-59805497 GCA_035128595.1 Eptatretus atami
TCTGCTTCGACGTCCATCGGCACACAAAATTACAGTGCTTCCCCATTGTGTCGAGTCGCTCACCTGAATTTGATTTTTCATTTAATTAATTTTCATTTATTTATATTTTCATGTATAGATGTTGTCCGACGATTCTGTTGACCCCCCCCTCCCCCCCCCAGTGTACTGGCTTCATGTCCATAGGCTTACACAATTTCAGCTTTCTATGTCACCTGGAAAGTACCGATCTTTAATATCAGTCAGTGAGTCAGTCAGTGGTTAGAAAGAGCTTTATAAACGGAATGAAGGGAATATGGTATTACGAACAATTATATATTTCAAGAAATACCACCCGTTGCTTTGCTGACAGGAATACGAAAGGTTGGGGGGGGGGGTGGAATACCATCCGTCGCTTCGCTGAAGGGAATACTAAGGGAGGGGGAAAGAGAGGGAGAGGTGGGGAGCGAGGAGGGAGGGAGAAGGGAAGGCATCAAGAGGTGAGGGAAGGGAAGGCAGACATGTGGTTGAGCGTTAATTACATTTACACAGTCTCAACAAAATGCTTCTGCATAGAATAACAGTGCAGATTGAAACAGAATAATGTATGAAATCCATTTTCTACTGGCCATACGATAAATATGCCCGGAGACAAACTCCCGCCCAGAGATGTCGAAAAGAGCGAGAGGAAGAGAGAGAAAAGAAGAGAGAGAGAGAGAGAGAGAGAGAGAGAGATGCCCTGTATTACAGGGGCATAGTAGTCCATGGGCCAGACCAGATATGGTACCATCTCTGGTGGCAAAGTCTCATATGTTTTTTTGATACATTAGGACCTACAGATGAGGAATTGAGGTGATAGCAGTGTGAAATTGGCAGCTTTCTGGTAGTTTCAACTCTCAAACATCACCCTACCGCTATATTTTGAAGACCAAAATTTGGGGTAGGGAAACTAAAATGACTGTAGTTTCCTCTGGATGGGTCAATCTTAACAATATCACTCATAATGTGCTGTCTATGTACCTCTATCTAAATCAAGAAGGTTTATGCAAAAAATTTCATGATGTATGTCATCAGAGGTCAAAAGGTCACCAATTTTAGGGGTTGCCCAAAATTGACCATAGGGCAAGTCATGTTGCTAGAATAAAGTTAACAAATCACCCAATGGTGATTTAAACACTTGGAATGCATATTTTAGAGGTCTTCAGATGATTCAAAGGGGACATTATTGAGTTGCTTTTGCAAAATTTTTATTTCAGAGCAATTGAATTTGAACCATTTGTTGTAAATACCTAAAATCCAGGGTTTCTTGGGTAGGGGAAACCATAATAACTGTAGTTTTTGAGTGGATTCTAGTGTCATATGATAGAGGCGTGCATAGACATACAATTTGAGTATTAATTTCAATGTTGGCAATCCACTCAAAAACTACAGTTTTGATATGGTTTCCCCTACCCAAGAAAACCCGGATTTTAAGGTATTTACAAACAAATGGTTCAAATTCAATTGCTCGAAATAAAAATTTTGCAAAAGCAAACTTCAATAATGTCCCTTTGGAATCATCTGAAGACCTCAAAATATGCATTTCCAAGTGTTTAAATCACCATGTGGTGATTTAGTTCTTTATTCTAGCCAACATGGACTTGCCTATGGTCAATTTTGGCAACCCCTTAAAATGGTGACCCTTTTACTCTGATACATACATCATGAAATTATTTTGCATAAAACCTTCTTATTTTAGATAGCAGGGTACATTAGACAGACATTATGAGTGGCGTATATGTTAAGATTGACCCACAGAGGTGAAACTACCGTCATTTAGTTTCCCCTACCCCCAAATTATTGGTCTTCAACAATATTTAGCGGTTAGGGTGATGTTTGAGAGAGTGAAAAAACTAGCAGAAAGCTGCCAATTTCACACTGCATATCACCTCAATTCCTCATCTGTAGGTCCTATAATGGTATTCAAAAAACCATGTGACTTTGCCACCAGAGAGTGGTACCCTATCTGGTCTGGCCCATGGACTTACTATGCCCCTGCGAATACAGGGTTTGCACTCTCTCCCTCTCTCTTTCTTCCTTCCCTCTTTCCCTCTCCTTTTTTCTTCTTCTTTCCCTTCCCCTCTCCTCCCTTTTCTCCTTTCCTCTCTCTTTTCCTTTCCTTCCCTCTCTTTCCTTCTTCTCTCTCTCTCTCCTCTTCTCTTTCTCTTCTCTTTCTCTTTCCTCTTTCTCTTTTCCTCTTCTTCGTCTCCGGACATCTTGGGCGGAGTTTGTCTCCGGCATTATTTTCGCTATGGTTCCAGTAGAAAATGGATTTCATACATTATTCTGTTTCATCTGCACGGTTATTCTATGTCAGAAGCATTTTGTTTGAGACTGTTGTAAATTCGTAATTAACGCTCAACCACTGTCTGCCTTCCCTTCCTACTCACCTCTTGATGGCCTTCCCTTCTCCCTCCCTCCTCGCTCCCCACCTCTCCTCTCTTTCCCCCTCCTTAGATTCCCTTCAGCGAAGCGACGATGGTATTCCACCCCCCCCCCCCCAACCTTTCGTATTCCTGTCAGCAAAGCAACGGTGGTATTGTTCCTTGCAATATATAATTGTTCGTAATACCATATTATTCGCACTTCATGCCGTTTTATAAAGCTCTTTTCTAACCACTGACTGACTCACTGACTGGATATTAAAGATCGGTACTTTCCAGGTGACATGAGAAGTGAAATTGTGTAAAGCCTATGGACATTGAAGCCAGTAGTAACTGGGGGGGGGATGGTCACAGAATCGCTGGACAACATCTATACATGAAAATATAAATAAATGAAAATTAAATTAAATTGAAAATCAAATTCAGGTGAGCGACTCGACACACAATGGGGGGAAGCACTGTAATTTTGTGTGCCGATGGACGTTCGAAACAGATTACACCAGGAAAAATCACCGAACTGTCGGAAAGCATCCGTAAATGAAATATATATAATGAAAAAAAAGATAAAAAATCAAATTCATCGTGAGCGACTGCCTGAGACAATGGGGAAGCACGGTTTGTGTATACTTACTAATTATAATACTTACACTATAATAATGTAATATATATATATATATATATTATACATTTATTAACTACATTTCTATATTTCTATTTTCTGTGTCACGGCAGGTCATAATCAACTGCGAACGCCAAACAGTTTAACTACGTGGGCCCAGTGTCCTCCGTCTCACGTCCGTTTAAGCGTGGTACACACAGTCATCTTAATGGGAATTGTGTCTCGGTGGTTGTGTTCCTTTTATTTTTTATTGATCTGATTTTGGCGAGCTGAGCTTACCGCTAGCACAATGCCAGACTGATGTGAGAGCCAATCTTTGGAATTATAATCTCTCGGCTAATCTAGTGTGCAGATATTGTTTGACCCAATGGAAGAAAGGACAACCATGGCAGATTGTAAAATATAATTTCAAACAAGATAATTTATTTGCAACAAAATGGGGGGACGGGACGGAGGAAGGGACTTTTGGGCTTAACTGAGTCAAGGGTTAACCGGGACAGTAAAAGGGGAAAGGCATAAAGGGCAACAATGTATGTTTTTACGTAAAGAAAAGAAAATTGTCACAAGTTCAGACTTAGTTTAACCTACTCCTTACCTACCAGATTAACACGACAGGTCCCTCAGTACTCACACATCGGTAACAATTGGGAGGGGCAGGGTGGCCTCAGCCGATCGGTACGTGAACCCTCACCCTCCCCAGCTTGCCCACTCTTGTGGCCGCTTTCTGGAACGGCTCCGACACTGCACTCCACAACCGAGGGGTCCAACTGTCTAAACTCACAACTCCCGCGAAGATATGGACCATTAAATGTCCTGAACGACTTTTCTCCTAATGCAATTTATACCACATCATTAAAAGTTAAATTAATTGACATGAACAAATTTCTAATGACATCGGTTTAATCTCTGCTTGAGAGGAATGCTGCATTAGTTATTTGGTGGTGATTATAAGTTAACAGACTGCTGTCTAATCGCTGAGACCAATCTCACGGTCCTTGGCACTGTCAGCTCAAAATTATTTCAACCGTCGTTTTGGTCAGTTTTACAATGCAGGAGGAACTTGTAGGTAGGGCATGCATTTGTGAAATTATGACAGCTCTGAGCCATTCTTTGGCTTCAACATTAGCATGCAATGAGCACAATGTGGTGGCCGTAAGATTTATACATCAGGATGAAATTGTGGGTGTGGGTGAAGTCTGGCAAACTGTCCAACCAAGAGGTGGAGCAGAATGTTGCAGAATGTTGCAGACACAGATGCACACACGAACAAATAGGGTGTATATTATATATATATATATAATATATATATTATTATATGATATTGTATGTATTTATATAAGTATGTGTATATATATGATATATCTGTCTATATTACACTGTGTGCGCAGTGTTATATATATATAAATGTCGTTTTGTTTTTAATTCACCTTGGTCCAATCAGTGAGGTGCATCCTAATGTGAGAAGGAATAGTCAAGTCTCAACAAAACATCACACTCGGTTGACATTTGAGCTCATATTAACAATTATCCAAACTGTTGTGTGCCTTTGTCTATTTCCATTATTTTTATGGATATTAAGAAGTTTGCATTAAGCAGGGATAAGTTTTGATAATACAAGTTCCCTTACAAGGAACTTCAACACAAGGAGGGTGGTAGGTCATTAAGCTTGTGCAAATTTGCCAACCTATGGCCGTTTGTCCATGCTCCGACTGTATTTTATTTTAATGCTGAGCATCAAGTGAGTAAGCAGCACATTACCGATTTTAAATATTTGGATGACTTGGCCAGGTTTAGGAACCACTCACCTCCCAGACGAATATCGACGCTCGGAGCCATTCATGCACCGACGTCTGTTGGATGATTTTGTGAAAGTAAAAATGATCGAACTTGTGGAATGAAGAATTCGCATTAGAAGTTGATAGATTGATGCAACTCATTAATCAAACCCAAACTTTCTTTTGTACTTACCAATAGTTGTGCCTGTTTGGTGCTCTATCTGAACCATGGCTCGTGATATGGCTGCGAAACCACATTGAAATCCCGTAGAGTGAATTATTCACAGGGGATCATAATAATACACAAGTGGAAGTTAGTTACATGGACAAAGATTGCAGTTATCGTGGCTTTTTCATCACAGAGATGCCTTCATCACAGAGTAAATAACTTGCATTATAAGATTAGTGGAAGACAGGAAGGACGGGTTGAGTGAGACGCTGTTACTGCGTAAATAATGGAGGAGATTTTTTCATTATTTAGAACCACTCATTGAAATGAATTCATGTAGTTTTGATTTCATACGTTCCATTATATTTTTTGTTATTGCGTTCCAGATCGTGGAACAGCAGTAAATAATGAAAAACCAGAAAAAGGTGGAAGAGGGGGAGGACTAGTTCAAGATCGCATCACATCATCTACCACCAAGGAGACAAACCTACAGTCCAGAGGCAAATACTAACAAAAGTATAGATTGTTCATAGAAAGATTTGGATTTGTTAAATCAGCCACATTGAGGCCTGAAGGCAGGGAAAATACTGAATAGCATGATGGAGCTGATTCCAGAGACAGAATAAACGAAATAGATTGGACTTGAGGGAAGGACAGATAGCGGAGCAAGGCCAGTTGAAAGGCAGAAGATAATGAAATGGCCTACTAAGCCGCAGTAGTTTAAGGAGAAATACATCAGACTCTACATCCTGGTGAGGTTCTAAAAGCAAGGACAACAACAACAAATGGACAGATGGGACTCATGAATTATGTGGCCGTATCCATGGCACTGCAACATGGGACTTTCAAGCCTCAGTAGCTTGATGAGAAGTGAGGCCTGAGCATTTATGATGGTGAGTAGGCCTCGACTGACTCAGAAAGTAAATTCATTCGGAGGGTAGGTCGTTATACCTTCAAAAGATGGGCCTTTGATTTTATCCCCCCCCCCCCCCAAAAAAAAAAATGATTCCTTAATCTACTGGCGGAAACTTTAACAGTGAATGAATGTCCATGTTCTCATAATGATGCAACCAGCAGGATAAATTCATCATTAAAAAAACAGTCAAATATTGATTTGACTAGATCTATGGTGTGGTGTTGTTTCAGGAAATAAAATTAATTATTTGCTGAATTAATTTTGCTAGCTCAAGTGAGGCATTACAGTGCCTTCAGAAAGTATTCCACTCTCCTTGATTTTTGTCACATTTTGTGCGTTGCAGCTGAATTTTAAAATGAGCTCTCATTTTTAAAAAAAATTGCACAATCAACACAAAATACCCATAATGACAAAGTGAAAACATGTGTTTAGAATTTTTTACAAATTAATTAAAAGTGAAAAAGCTGAAATGTCTTGCGTCAATAAGTTTTCAACCCACTTTGGCTTATGACACTCCAAATTGAGCTCAGTGTCATCTAATTTCCTTTATCATCCATTGAGCTGTCTCACAACTTGATTGGAGTTCACTGTGGCCAATTTAATTGATTGGACATGATAAAAAAGAAACACACCTTTCGTACATGGTCCCACAGTTAACAGTGCATGTCAGGCAGAAAACTTCTACCATTGAAGTCCAAGAACTGTCCGCATAACTGAGATAGAATTGTCAGCAGGATAGATCTGGAAGAAGGTATAAAACAATTTCTGAGTGTTGAAATTCCCAAAAGCACAGGAGCTTCCATCATGGAATAGAAAATATGGAACTACCAGACTCTTTCTAGAGCTGGCCGATCCAACAAACTGAGCAAAACGGGCAAGAAGCCCTTTGGTCAAGGAGGTGACAAGGAAACCAAGACCACTCTGACATAACTAGAGTTCTGGCTGAGATAAGAGAACCTGCCAGAAGGCAACAATCTCTGCAGCACTTTTCATAAATCTAAAGCTTTATGTAGAGTGGCCAAACAGAAGTTGCTCCTGAGAAAAAGGCCAAATGAAAGACTCTGAGTATGAGGCAAAAGATATCGGTTCGTCTGATGAGTTGAAACTTAGAAACTCTTAGTCCTGAATGCAAAGCATTACAATCTGGTGGAGACCGAGCACAGCTCATCACCCATCTAACACCATCCCTTTTGTGAAAGCATGGTGTGGCAGCATCATTTGCTATGGGGAAGGATTTTCAGCGAGGACGGACTGGGAGACTTAATCAGGACACCAAGGAACAATTAATGGAGTCAAATACAGGCAAATCCTTGAGGGAACCTGCTTCAGTGTGCAAAAGAATCTGGACTGTTGGCGAATATTTGTATGTTCCAACAGGACAATGACCCCAAAACATAAGAGCCAAAGCAAACACTGAGATGGCTTCAGAACAAAATTTAAACTCCTTGAGTGGCCCCAACCAGAACGAGATATGAATCCCATGCAGAATCTGTGGAAAAGGACTTGAAGATTGTGTTCACCGGACACTCCCCCATCCACTTGACGGAGCTTGAGCAAATCTGCAAGGAAGAAAGTGGAGAATCCCCAAAACGAGATGTGGAAAAGCTTGATACAGATGTACCAAAGGAAGACTCGAAGCTTAATCGCGCCAAAGGTGCTTCACCAAAAGTACTGACTGAGTGGGTTGAATACTTCTTGACTACAAGGACATTTCAGCTTTTAATTTTTAATTAATTTGTAAAAAATTTCTTAAAACCTGTTTTCACGTTTGTTCATTGTGGCGTATTGTGGAAATCGGTGACAAAAAAATTGAATTTAATCCATTTTAAATCAGGCTGTAACGCAACAAAAATGTGACAAACGTCGAGGGGTGTGAAATAGCTTCTGAGGTACTGCAGAGGGAAAATTGGCAAAACCGCCTGGACTTGGTTAAAAAGCATTCAAGTTTACATGCCAACACTCTATTCCATTTGTCTCATCACCTGTACTTGTTTCTCTTGGTATATCGCAGCGTATGCGGTTATATTACCCATTTTGGGAGGAGGTGGGGTATTTTTGGTATGCTTTCGATTGTTAAAAATGGAGTTTACCAACTGCCCTGCAAGCTGATAGGTAAGTATCCACAATGGGAAGCGAAATAGATGTCGTGAGCGTTTGGAGTATTGTCAGCTCATCATCAGGACAACCCTTCTTTTGCCTCTGACGAAGGGTCCACACACAAAACGTGATCCATGCCTCACTTCTCACTCCAGTTAACAGCTCTTATCAGCTTTCATTGATAAACCATTGTTTAACTTAGTTCGACGCGGACTCATACAGAGGAGTCGCCTTCACCACGACTAGTATTTCATCATGCGTTGAGTAAAGTTGAACTTGTACACAGCCAATTGGAAATTGCTATTGAATTATCGTTTCATCACTTTCAATGCCAATGGCAGCTCGTACAGCATTGATTATGATCGCTCACATGTGATGTCCAACAGCGGCATCCTGGGAATCCCTGTGAATGTTCTCATATATGCTCCTCCATTGAGCCGATAGGCATTGCAGCGGGAAAAAAATATAAATAAAAACATTCTATCATTACGTCCTTTGTCTGCTTAGTCCAGCGATTCCATTTTGTTAACTCAACCTTGTCACTCTCTTCTCAGAGGTTAACTTTATAAAAAAAAAATTTAAGGAGATAACATCACAAATAAACAACCAAGCAGTTTCATTTGTTAACTCTTTTGATTACCTTGTTATATTCGAGAAAATTATGCATCAAATAAATGTATTTGTGGGAAGAAGGAAGATATCAACAACGTGCTATTGTGCCAACCACCTTGCCTTTGCAGAAAGTATAGAATGGGTGAGTGAATTTTCACTAGTTACATCAACAAAAGCCTAAATAGTATCGTTTCAGTATCAAGCGGCTCATAAACACAACAAAATTAGGCAAAACGAAGCATGATGGCAGCAAAAAACGATGAACCACATCCCCGACTAAAACCAAAGCACATCATGAATGTAATTGTGCTTTGAACACAAAGATCACCGTTAGAAGAAATACAAAGAAGGTAAAAATACAGGTAGGAGAAGAAATATCAGCAGAGATAATTAAGATTTATTTACAGTCCTCTGCATACTATTTATCTATATATAATGAACAAGTGTATGTTGATTATGCATGTATGTATATCCGCTTTCACCCATTGGTGACAGTTGACTGACTGTCACCCACAATTGTAACTTTGAAGGTACCCAGATGACCCCATGAACCAAAAGACCCTGAGGACCTAAAACAACCTCGAGACCCAGAAGTCCTCAAGCGACCCTTGGAAACCCCAAAGACCCTTTAAGACCCAAAAGACCCCAAACCAAAAGGACCGAAAAGACCCGATTGAAAATATTTTCATCCAATGACTGAAAGATTAGCAGTATCTAATAAAAGACCAACAGACCCCAGAAGAGTCAAAAAACCCAAAATATCTCCGAACACTAAAAGACCGGAACACCCACAAGACACAAAAGACCCTGAGGACACAAAAATACCCCAAAGACTGTGAGAAACCAAATCACCCAAATGACCCGAGGACCTAAAAGACCACGATGGACCCAAATACTCGAACCTAAAACATGAATGGACCTAAAAGAGCCAACAGACTATCTGGGACCCATGGAAAGATTTACATAGTGTTAAAATGTGCTTCAGTTCCCCAACCACCAACTTACTCCCCCTCACCTCCCACACACACAATCCCAAGTCCTCAACCCCCTCCCCAACTTTGTTTTCTCCTGCCCTCCTTCCACCACACCACAACTTTGTGCTCTCCTCCCCTTTCTTCAAATCCCAATCCCCTTCCCACCCAACCCCATGTCCTAAACTCCCAGCCTCTCAAAAGCCTCAAACGCCCTTCAATCCCAACTCTGTCCCCTCTCTGTCCTCTCTCTCCGCCAATCCAACTGTCATCCCCTCTCCCTTTATTATTCAAAGGTCCTCAATGCCATAATCCCCATGTCCTCAATCTATCCTCCTTCCAACCCCAAGGTCCTCAATCCCCCCCTTCCAACCCCAAGTCCTCAATCTCCTACCTCTTCCTACCCCAAGTCCTTCAATCCCCCACTCCAAACATCTCCCACCTCCTCTTCCAACCTGTGCACCCCCACCTACAACTCTTATAGCCTCACCTCCCCATTTCTTCCTGTGTCTTAAACAATGTTACACAAAGTACACAGGGAACGTTGCGCATGAGAGGCCATTCGGCCTTCATGCCTGCGTTGTGCCTGTTCCCATTTGTTTAGAACAATGTTAAAAGTTAAATACAGCTGCGAACGTTAAATGCACAATCACTTCCCCCTTTTCTTCCCTTATCCTTACTAAATTCATGGACCGGATTCGTGTTTTGTTTGTTTATTTGTCACGCTACTCCTCCTATAGTTGTGGTTGATGACATCCAGATTGCTATGTCGGGACATCAACTGACCCCAATGAGTGTTGGGTCGTTTTTATCTTTGCCGGTTGGTTTTGGGGGGGAAGGGGTTATACAAATTCTCCATGTAAATGTGTTCATGCAGTGCCACCTTCCAGGTGGATATTACAGTCTCCACATTTACAGTACAATATTGCACCTGTCCGCACGTTTTGCAGTGCAGCAAGGTTGTTTTGAATTGGAGCTGAAGGTAGGTTTTTGTTTCGTGCACATAACCAGGTTATTTTTTTCCCTACGTCGAGCTATCAGTTGCCTATTACACCACCCAACTAAAGGTATTGCACCAAGAAGACTGTGTTTCATGCTTGGAACAAGATCGCCATCGGCGCGCGGTTAGTCTACTAGTTAGTATAATGAGTGCATTATCCACTTCCATTGAAAGATTCATTGAGACAGGAGAAAAGCTCAAACCAACATGGATCATGTTTTCTGGGAGAGGGTGGCTTGGTTAGGATAACTGTTCAAACTGGCTTAACTCCCCAAAATTTCCTGTCCTGATGTTGCAGGCGGACATTGCATCGTCAGCACATTTCCACACATGGGTAATTTGCTGCAACCAGCAGGGCCTGAATCACGACTGAGTCCCAATCCAATACACATTCAACTAAATAACTAATCAATCCGGCGATAGATCTTCACGGACATTAGAGAAGTTAAAGATAAAGGAGCAAAGCGAAGTGGGGAAAGAAGAATAATAATGAAATTACGTTCATATTCTGTTGTACTGTAAAATGAGCAGGAGTTAATCTTAACATTCACGTCAATTACCTTTTCTGTAATGCTTTTCGCAGTTGAAAAATTATCTCTCCTCCTCCTCCTCTCCTCCTCCTTCCCCGCCCCCATCTATTCTTTTTGTCAAGGAGTTCTGGGTTCAGAATTGAACGTTTTACGACATTCAAGGCTGCCCAAGCCGTAGGAAATGAATTTGTCTCACAATTGCCGAAAACCTTCCCCCCAATCACTTTCAATGCTTCTGTTTTCTCACTCCAGCTGTCACTCATATCTCATAGGACCCTTCGTTACAGTAGAAAATGTGGCAAAAAGGGCTGTCTGACATAAAGGCTAGAAACCTAATTATCTCAATTCCGTTTTGTTTTTTAGCCACTCCATCAGGTTCGTGACAGCTGTTTCTTGCAAACAAATCTCGAAGCCTGTATCTTTTCTTTTCATCCATTGAGGGTAATGACACTGAGTCATTCATTAGGTTGACTTAGCTCTTTTCAAGGTGAAATTAATATTTTGCACCATCTTCAATTTTCTCCAGGGACGTGTAATAAGCTCCATGGATTTTAATAAGTAGTATCTAGGTAAATGGGCTGACATCCACTTGTTGCAGCCGAGGCTGGAAGGACAAATTAATTCTCGACGATTCCCATGATGAGGAACAGTTCGTATTCATTTATGAATTTCATCCTCTTTACAAACTCACACGATTTCTCGTTTTCATACTGCTTTGCCCTTCAACCTGTGGAGGGATGAGCGAAACGGACAAAACAGCATCGCATCTCAGGGGTTCAGGTCACTTTTGTGGATGTTTCTTGGTTCTTGAAAACATATAACGCTTATTGTTTTCTTTCTGAAACTTTTCTTCCCGGATGTAGATTTCCTCTTTTTTTTTTTACAGTCAACTCTTTCCTTACATTGTCCTTCCACTGCTAGGATTCAATAGGAACTTATGAGTACCAGTATTTTAAAAAAAAAATATATTAAAATATAATATTGGATGGTATATGAGGAAAGTTGATGCAGGACAAGGCTCATTTTGGTGGGCAACATTGCCTGTCCTATATCAACACCATATTAATTTTAATTTATCAGTTTACTGTCTTCATTTCATTTAGGGGTGGGGAAGAGGACTGCAGAAGAGAACAGCTTGCAGCAGCACAAGGCATCACTGTGTGTTTCTTTTTCTATATATATTTTTTGGTGGTGCAGGAGAGGGTTGATGGTTTGCTGGGTGTAGGAATGAGGAAAAACAAGACACATTCACTTTTTCATGTGAATTCCTTCAGCTACATTCACAATCGCCTGCTTCTATAAACAATAGTCCCATACCATACCCAGCTACCCTACTAGTCCTGTCAATATCCATGGTTGTTCCCTCTATCCCAATGCTTCCAGTACTTATCTAATTCCAATTGGAACCTACCTACTGTTTTTGTTGCCCACCAACCTTTCCAGAGAACATTTCATGCATCAACGACTTCTCCAGTGCAAAATTCTACTCTTTATTCATATCTCTGATCACAATCGTTATTCGTTACCTCTGATATTTACCCTCGTCAAAGGAGAGGTTTATTGCACTTGGGGGCCATTTGCCTGTTCTTTTTTTTTTCAAATATATTGCGTTGCGTCTATCTTCTCTGTCTAGTCTGTCTGTTACTTGGCAAGAAATTATTATTTTTGACAAGTCGAGTATGTTCTGTCTCTATTTGAGTGCAGCTGTTGGCTGCTGGTTGCTTCATTGGTTGGGACGTGGCTATGACGCTGATTGCAGCTGTCCCCCTTTACCAGTTACACTTGTACTCATTTCCGACCTCGGAAAGGATGACAGGCTGAAAGTCAACCTCCTTGATGTATTTTTTAATTCAGCGGCCAACGGGGCTTGAACTCATGACCTGGATCCCAAGCCGCCACCTAACCACTAGCCAACACCAGGGCTTCCGGTATGTTGAATCGCTTTCTGTTTGGCTGTCGCTGACCTTTTTTATCGGCTTCCAGAAAACTATTTCAAACCAATTCTTCACGAACTTTCACCGATGGTAGAGTTGTGGTCTGATAGATCCTCTTTATTTTTGAGGTTAAAGGTCAAAAGGTCATCAGGCCAAAGGTCAATAACTTCCTCAAAATTTCTAAAATTGGTCCAATTTTCATTCGATTGACTTAATTTGAACAGGATTTGCATATCAGGTTACTGAATTCAACGACCAATACTTTTGTAGGTCAAATAGGCCATCTCTCTCTTTT
>CM068962.1:59811008-59824629 GCA_035128595.1 Eptatretus atami
ATTAAAGACAAAGTTCTTCTAGTGACATGTGGCATAAGATGTGACAAGATATTGATCGATGGTAGTTGTGAAATTGGTGAACTTGAGTCCTCTCAAGAAGAGGCAGACACACGGTTAATACTTCATGCGAAGCATGCCGCTGACACTGGTATCAAACTGTAATTGTTTTTCTGAGGACACAGATGTATTTGTGCTACTTTTTCCTTTGCAAAGGACATTCCGGCTACCTTGCACCAAAAGAGGGGAACAAAGACACGTACTCAATTTGTGGACATTTCCCTACTCAGGTTATCCCTGGAGATTAACTATTGTGTGCACTTCTCGGCTTTCATGCTTACACTGGATGTGACACTGTAAGTTCTTTCATTGGTGAGGCAAAAAGGGCCACTGGACAAAATGCGATCAAACAGTAATTCCAATGTGCCTTCTCCAACCTTGGAAGTGCATGGGAGATATCAGATCAAATGTTTGATACCTTGCAACATTTCACATGTCTCATATATGCATCGTCCATAAAAACTGTACAGGTAAATCAACTCCAATACGAGGTGTTCTTTGCCAAAGAGGGGAATAGAGTCAAACCTTCTTCCACCTTGTAAAGATAGTCTAACAAAGCATGCCCTCCATGCCAATTACCAGGCAGGAATTGGAAGCGAAGCCTGGAGACAAAATCAGTAATTCCTGATCCAGAGGGAAATGGATGGGTAAAGATGATAGCAGTTCAATTGCCATCGACTAGATGGCCGGAACTCCAGCAACTGAAGCTGTGTTGGAAATGATGGCCTGCCAGTGCAAACGAGTTTGCAAAAAGGGAGAGTGTGGCTGCATAGACAACGGGTTAAAATGTACGCCGATGTGTAAATTACAAACTTGCGAAAACCAGCGAAATGAGGAGGATGAACTAAGAGTGACAGTTGATATATGAATCAGATGATGATGATGATGATGATGATGATGATGATGATGATGATGATGATGATGATGATGATGATTGAAGAAGATTGAGAACTCAAAATACTGAGGTTACTTTCCAAGCCCTCAACATTACCTAAAGACATCTAAAATATAATTTCTGGAAGTTGATATTACTTTTTGTTAATTTTTACTACTTTGTTTTAGTAGAATAAGTTGTGCTAAGACGATTTTGGTAGCCTCTTAAATTTGTGACCTTTTGACCTCTGGAGACCTACATATGGAAATAATTTGCATAATCTAGTGTCATTATGATAGAGGGTAAATACATACAATTTGAGTGGTAGATTATCAAATTTGCCCGATCCACTCCAAAGCTCAGTCATTATGGTTTCCCCTACCCTGAAACCCTGGATTTTAGGTATTTACAACAAATGGTTCAAAATCAATTGCTCTGAAATAAAATTTTGCAAAAGCAACTCAATAGTGTCCCATGAGAATCATCTTGAAGACCTCAAATATGCATTCCAAGTGTTTAAATCACCATTGGGTGATTTGTTACTTTATTCTAGCAAAATGACTTGCCCTATGGTCAATTTTGGGCAACCCCTAAATTGGTGACCTTTTGACCTCTGGTGACCTACATAGTGAAACATTTTGCATAAACCTTCTTGATTTAGATAGAGGGTACATAGACAGACATTATGAGTGGTATATTGTTAAGATTGACCATCCAGACGAAACTACAGTCATTTTAGTTTCCCCGACCCCCAAATTTTAGTCTTCAAATATAAGCGGTAGGGTGATGTTTGAGAGGTGAAAACTACCAGAAAGCTGCCAATTTCAACATGCTATCACCTCAATTCCTCATCTGTAGGTCCTAAACTATCAAAAAAGAGTGAATCTTGCCCAGAGATGGTACTGATAGGTCAAATTTTAGGTTTGGCCCATGGACTATAGCGAGGATGGGACAGAGAGAGAGAGAGAGAGAGAGAGAGAGAGAGAGAGAGAGAGAGAGAGAGATTGAAAAAGAGAGGTGGGTGGGGGAGTGAGAGAGCAGAGAGAAAATGTTGTGCTCTATCAACAATACACACACGCACAGACACACACACACACACTAGTGCTTGGCCGATATTGGCAATTCTTCAGAATCGCAGATTGGATGTCAGTGTGATTACCGACTGCAGTACATATGCATACAACCCATAAACCTTGAGTAGTGATCCCCTTGTTTTGAGGGATATTCAATTAACAAATTATAAAAACAACATTGCATTATAGACGTTTCAGGGAGATGTGCATAAACATTAATCTTTATAAACAGCTGCCAATCGTGATGTGATGGCGAGAATAAACAATTGGCTCTGTAATTTAGAAAATACGTTAATATGGCAAACAGCTTGGAAATCAGGCGTTATCAAATATATTTTGCTATGAAACTCACAAAGGGAAACATATGATCTTTGTAAAGCAAATCCGATCAAACACTTTTGAAACAGGCACGAAGACAAGGGAAACCTGATAGAACCTCCATAAGATACGGATGAAACTTTGCCACCTGGCACCAAAACAGGCATGGCATGGCCACACACCCGCGGAGAGTCCGTACAGATCCAAATCTACCCATATGACCACGTCCGTGTTGTGCTGTAAACGTGCCTCTCTATCTTGTAGTAACTGTCGACTGTACATCCCGATCAGGACAGGGACTGTACTGTAGAGCTCGGTAAGTGGCTTTAGCACTCAAGCACTCCAATGGACGCCTGGCTTGGCAAGCGATTACCAATTGCCCTCGATACAACTATGCACCTGGAAACGCCCATGCAATGTCTGAATTGGACAAATCAACACTTTTTGGGAGAGTCGGAACTGCTGGTACTTTCAAACCTGGAGCTTCCATCCAGGCTAAAAAACATGGCAGCTTCAGACCCCAGTGAGGTTACCCAGGAAATGGCTTAAGACCCCAGACAGCGAGGTGGCCGAGGATCGCCTGATGAAGGATAAAATGAAATAAGGCCGTTCATCATCTTCAAAAGGGGTGTTTTAATTAACCCAAACACCCAGTTTTCACTCTTGCACATCCTTGGAGTTTTCTTATTATGCATGCAAAGTTTCAGGCTGCTAGGTTTTATGGTTTTGGAGTTATGGAGGAGACACACACACACAGACACACAGACACACAGACACACAATGACACACAATGACTTATTTTAGTATAGATTACAAAAAAAGCCGTGTGTCTGTCTGTTTCATAACTTGAGAACAGATTATCGGATTTCAATAAATCCAACTACGGTGGATTCAGGGAACTCGTGCGAAGGTTTGTGATGAAAAAATACTTTTAAATTCTTTTTTTTTAATGGGTACATGTTAAAACTGCAAACGCCAACTTTCGACGCTGGTTATCCACGTACTCCCAGGAATCCTTTTTCTTCTTGCTCTATTGATTAGCCATCACAGCAAAGATTGGCATTTCCATCAGCAAAGTGAAGGGTCTTATATTGTAGTATATATAATTTCTTCCTGCAGAAAGTTACCTTGAGGCCTTACAACAAGTCTGCACAATCATAAACCAAAAAGATTCCTTTGTATCACTCATGGGATGATCAAATCATATTGCATTCCATGAAAAATAGATTTTCTCAAGGATGCAATGCAAAGTTTTGTTGTCTATAGACTCTTTTAGATTTACTCTGAAATAATCCAAATGTCACGGTTTTTCAAGACTTCATCGATGGCCATTCATATATTCGGAGTTCCCCTCTCAAGAGGAGAAGCATGTTCAAGAGAATTGAAATAAATGACATGTGCACAGAGGAAATGTGAATGCAAAAGGAAAGATTTTACCTGCTAAATGAAGCGAAAATATATTTGTGGAATAACCAGTAGTAAACCAATAGAGCACCTGGTATTCACAAATAAAGTATATTGACACAATATTTTTCACATTTTGACAAGATAAACTACGTTAACCTTTCAAACTATGGGGGTGATCCACTATTCGCACAACTAGATCGAATCAGAGCTGGAACCTGACTGTCACTGTGACCAAGACGAAGATCTATTTGATGCATCTTGCCTCCTGTGACCTATGAACCAGAGGGATCTCCACAGGGCATTACCATGGATCATGCCGTTTGGAAAATTGGCCAACCTGTTCTGGGATCGATTTTCTTAGAGGCAGAGTCGAGCCGTTGCCCCATGACAACCTTATAGGGAGCTTCAAATGGGAGAATGAATGAATAAATTAATGAGTACCATATTGATCTTCAATGGCAGAATGAATGAATAATTGAATGAACAGAATATTTAATATGAGTTCCGGACAAGGAACTTCAATGCAAGTGGCCATTCGATCCATCAAGCCTGCACAATGGTTGTCAACCTACGGTTGTTTGTCCATGCTCTATCCTTATTAAATGCTGAGCGGCCAGCAAAGAAGCAGCACACAACATTTTTAAACATTTGTTACGAATCGACCAGGGTCGTGTTCAAACCTCCGACCTCACAGACTCAGAGTGAACATTCCGGTCATTACGCCACAGAGTCTGTTGCCTTTGCCACCAAAATTTATGCTGAGCTACATGAAGGATCCATTAGGCATACCATGCATTTACTACAGTGAAAAACCGTTTAGTAGGCCAGACACTAACAGACGTGAAATAAAAAGCTGAAATAGCTAACTACATCCACAGAACAAATTGACATTCTCCTACATGCCTCGGTCTTTTTTCTCGTGTCACATAAAGGGAAAGTAGCAAGAAGGATGGGCTGTGCGATGGGAGGGAGGGTTTTGGTGAGGGAGGGAAGAGAGTGAATTAAACATGTTTGACTGCTCTAGCCCCTGCTGGGTGCAATTGGTGCAAGAAGTTCCAAATGTGGCAGACACAAAGTGTAAAAGGCATGTGAGATAGTAAAGGCAATTTCATTGCAATTTCTTTACAAGCTTGTCTGAACCAAGCACAAAATGTAACTCAAGCAGTGTATGGAAAATATTCTTATCACGGATGCCGGAGAATTCCTATTCTTTGTCACAGTTTACTAACCAAAATGGAGGAGCGCATCTTTATGATGCAAATTCTGACCGGGAAGACTTGAAGGGTCCACCGGTATGAAACCCAATGCATGGTTTGGCATTTGCCTTCAAATTTTTGATATAGTCTTATTAAAAATTGAATTTGATTTTTCTTGATCACACAGTGTAATTTTTTTTTTTGTAATGCACCATATCTCTTCTCACAAACTTAATGCAATCCCTTAGAGAAAACGTCAAGGTCACGGACATGCCTTCCTTTTAAAATAAGAAACCTTCTTGGGATCTTCCAAGTATGAACCTTTCATTTCAGTGTCAGGAACGTCTTGAGGAAAGGTATTCATGAATCATATGAGAGTCATACACTTTATTTTATGTTATTTGTAATATCTCATAAAAGGATGCTGCAGTTGTGTACTGACTAAATGTCAAATTTTAACAATACATCATGATTAACAATTATAAACATCTTGTAACATTCCAGCTACATGGCTTGAGAATGATCTGAGAAATACGCATTGAGAAACAATCGAGTGTTATATTTGCATTTATGTTGTAGAAAGGTTAAATATGACAAAGAGGGAAACAACATTCGAATGTCTAAAAACCAACAATTAATACAATCTGATGAATGTGCTTTTTTTTTTTCATATCCTTATATTAAGAATTAAATTCAACATTTGGCCTCCAATGCAACCTCATTGAATTTCCAGCAAAATTTTGGGGAGGCAGTATTGTCTTGCATTTGGGGTTCCCTGATCGGCTGTTAAATGCATGCTACATGTCATAACCAATCAGCGACCCACAGTGGCAAGCAATAGCTTCCTTCAAAGAAACTACCTGAGGCATTCAATAAGGTGCATTTGTTTCACGTTGCATTTCTTTCATGTAAGGATGGGATGATTTTTTTTTGTTAAAGCAAAACTAAGTTAATTATCAAGTTTTGAGGAATGAGTTTATTTTTCATATTGAATAATTAGTGTTTCTTTTTTTTTTTAATGTGGATTGAATACACGTGAAACTTGACCTAATTTTTCAAAGCATTTCATCAAGTTTGATTCAAATAAAGTACTTTCAAAGTTTTGAGGGGATAAATAGACCCCGGTTAATTAATACGTACCATCCCTGTAAAGATTAATCGAATTTATTAATGACAACGTCATTCGTGCCCCCAAACTGAAAACAGTGTAAAACAGCTCTTTTTTCACAGCATGGTAGTGTTACAGAGGTTAAAAAAAAAAACAGACTTGTAAATCATCTACCTTCGTACCTTTGACCTGAAAG
The DNA here is from genome assembly GCA_035128595.1 of Eptatretus atami. Taxonomy (NCBI): domain Eukaryota; kingdom Metazoa; phylum Chordata; class Myxini; order Myxiniformes; family Myxinidae; genus Eptatretus; species Eptatretus atami. Next base: position 59,817,238 of record CM068962.1, read on the forward strand.
TTCCTTTGTTTGATTAAAATGTTTAAATTTGTGATATAATATTCACTCAAGAAAACACCTCATTTATCCCTTTGGCTTGGCATATAATATTTTCCTCGGTATATCCTTTAAAGTAAAGTGAAGTATGTCGGACAGGATGGCACAGAGGTACTGGACTTACTTTTGAGTTCTCCAAAGTCTGGTCTTGATTCCAAATCCGACTATAAACTGCTGATTTGTTGTTTCGCAGGCAGGATGTTGCATCACAAAGCGCCGTCCCTTGGATGGATGTTAAGCTTGGCATCATATCTACCAGTATTAGTTGGTGGACGTTAAAGAACTAGTAATGGTGTGATGTTCCGTAAAGTATGGAATTTATTTCAGGTTCTCATTTAAGGCCGATTACTTTTAAAAGAAAGAGGCCTTAATTGAGACTCATTAATTTTAAATGAAGACATTTGGAATTAACCTCATGTTTATTTAATTTACTTCTTTCAATGACCTATCAAGAGCTAATAAGTTGATGTCAAAGGCTTTTAATTGCCTACAGTAACCAGTGGACATGGCCAGCCACAGGGATGCAACGACCAACATAATAACATACCGTTTCAGTGGAAAAAAAAACAAAAGAGTAAACACTTTGATTGTGGAGGAATGATTATGGGGGAACAATTACCTGCATAATGTGCATAATGTCTCTGCCTTTGAGGATCTCTCTCTATGATATATTCAATGCTCTGTCGAATGCCTTGGCAGCAGTTTGCTTTGTGTTGAATTTTAACTCATCAATAGCGAGTCGTTGCTCATGGAAAACAGCAATACTGAGGAATCATCACTTTCCAAACTTTCATGGACTGTACTTAAATAAATGAGATGGATTACTGTATAAGCACAGTATTACCATAAGGGAGGAAGTTCACATGCATTTCTAGCAGGTTCAAAAATATTATTAGTTTGTGATTAAAAAACAAAACAAAAACATTTTTAGTTTATGTGTCTAATTGTTGCACATCAATCATTTATGCAGGGAACGAGTTGCATTGTGGTACAAGTATTACTAGCTATTGAATGCGTTTCTGCTGAGTTGCATCTCAGTGGTTTGGGCGAGCTAATTTATACACTTTAAATTAAAAGGCTTACATCACGAGACTCCGATGACGGAGTAATTATAAATCAAAATACGAAATCTCTGCAGAAACTTATGACACCATCTCTGCATTTTACAAACCTGTCAGAGAACTGAATATCCATTTGTACCTTTGCCAAAAAAGACTCGATGTACAATGGTGCCAATCTCATTCCTTGCATGTTTTTTATTTTCTTCCACCCCAGATATTGTCTGCATTGTCAGTTTTGAAATTCGATAGAATTTCAGATTCTGATTTTCTCCAAATAATTTTAATTCCTTACCAGGCTAGTTTCAGGGTCTTAATACATTTGGGTAAACATCCTTTCAAAAGGTACATTCCACACGAAACCACATTTGAAACATCTGAAATGGTTAATCTTGTGCACAACATGACACTGTGTTTTGTCATGTGTATGCATTTTCGTTTGAACACTGCAATTACTGTTAAAAAAAAACAACAAACAATAAATTGCAAACGAACAGATTTCAGTCCCACTGCAGGATTAAGGCCTCCCTCAACTCTTGTTGCAGGGTGTTTGGTATACTCACCACGCTTGTCAAGTGTAGGTTGACAAGAGTGAGCAGCCATGGGAATCAAATCCACAACAACCAGTAAATAAAGAAACAAGTATTTAACGCTTCCCGCAAACAGACCACAGCTCTTATGGAATGCACATTCTCTCCCCCACCCTTTCATTCACCTTTCCCACTCATCATTGTGGTTAAGGCTGTTCTTAGTTTCTATTCTTTCATTGTGCGTGGGACAGCCAGAGGTTTGGTTGCTAATGATGGATTTGGAAGTACTCGCAGCTTATGAAAACACTGCTATCTGAGCTTCTATAGTCCCACGGCTATTGGTAATAAGCCAGAAAGGCCCTTTATGTGCTCTGAACACACTTTTCTTTTTGACAAGACCTCGCTCGGTTGAGAAACTGTCAAAAAAAAAAAACGTTGATTTGAAAACATATTTCACACCATTATCGCTGCCAAAATGACACCTCCTTTGATGTGTTCATGTTTTCTGCAAAAAGTAACTGTAGCTGAATGTGAGAACATGAAGTCATACAATTTGTTTCATGGTGTGCAATATCTCTACATGCGAAAATTTACTTTGGTAATATCCATGCGATGAAACATAAACACAGCAAATGATCTTAAAGGAAGGATTCATGAGAACTTTTGACAGTCCATTGTATTAGCATTTTAGGGAGGATTCAGTAAAAGTACTCATGGGTTCATCCGAAATCAAATGCTTGGAGGTATATAAATCGGTGGTACTGCCGTGCCTGGAATTTGTACATCTATTTTGAAGTGCACAAAATCATGCAATATTCTGGTGCTATGCAAACATGCCACTGCAACCCATTCTCCTTCAAGGCATTTGGCTATCTATCGCTTCTGTCAATCACTCGCTCCTTTAAAAAGAAAAAAAAGAAAACTAAAGTGTTTACTCTTTCACAAGGCAAATGACATCACTATTTAAATGAAGGGAAGTTTTTTTTTTGAGAAATTCAAAAGAAAATAACAAGGTGTAGATCATGCTTACAATGCCAAAACGTAAAGAAATACGGTGTGGGATTATTGCACAATGACAAAATTTCATGCCATTTTTCAATAATGCCCTAAATATGAAAGCAGTACCATGTAAGCCTTCCTGACATCCTTTTTTCTTTATTTTTTTTCCTTTGAAAGCTCCAATCTGGCTTGCTGTTTTAGTGCAATCTAACACCCAAACATCCCCGAGTTCCCCACCCCCTCCATCGAGTGTAACCCTGACCCACAAAACCACCCCCTGAGGACAACAAGTACCCCAAACCACCTCACCTCTACAAATGGGTGGTGCAACACATCTAGTGATTGGGTAAGGGTTGTGAAACCTGTCTAAAACTATTCATTACAAGTTAAACAATAAACATTTATTCAAAATTTCATCTCGGGAAGCCTCTCTATTTCGTCATATTTGTGAGCCGTTCCTACATCTTTACTTGTTTCTCTTTTCTCTCAATCAACTGCAGCATTCCATTTTTAGTAAAATTAGTTTCAGTGAAACAAAATAATAATATGGGGTTAATGTGTGACATTCATGAGATTATTTTCAAGTTTTTTTTTTTTTTTAGGAACAGGTTTTATATTAAAGGATAAAGTATCTCACATATCGAATAATAAATAGGGAACATGAAAGTTCTGCCACTGACAAAGTTTCATTTACAACACACAGGGATTTCTGACTATTTGATTCATTCCCACATTATTATATAATTAGCTCATCTCAGATCTAGTCATTAATTGTTTCATGGAAATATCACATACATGATGATGCAAAACAGATAAATCAGTGACATCAAAATACCTTAATAAATCAGTGAAATACACAAGCATTTTAGATTAATCTATCTCACACAATCAAATCATTTTCAAAAAATAAGTAATGTAATAAATATGAACCTGTGGAAGGACAATCAATGAAATTGAGTGACATCAGTTGAACTACAGGGATAATTCCATTGTAATGACAAACATGTTGTGCACGATCCCAGAATTCCGGTATTGTTAACTCTCTGCACCACTGTTTTCTGCACCCAAAAATAAATAGCCCACAATTTCTGAATATATTTGAGTGTCCAGGTGAGGTCATTACCTTCAGGGCATCTCGCTTAGCGAGGGCGTGAAACATGCAGCGACTTACTGAGCAATAACAGTTCGCGTCAGTTCTGCTCGAACAGATCTCCCGGGAGTAACCCCGAGGTCCCCCAGGGAAAAAATAGAATTTCTTTCCCGTCGTAATTCTCTACAGACTACTGTAGTAGGACCTGTTACCAACTATAGTATATGAGAGTACTACTCTCATATACTAGAGTTCCAACTGTAGCCTTTTTGCCTGGGCCCTCACATCTAAGATGTGAATGCTATGTTGTTGTGGACATTGCTACTTTAAAATGCTTTTCGGAATTGTTAAAACTGCCCGGACAAAGCAAGGTAATGTTGAGCTAGCTTGGAAAGAAAAACAATTTGGCTGGTTCGCTAAAATTTGGCTAACAGCCATTATCCCACGTAGGGTTACGAAATTTGGCATGAATGATCTACAGGTCAATCGGATGAACCACCGATTGATGCTCTTTCAAATATGTTCCGGTTTTTGTGATATATGGAATACTTTACCCGCAGCGCCCCCTACAATTAGGGTATGCGTGAAAATTGGCGAAAATTGAAGGCCACCTAGCACCAGGTGAGTGCATCGATATGAATGAAACTTTGCAGGTTCATGGAACTCAAAGAGTACTACAAACTTTGCCTCAGGACATATTGACCGATTTCGCTTAGGTCAGGGGTCAAAGGTCAATTAGTGCAAAAATCGATAATATGCGAGAGCTGGAGGTGCCTTCGCGCCAAATGCTACTCCTCCTAGGGTTATGGTCGGATGGTCATGAAAATTCACACTAATCGTCTGGAATACATTGTGCACAAACGACGAGCCTGATTTTCGATTTATATCTTTTTTCACCCACAGCACCCCCTCGAACTTTGGGATTTCCGATTTCAAACTGCATTTTCGGTACTTTTCATTCAAATGGATACCGAGTAGTTATCAGTAGATGGAACTGGATGAGATTTAATATGCATAATCTTAAGGTGATTCCCTATCTGCTATATGACATCCATTTGCTCTATATCTTATAGTTTCCATGCTCGGCGACCCATTGCCGCCTACCGGCTTGTTCTGTCTGTTTGTCTGTCTTTCTGTCACCTACAGATTACAATTCCAAACTGATCATCATGAAACTTTACCAAGTTGTAGAGGTCCTCTCAACTGAGAAGCCTATTGATTTTGAGGTCAAAGGTCAAAGGTCATCTTGAGGTCAAATTTCTAAAATCGTCATTTTTCATGCGATTGACTTGAAATTTGAACAAGATTTGCAGATTGCATCACTGTATTGGGAAACGAGCTATTTTGAGGTGAAAAGGTCAAAGGTCAACTCAAGGTCAAATTTCTAAAATCATCAATTCTTATATGAAAAATCGTGAATTTTCATCCGATTGACTTGAAAATGAAACAGCAATTGCAAAGTACATTACTGAATTGGGAATCCAACAATTTTTTAGATCAAGAAGTCAAAGGTTAACTCAAGGTCAAACTTTTAAAATTAGCAATTTTCAACTGAAAAAGAATCCATTTTCATCCGATTGACCAAAGTTTTGATTAAGATTGTCAATTTTAATGCTAATGAAAAGGACAATTTGATGTATCCATGGCAAACTTTGGAGAGGGGGGTTGATTTTGCAAGGATCGTGCTCTGCATGACATCCTTTTCCTTTTTGTTTGTTTGTTTGTGTGCAGGATATCTCAAAAAGTTTTGGTCGGATCCGGATGAAATTTTGTGGACACGTTCGGCGTGTGACAAGGATGAAATGATTAGATTTTGGTGAAGAAAATAATCCAGATCCGACTGCGAGAATTTTTTTAAGTGATTCTTCACCATTGAGAGATCGAGCACAAAAATGATACATCGCATGATATTTCAAAACGAATTGAGCCAGATATGTTCTCGTGGATCAGGCATTACGGGGCGGAGGTATGTGCTCTTCCGATTGTCCTTCTAGTTGTTATTGTTTCCACCACCAAAGGTGAAGGACGTTATGTTTTCATCCCCTTTCTGTCTGTTTGTCTGTTTGTTTGTATGCAGGATATCTCAAAAACTTGTGGACAGGTTGGGTGTGTGACAAAGACAAACTGATTAGATTTTGGTGAAGATCCAGATCCAGATACTAGAATTTTTAAAATGATTCTTCACCATTGAGAGATTGGGCTAAACCGATATATTGCACGATATCTCAAGAAGTTGTGGACAGGTTGGTTGTTTGGCAAGGATGAATGGATTCGATTTTGGTGAAGATCTGAATCCGAATCTGGATACGAGAATTATTTAATTTTTAAAGTGATTCTTCACCATCGAGAGATAGGGCCAAAAACGATAATCTAGCATGATATTTCAAAAATGTATTGGGCCAGATATGTTCTCATAGATCAGGCATTATGTATCGGAGGTATGCGCTCTACCGAGTGCCCATTCTAGTTTATTTTGTAATTAGAATGCAATGTCAGGGAAGAATGTATTAAGCTGCTCTATACACCTTAACATGGCATGCGTTTAATACATTGGAATTATTTGTTGTTAATTAGCCGAATCAACTCAGGAGATCACGATGATCATTTCAGTGCATCACATTCCACATCAGAAAACTCAAGTAGAACTCCACAAAAAAACATGACACACACATATACACCTCATCCATTTATAGTAGATACTAGAATATAAGACCCATCACTTCGCTGATGGAAAAACCAATCTGCTGTGATGGCTAATCAATAGTGCAAGAAGAAAAAGGATTCAGATTGCAGGGATAACCAGCTTCGCAAGTTGGCGTTTGCAGTTTCATCATGTGTACCCATAAAAAAAAATTTCCATTACAAACCTTCCCGGGAATACCCTGAATCCACCGTAGGTCAAGTTATTGAAATCCGTTTATCCGTTCTCAAGTTATAACACGACAGGCAAAGAGACAGGCCAACTTTATATATATATATATTATAACTAATGTGGCCATTTTGTATCTGGGCCATCACTACATCGAGAGTTCTGCTGCACCCTCACATGCAATCTATTTCCATCCAGACGAGACCACAGGGGACAGGGTTCAAGACAAAATGACTGCTTGAACTCTCTTGTTTATTTATTACTAATAGCTCGTTGAAACTTTTGTTCCTCTTCTTAATCTGCCTTCTCTGGTTGTCTTCCCTGAACTTGACAATCTCATGAAACAAAGTTCTCTCAAAAAAGGGCAAATGACCACGAAGAAATCCTCACCTGTCAAACTAACATCCAAGATGACCTCTCTGATGAGAAGGTCCCCCCAAAAATGGTAATTTCATTGAAACACTGTCAGCCTTGCACTCGTCATTACCAAAGTGACAGCATTCATAATCTTAGCAAAACAAAAGGCCTGCTGTTTATTTACTGAGTGGAAATTTAGGTCCCATTCTGGATATACAATTGACTCCTCAAAAGTTAGATTAACACAAAGAAGAGAATGAGATCATTTGATTTCAGTTTCATGAACTATTGCTGAAAAAGGGAGAGTGCACTGCTTGCATCGAGTTATGAAGATTAAATCATCAACCAATCTTGAACTGCTGTTTCAGAGTTGAGCCTTAATCCAAACAAGTGATGTTACTGATGTAAATGTAGTCAGGGCTGTTAGGGCATAAAAGGGGCCGTTTGGTTCAC
>CM068962.1:59826090-59837686 GCA_035128595.1 Eptatretus atami
AAAATCCCCCATTCATTTACATGGGGAAAAGTGAGCCAGAATCAGTATATCCACCCTACTCCCGGTGTTTCTGGTGCGTCATCCCAGATCCAAAAATATATTAAAACTTCAAAATATTTACCCATTAAATACTAGTATTAGGGTAGAAAAGTCAAAATATGCCATTTTTTTCTGTTATTTTACGACCTCCTGTAAACTCAATAATATATGAGAAATAGTAGAATGACACCGTTAATGAGTAAAATAAGCCACCCACCCTTAATAAAAGATTTCTAACTCCACCTTAACTCCTCATTTACTGTGAACAGTGCCCCGAGCCCTTACACTCGTTTAATGCGGGCCTTGGACCTGACATGCTTGCCCGGATAGTAACGGAGTTTGAGCGCGCACATCCTTCGCACCCAACCATCCGTCATCCACCGCCTCATCATCTGATGAAGGACACATCTTGCAAGTGAAAGTTTCGATAAGCCGAGCTTATACTCATCGTTTATCGCAGCGCTGGTTTGAACAGCTGGGGAAACCCTTTCCTATGCTACAAAGTCAGAGAGCTTTGTAGCATACTTGATATACACAGAATGTCATGGAACAGGCCGTCGCTAATTCTCTATCTCAAATCCATGAAGCTGGCCAAGCCTTTCATGAAACATACATCATTGAAAGACTGGAAAAGGCTTCAGTACCAGTATCTGATACCATCAAGCGGAACAACATGCTAACCTTCGCCAACCGACCTGACCCCAAGAAAAAAAGGCAAGAAGGACAGTTGCATACAGAGGCAGAACATGACCTTAATCACGCAACTTTTCCTCTCACTCCAGTCCCGTCCGATGCCGACATGACAGATTTCTTTCGGTTCAAAATAAGAGAGACACAGCCTGGCGGATCGAGGGTCGCTGCGATCTGGACGAAGTCCGACATTCTTCAATGCTCAATGCACCCACTGGCCGCAGCTGCTGCCAAACAAGCCACGGTCGTGGTGTTGGATATGGCAGCAGTGATCCACATGGTGCGCCCACAACAGCAAAGACATTCAGGAGTATGTGCCGTCCACATTGACCATTTCTGGAGGCCCAAATGAAGAGTGGTACCCAACGCATTGATGCTGTATGGATAATTACCCCGAGGAAAATAACCTCAAAGCTCTCACGCAGCTACGACGTGGAAGGGCCCACGGACAAGAATCGGCGATGGCAGCACTCCAATCCCGAAGCATGAATGGAACAGTGGCTTCCGAAAAAATGGGAGAACAAAAGGAGCTATTCTCATTCATCAGCACACAGATCTCCAAGACTGACATGGGTGGAAAGCTCCTCCTGAGTACCGCTTCAGACCTGCTCTCCAACAAGCAGTGTGACCTCACAACACTTCAGCCTGGCAACCATTCCGAGGCGGACACCAGGATCCTCCTGCATCTGGCACATGCCGCAGAGCAGGGTTATACAACAGCCTATGTTCGCACGGTGGACAGCGATGTCGTGGTTTTGGCAATCAGGTTTTTCGAGACACTCGGCCTATCAGAGCTCTGGTGGGCTTTGGTACAGGTAAAAAGTACCGTGACATTCCAGTCCTACCATCAGCTCCTATCTCGTCCATCAAAGTCCTTGGCACTACCCTCTTCCACAGCCTAACGGGGTGTGACACGACATCACAGTTTCTTAATGTGGCAAGAAGACCACTTGGGCAGCCTGGATAAGCATACCGGACCTCACCGATACACTAGTGGCTCTCTTGTGCGACCCTGACCTCTTCACTCTCGAGTCCGTGCATATGCAATGGATTGAACACTTCGTCGTAATCATGTACAGCAAAGGGTGTGGTGCAGCTGGTGTCGACTCGGCCAGGCATCGCTTCTTCACCACTGGAAAGTAGATCCTGGAAAAATTCCACCTACCCAAGCCCGCTGTTCCAGCATGTGAAGCGAGCACTACTGCAGGCGAGTTTCTACTGGAGTCAGGCCACCTCGGTCCAGCAGGAAATTCCTGACTTCAGTGAGTGGGGCTGGCACAAAGATGGCACCAGTACATGGCAACCTCTATGGACCACACTTAGCGACGCTTCAGTGGCATGTGCCATTCTCTTGCACTGTGGCTGCTGCCTCAAGGATGCACAGGAAGGTGAAATGCAACCGCGGCCAGTGTCCGATGCACGGCCATCTGCAAATGCGAAGCGGGTGCGTTAATAATGAGGGCGGTGGTGACCAGTAGTTCTTATTGCTGGCCATGGTATCATACAGCGCAAGCCAGAATCTATAGGTACAAGTAATCATTGGTAATCATTGGTATGCTAAAATGACCCTGTTATGTTGTATTGTATTTAGAACATTTAAAAGCACACAGCGGCACATAGCATTTTGTCACGTTTGTCAGTACAGCAGATGTCATCTCCGAATTATTTTAATAAAAGTTGTTCCTGAATAATCTTTGTTGGTTTTTTAGTAGTAGGGCCTAACTGCTGATCTTTGACCTTGTGGTGCCCATGTCCTCAAATCGTCAAAATAAGATTATAGATCAGAACCGGATTCTCAGAGACCACAAACCCCTAAAAAGTGGTATTATGTGTGATTCTAGCACTTTTGGTTGTTTACCTATATTATTGACCTATGGTTGACCTCTCGGTCGGATGACCCCTATCATGACCCTGACATGCAATAATGCCTCGAATCGTTAAAATAAGGTCAGATTCGGGTTACTCAACCTCGAAACTGATAAAATGATGTGCTGTTTGTATATATTGACATAAAACAACTAAAATTACGTATGCATATACTGACCCCAAAATGACCTTTAGGGTGACCTTGAGGAGTGACTTGACCTAAATCATTGGAATTAGATCAAATCAGATCCCCAGACCCTGAAAACCCCTAAAAAGTGGTATTTTCATGATTCTAGCCTTTTGGATTTTAACTAGATTGACCTCTAACCGAGTGGCGACATATTGGATTTGGCCAATATGGCGGCCCCGGGGCGCCCATCTTGGCGCCCGTCAAAAATCGAAAAAGTATGGTATGGGCGACCAACTGGGGCCATATTGGTGCTTTTGGAAGAATGTGAACCAAAAAATCCCTAACAGCCCTGACTAATGGAGAAAGATTGAAACAAACATAATAGAAAATAATTTTGAGGACAGTAATGACCGAGTGGTCAAGATTCAAAAAGGTTGCATGCCCAAATATGGATGAAGGTAACCATATTAAGGATTTGGCATCTAACTTTGTGGGAATTGAACTAGTTGCTGCTGGAATGTCTCTAGTGCATTGTTGTGAAAATCCAGACCGCTCACTCACATTTTGGGAGGGGAGGAAATCTGTTTGCCCCACTTGGTCTGTCAACAAATGGTGACAGACATAACATTGTGCTTGACTCTAAATGACCCACACTCTCCAGGTGGATTGAGATGAGCACAGAAATGGTACTGATGAAAAGACATTGCCACCACATTCTTATTAGCAAGTAATCTTTGTGATTATCCAGACATCATGATAATTTTTTTAAAGCAACATTCCAACGTCAATCACAAATCTTTACTTTCACTGAAGTGCGCATGCGCACACACGCACGCACCCACACAACTGTAATGCATTTCTTGCTGCTAAATATTGTAAGAATGAACCCACATAGCCGGGTTAAAGCAGCCGTTTCAGGTGACACAGAGCCCTGTGTGCTCGGTATCGCAAGCGCCGGTGAGGCGTACCAATTCATGCGGCTGGCTGCAGTGGCATTATCGGCTGCGGTGCCTGGCTCCCGTCGGCACGCCATCGTTTGTGGCTTTCAATGCAAGCCGACACTATTGTTTGATCAACTCCTCCTTAATTCCTTACACATGCCTGCCCAAGCCTTGCAAACTGGCTCCTTCGCTACATTTCCGAAGCAACGTTTTCAGTTGCTGGAAAATATTCTGCACGTAATCGATTGTTTAAACCATCTCACCTGCTTGGGCTAGCATTTTTGCTCTCTTGATTCACTCACATGACAACTATATCGATTACAACAGGACTCTAACTTCTGTTTGAGTGAGCAATTCAGAGCACTCAAAGAGACCTTAAGAAGCAGTCTGAGTAGGAGAGTTCAGCAAATTCCTGTTTGTTTTCCTTCCGCCTTTCATCTGCTTGCTCACGCACGCCCAGTCTCTACCATTTGTCTATTGGTAGTTCCATATAGCAAGCACGGTCATCAATTAACGTGATGCTTGCCTGTTTAACATCGTACATACTCATTTGCTTACACCTCCATGTCTTCCTGCTTGTGGAATTTCTTTCTGTGCCTGTCCATTCTCACTCTTCCTTCCAGTTAAAGGATGACAACTTGCTGCCATATAGTCATCCATTCTTAGAGAAAACTCCTTCATTCTTTCTTTCTTTTTCTGCCTATTTTCAACCATATCCGTTTTTTCATACTTGTTCCCATTTCAAAAATGAAACGCCACCAGTCGTATTGCTGCTCAGGAGGCAGGCTCAGGTTTTTGATTTCAATTTCCAAGTGGTCTTCATGTGGGACTACTTGGTTGTCAAAACGTCTGACCTGTGCTTCGTCTGCTGAGCAGCGATAATAATTGGTGGTGAGTCTTCCCATCTGCAAGATTTTTTTATTTTTTTTCAAACTTGACCTATTTCTGAGTACACCTTAACTCCCTCCTCTTAATCATTATCATTGGCTTATTCTTCTAAATTTTGCTATTTAGTTCTTCCATGAGCCTCAGCATTGCTGTAAAGAAAAATTTGTTTGACAAAAACAGAGTGGTACACAGGAAGGAAGTAAATTTATAATGAGGAAAAAAAATTTTTTGACAAAGATGATGAGATTGAAATATGATTTAAGCCTTTTTCCTACAAAGTGTAATGTTCATAGAGGAGTTTGGAAATGGATTACTGTACTTGTACCGGAGCATAATAACCACACGAGGAGAAATTAATTTACTTTTATCTGTAAACCAAGGAAATTTAGAGAACAAGGAGAAATTACAACAATATATGGGATTTGAACCAGTGATTCTCAGGATTGTGAGACAAGGGGTCAGATGGGAACAGCGATAGGTTATTATCTCAGAAACGAAGACATTCAATCAGGCTCGGGTCAAGACTACAGACGACTGCCCAACGGAGATGTATAAACAATCATTCTATTTTATGTCGGTATTTATAAAAGGTCATTTTCACGATGAAAGGTTGTCTGTAAGAGCAGGCGTAGTTTATACACAAACAAACTATCACAGATAAAACACATTCAATTTGGCTGCAAATTCTGAATGGTTTCTCAAAAGGTTCACATAATCACACAAATGTTCTTAGCAGCTAGATAAAAACAAAACATCTTTGCAAAATTTACACTCCATTTTACATCAGTTGCAACTGTTTTTTTTGTTTCGCGAAACCGAGAACCACGAGATACGTACAAAGTGATGCCTTTGTGCTGCCCTGCTTGTAGAGTGTAAATAGAGGCCATCTGCTTTGTGGCCCTGCTGTATACTAACGGTCGTCAATGGAGCATGTACATGCGAATGATTAGCATTTCATCCTGCTTAGCTGCTGTGACCTGTTTTGGCAGAAAGAGGCTTTGAGGCTTCTCTGCTTTGAATGCATCATTCAGACCGGAAATTTAATAGCGGAGGCATGATAACATGTTTGTGTGCCATTAGATGCTAAGCATGCATTTTTGCTTTGATTTCTTCTTCCAAAGAGCAGATTAAAATAAAATAAATTTCTGAACATTAAATCAATTCTTATATTAAAGTATTCACTTCATTACAAAGCTGTGATTGACGTGAAGCGAACATCTAGCCAAGTACAAAATAGTAAGATGGGGGAAAGAAGCAGCCCTCCTTCATCCCATTTACATCTGGTGTTTGAGATGATATCAGGTCAGGTCAGGTATGGGAACATGCGGCAGAGCAGCGCGTCGCTGCATCCACTTTCCGCCGGTACTCCAGAGGTCTCTGTTTGGCCATCCTCCAGGCAGATGCCTGGCCCAGCCCCATCTCCTTCAGATGCTGATCAACCTGCTGCAACGACGAGGCATGTGGTCGGCCCATTGGTCTCCTCCACTCATGAGGCTCCCTCGCTGAGAGAATCTGGTGAGCAGGATCAGTGTCAGGAAAATGAGCACATGTCCATACAGCCGCAGCTGACACTCATGGACTATGCAGGTAACAAATCTCATTTTGGTCTCTCTCAGCAACCACTCGTTGGACACAAAGCTCCACCAGTGATGGCCAAGGATTCTCCGAAGAGACATGGTACCAAAGGAATTAAGTCTCCGTCTCAGATCCCTGGTCAGAGTCCAAGTCTCACATACATAAAGCAAGCCTGGAAGCACCAAGAACCTGAAGACTCGGACTTTCATCTTCCTGCACAGGTACCGGCAACACCACACCCTATGATCCAGTTAATCCATGACTCACCAGGCCCAACGCAAACATCCATTCACCTCTGACTCACAGCCAGCAGAGACATGAATATCACTGCCAAGGTAAGTTTATCTCTCCGTGACCTCAACATCCTCACCACAATCAGGTACAGACAAGATAGCAGCATCCAAGATGTCATTAAAGCCTGGATCTTAGTTTTGACCCAGGAAACCCATAATTCCAGCAGCTTTGACTCATCAGCACCGTGAGGGCCCCCGAAAAGATATCCAGTCTCTGCAAAGATGACTGCATCATCTGTGAAATCAAGGTCAGAGATCTTGACAATCCCAAACGATGCACCGCAGCTTGATCTCCCTGACATCCTCCCCAGAATCCAGTCCATACAAGCGTTGAAAAGTGTGGGGGCCAGTACACCCCTGGCAAACTCCAATAACAACTGGAAATGAGTCAGAGATGGTATCACCACATCTCACAGCACTCTTAGTACCAGAGAATAGTTCAGACATCAGATTGATCAGTTTTGGTGGCACCCCACAAAGACCAAGAATCCTCCAAGAGGGCATCCCGTTTCACTGAATCAAATGCTTTGCAGAGATTAGCATAAGCTGCCACGCCCCTGCCGAAACTCACATCTGCATTTGGTGAGGACCCGAAGAGTAAGGATACGGTCAATTATTGACCTCTTTGGTGTAAAGCCTGACTTCTCTGGACGCTGGTGTTCAAGCAGATGGTGGTGAACACTATCAAGAATTATCGGAGCATCGACCTTTCCTGGCGCCGAGAGCAGTGTCACCCCTTGGTAGTTGTTGCAGTCCTGGTGATCACCTCCCCTTTCCAAAGAGCGACAACAAGGCCCTCCCAGTCAGTTGGTATTATGCCTGTGTTCCAGGCAGAGCACAGAACTGCATGACGACATGAGTACAGTATTTCCACCAGCCTTGAGAAGTTCAGCATGCATGTCACATATCCCAGGAGCTTCACCTCATTTCAACTGGTTCACCGCAGCCTGTGTTTCACAAACAAAGGTGGATCACAGTTGATTGGAGGGTCAGCAAGAGGGATAGTAGCAAACCGCCTGGCATCCAACTCGACAGCTGGTGGATCAGCCTGGTATAGCTGCTCAAAGTAACTGGCCCAGCGGACCTTCACTTCGGACTCCTCTGTCAAGAGCCCACCACCCTCCGCTTCCAGATAAAATTATATTCCTTCGATTATATCTGTTCCATATGAAGTAGTTTCAGAAAGTATTCACACCCCTTTATTTTTGTCACATTTTATTGTGTTACAGCCTGAATTTAAAATGGATTACATTTTAATTTTTTGTCACCAATCAACACAACATACCCCATAATGACAAAGTGAAAACATGTTTTTAGAATTTTTACAAATTAATTAAAAATTAAAAGCTGAAATAAATGTCTCGAGTCAATAAGTATTCAACCCATTACTATGACACTCCAAATTTAGCTCAGGTGCATCCAATTGCCTTTGATTATAATCCTTGAAGTGTTTCTCCCACTTGATTGGAGTCCATCTGTTGCAAATTCAACTGATTGGCCATGATTTCAAAAGAAATACCTTTCTATGCAAGGTCCCACAGTTGAGAGTGCATGTCAGAGCAGAAACTCTGCCATGAAGAAACTCTGCCATACAGGAACTGTCTGTAGAATTGTGAGGAGACATAGATCTGGAGAAGGATATAAAACAATTTCTAGAGTGTTGAAAGTTTCCAAGAGCACAGTGAGCTCCATCATTAGGAAATGGAAAGAATATGGAACAACCCAGACTCATCCTTGAGCTGGCCATCCGACCAAACTGAGTAACCGGGCAAGAAAGAACTTGGTCAGGGAGGTGACCAAGACCCCAATGTTCACTCTGGCAGAACTACATATTTTCTTGGCGAAGATGGGAGAACATGCCGGAAGGACACCAATCTCTGAAGCACTTCACAAATCAAGGCTTTATGGGAGAGTGGCCAGATAGACGCTATTCCTGAGAAAAAGGCACATGACAGCACGCCTGGAGTTTGCAAAAAGGCAGGTGAAAGACTCTGAGAGCATAAGGCAACATATTCTGTGGTCTGATGAGATGAAAATTGAACTTTTGCCTGAATGCAAAGCACTACGTCTGGTGGAAACCGAGCACGTCATAGCCATGTAAACCATCCTACTGCAAAGCATGGTGGTGGCCAGCATCATGTTATGGGGATGCTTTTCAGTGGCAGGGATTGGGAGACTTGTAAGGTAGAGGGAACAACAAATGGAGCCAAATACAAGCAAATCCTTGAGGAAACCTGCTTAGAGTGCAAAAGACCTCAGACTGGGAAATTTTACGTTCCAACAGGAAGATCAAGTACAACGCACACACACACTGGAATGGCTTCAGAACAAGAATGTAAGTCCTTGAGTGCCCAGCCAAAGCCAGACTGAATCCCATTGAGAATCTGTGGAAAGACTTGAAGTCGCTGTTCACCGCTCCCCCCATCCAACTTGAGGATTGAGCAAATTGCAAGGAAGAATGGAAGAAAATCCCAAATCCGAGATGTGAAATGACACAGACATACCAAAAGACTCGAAGCTGTAATCACTGCCAAAGGTGCTTTGATGTAGTGTTGATTTGGTGGGGGGGGGGGCTGAATACTTATGTAAATGAGACATTTCTGCATTTTATGTTTCATGAATTTGTAAACATTTCTAAAAACATGTTTCACTGTCATTATGGGGTATTTTGTGTAGATCGGTGACAAAAAAATTTAAATTTATCATTTTAAAAATGCAGGCTGTAACACAGCAAAATGTGAAAAAGTCAAGGGGTGTGAATACTTTCTGAAGGCACTGTATATATACAAAAGACCTCAGCGTTGTTGTCATTTCATCCCGCCAACATCGCTATGACTCCCTGAGATGGAAGAATGGAAAAATCCAAGTATATTATTCACATTTAGTCACCACTTACCATCTGTGCACTTTCACCATCTTCCAAAAACCCAATGCAACGGGAAAAAAAATCACCGGAAATACAGCAAACCGAATAACAAAACTGACACCCAACACACCTCCCTTACTTATTTATAGCATATACAATCCTCTCGGGGAAAACTTCCGGTTCTGGGTATGAGCATATTGGTCGTGGGCTCATACATGCCTCCTTGCAAATCATCAAAGCTATGTTTCCGGGACCAGATCCGTCATGTCTTTCTGTTATCGTTTCATCACCTCCATCACCGAAGGTGGAAGGAGGTGATGTTTTCACCCCCATCTGTCTGTTTGTTTGCAGGATACCTCAAAAAATTGTGCACAGATTGTGCACAGAGAAACGAAATTCTGTGACTCGATCGGCCTGATTCAGTCTGTTATCTTTCTGACCTGGATTTCTGCAAATGTCAAATCCTCCCTTTTGGACTTGGTGACCAACTTTCCTGCCAATGTCTTCTGCTCTTCCTCTGCCCCAATTGGTTCATCAGATCACATGCTTGTGCGAGTCAAAATCTCACTGGCTAATTTCAGAAAGCCATCTCAGCACTGCCACGTCTTCCAGTTCACTCATGGTGACTAGCTGGGGCCTGCAAGCTGTCATCTCACTTCAGGTCTGGTCTACTAGATTTGTTGCCCCTGATATATTTCAGCCTGGGAATTATTTTGCAGAAGCCTTTCTCTCTTCCACACATATTCATCCCATCTCATCTTCAGTTATCATACCCTTCCTCCTGACAATGGCAGTACACTGAATCCTGCAGTGAGGCAGTTGCTTTTATTTTAAAATAAATAAATAATTACCATCTCTTCCTGGAAGGCAAATCTGACTGAAAGCAACCTCAGATCACTCACAAAGCCTGCAACAAGTGTGTCTCCATGATTGGGAGAGCCAGAGAACAATATTTGGCTAACCTCAAGACTGAACTTCAAACTTGTCTTTCCTCAAAAACCTGGTGGTGCCTTGTTATGTCTGTCTCTGGAGTATACTCCTTCTCCATCCCTTCACTCACTTCAAATGGCACCACAGCCAACTCTGCCTGTGAGAAACTAGAATGCCTCAAACATTGTGTCCCCAACCCCTTGTTACCTGGTCCCACTACACCCAAGAAAAAGCACTGTGTGTTGCCTGAAGACATCTAGCTGCTTGTTTCTTCAATATGCTTTGGCCTTACAATAAGTTTGAAAAAGACAAATACCATGTGTCACCCAGCACACAGCAATCACTGCCAAGCTCCGAGAATCACAATTAAGAATACACCCTTCAACTTGGTCAAGACATTTTGTTACCTTGGGAGCACCCTCTCCAACAACACCATGCTGGATGATGAGTTCACTCAGCTCCTGGCAAAGACAAGTTCTGCATTTGGTAGGCTCAACCATAAGCTTTGGAAGGAGCATGGAGTCTGCCTTAAAATAAAGATGAACGTTTACCCGGCTGTTGTTCTCAGTTCATTTCTCTCTGGTTTTGAATCATGGACACTACCAGTGCCACATGAAGCAACAAGATGCATTTCACCTTACGATCCATCTGTAATATGAAGTGGCAGGACATCATTTCTAACACAGAGGTTCTTAAGAGGTGTTCCATCTCAAACATTTAAAGGATACATCAAAGCCCAGCTTCTTTGGATTGCACATGTGCTTCACATTGAGAATACTTGCATAGCAAAAGTGGTATTATACAGTTAGCTCAGTGTGGGAACTCAGACCATCGGATGACCCATCAGTAGGGTGAATATACTGATTCTGGCTCACTTTCCCCCATGTTAATGAATGGGGGATTTTCAGCGATTCTATTTTTTTTCCCCTAAAAATAAACCCCCTTTTATCCCAAGTATATATTTATTTGTTCTCCCCTTTTAACCTCGGGGCACTCTTTCAAATAACAATGCAATAAGATAAAGATTTGTTCAAGTAAGTAAAGTATAATGTGAATTTGTTAAAGGTGATTCTAAAGAAATATCTGAAACATGTAAGCCTAGGGCACTTTTTTCAAATACCAATGCATATTGTTTAGCTCACTCATTGAACCTAATAAAGATTTGTTCATTCTCAAATTCTTCAATAGTTTAATTTGTCTTGCACAATGAATCCCGCTTCTAAATATATTTAAAAATAAAACATTTGAATCTTTATATTTCTCAAGACACCCCTTTTGTGTCATTATGAAATGATAAACTTCTCTTAATGCTCTTGTCTGACTACCTCCTGAGCCTCAGATTATTTTTTGCATAAGCCACGCCCACTTTCATAAGCCC
>CM068962.1:59838686-59886186 GCA_035128595.1 Eptatretus atami
AAGAGGAGATACTGCCACAGTAAAACTATTAACTGCTTTTGTATCATCAGTATAGCGTTCCTTTCCTTTGAGTATATCCAGGGTCTGTGGTTGTTCCCGTTGACATATCAGGAATAAAACCTTCGACAGACCCCTTTCCCATTCTATCACTGAATGTATATAATGTAAATTTCATCATTTCAGGTACAGCAGAGACATAATCACGCTTCAACTTATTGTGTTCCAATGTACAAACGAATGATCAACATTTTCCAGAAGAAATAATTTACGAGTGTAGCGTTTGTGTTATTCCCAGCCTTAGTGAATGTAAATTTACACAACAAGAAACTTTCGGATAGATTCAAATATGTTTGTTGATTATTATTTCAAAACTTTTTTCTACCATTTGTATTCAGTCTGTTCCAGTTATTGCATTACTCTTGAAGCAATCTTCTTTTTAGTGGAGTTTGAGATGATATAGTATCATCCAAATCATAGATACTATCAATTGCTTCCATACTTGTATTTATTAGGAAAAAAGATGTTAAAACTTTTGAAACCTGACAAGTATTTGAATTATTTTCTTCATCTTGGGGGGACAACTGTGTTTTGCTTTCTTTTCTTTAATTGCTTGTAATTTATGAGATTCCTTTTGGGCATCTTTATGCTCTTGCAGCACCTGCTACATTTCCCACTGCAGAAGCAGTTGAACCAATTAGGCTCTTTATGTTTAAGAATAGTTGAACCAATACCCATGAGAGTATCAATTATCTCATCCTCCTCTAAATTGATGTCTTACACCCCTTTGTCTATTAGGTTTATAGTATCCTCTACCAAGATACATACCTTCACCCTTGTAGTATGGGGAAAGGAACATCCCATCCCCTGTAATTATTTTTTATTTTCTCAACTCGTGTTTCCCACAACAACCATCGTATTTATTATTGGAAAACTTCACGTCGGTGAATTCTGATGGATATAACTTCTCCATTAAAATAAGTCATACGATATCTTGGTCGGTATCCTAAAATTTACTCTGTGTATGGTTTTTCATGACACAAGGAGATAAACCAAATTTTTGGTTCCATTTTGATTTATAACAATTGGGGTTGAGTATGCGCTGAATGAAAATATTGTATTTGTTTTTATTCCATCATTATAAGCACCAATCATCACAGTGAATTAATACCAATTTATTCCTGAGGATATTTGAATGACATTATAACTGTAAAACGTCCCATTAGTTTCATCTATTTGAGGAGAAACCCAATAACTCTCTAAATGAATTATCAATGGGAAATCAACCTTGTAGTTATTTTTAGTTTAATGGTTGATTTGAAGTATGTTTTGAAATATCTATAACAATATTTTTGGTTCATCACCCTGTTCTTTCATAAGACGAACAATTTCGGAAGATATTTGAGAAATCTCATATGCTTCGCGGTGAGACTGTTATCATTTTGTATCCACTCCCGGATTATAACTAAACTTGTCATTTTTCTCAGTTATATTAAATATGGTATTATAAGTTTCCATGGACAATAAAGATGCCTCATATTCTTTTGTTGGGTCAAGTTGTAGTGGGTATGGAATGAAGATGTGTGGTCGCTTGTTGTGAAATTAAAACTAGGATTCGTGCTTCTCATCTTATTAATATGAGATAAAATTTGTTTTTATTTTGATCAACTGATCGAAATGGCTGATGCTTCATTAAAACAATTGTTATTTCCAGCCTTCTCTACCTAACAACATAGCAGTCTATTAACTAATTGTGATGGGTCATTGGAAGAAAACTAACACCTAACCAAGGATACTTAAAAGCTGAATAATGTGTTCTCTTCTCTCATTCTGTACGTTTACCAGAAAGACTACCACTAATTAACAGAGTTCAGCAGATCAATATACTCGATCATCATTATTTTTCCATATCAATGGATATCAAAATACTTTGATTCACCCCTCACAGTTGAAGCTTGTCTTCCATCTTTTGTGAGAAGAAATTCTGGGGGTTAATTTAACAGGGGGTTGAGAGACTCAAGAACCTTAATTATCATTAATATCAATAGCTTTTATTGAACAAGATGAAAATATTGCTGGTTGTGCTGTTGGAATGAGTCCTGCTTTGGTTTTTGATTCCGCTGAATATTCATCTGTTTTGAAGAGCATTCACCATATAATCAGGGGGTTGATTTTTCTCTTCCAGTTGTTGAAATAATCCCTCACTCATATTCTAATTCTCCTATATGCTCTAATTCTTCCTCCATCATTTGACTGAAATCTTTTATCATTTGAAGTTTTTAGGAGTATATTCTATTGTGGGAACTGTGAAACATCTACAATTTTTTCTTTGGAAGTTTTTAAAGTGGTTGAAAAAATTTCTCTTGTTTTCTTTCAAATGCTTCTTCACCGTTAGTTTCTGTCTGCGTTTCTTCTTTATGTCTTCCTGTTGTTTTATGACTTTTGAAACAACTCTTGATGTTCCTTAACCTTCTTGCTCTTTCTTTCGCATCCATTTATTTATTGGAAATATCATTTAATATCTCATCTTGTTTCACAACAATATATTATATTTTTCAGTCGTATGCTTCATGTAATCCCAATTCCTTTTTACTACATAATGTAGAACAATTATCTCTCACAAAAATTGTTTATATCCATTGAATTTAACTTGAATAAAATAAAGTATTCAGTCTGTGTTCTGATGGAACGACGAGGAAGTTGAAGTACGATTGACTAAGATAAATACAATACAGAAGAATGTCTCTTGTGTGTAGCTGTCCATTACCGTTTGGTTTCTCTCATTAACACAAATCATCAAAGATAACCGAGGTTCATTTTTGATTATCCAATCTTGGGGAGTGGTATATCTCGTATTATCACTAAGTACAAGTTATCGGTTTTGATTTCTGTTTACATCTCTGTGTGTATCACCAAAATAGTTTGTATTATATCTTCAATGTTATAATCATTTCGGTTTTTTTGAAGTTTAAATAAACCGCTTAATGTTATTTTTGAAACCAGCATTAAAACCTTGTGAGAGTAGTTGATAATCTGGTTGAAAACTCGACTTTGTGAAAATTATGAATTATCATAATCTAAAAAGTTGGGAGGCAGGAGCATCTTCAAAGTAAGCAGGTTTTCCGCATCCGCGTGAACAAACTATGAGACATCTTAATGTTTGGAGATTTTTATGGTTGTTAAATTTATCTTATTTTCCCAAATGGGTAAAAAAATCATTCATTTATTATTTGGAAAACAGGTTATTTAATTTATTATTGGCTTTTTTAGAAACTCTATATTTTATCCTAGTCGGTTTTAATTTCAAGATAATCATTATTTTATTGATACCATATCTTGTGTTGATATTTCCCTGAAAATGACATCGTGTAATAATATATAACAACAATCCTTTGAACATTTCTCTATAAGTTCAGTTCTTCCCTTGTAAGGAAAGGTGTGTTATCACCCTCATACTTTACATTCATTTCTCTATTACTCTTGTAAAGTAATTCATTTTGGTGTAAATCTAAAAATTATTTCCTTTTTATATTTTTTATTATCATTAATTAGATGATAATCACGAATATACATTGTTTTAGGCTTTTGACTCTGTTTTATCCCATTCATCACATGCAGGTCCAAATTGTCATATGGAGAATCAGGGAGTCTAGCATATTTATAAAGTAAAGCTTTACTTAACTAAAGTTCATCTTCAGAATCATCTATAAAACTATCATAATCACTCTCATAATCTTCAATCTTCAGTTGAATATTGACTCATATTTAATTCGTTAGAAAAACATTACCATTGATATCTATATACTTTTTTCATTACCAGATTCAACAACAACATTTTTTATCTTAAAGGTAATTTTATTGATCCTTAACTACTATTGAACGAAAGTCTTTCACCTGATATATTACATCCTTTATTTCATCAGGATTTACATCTTTAGGGTTGTTGAAAAAAATACAAATTTCTCCTTGCATATACAGATGGTCTTATCTATTCTTTCTAACAGCTTATCCATAGGTTTTTTATTTTTTGATACTATTCTTGTTTCATTGCTTTTTCTAGTTTTGAATATATTCCAGAAGGAGAGGAGAAACTTGTTAGAGATACTTTCATTTGTGTTCTTCCAGGTATACTAAAAGCCCTTCCACTGAAGGAATTGAAGAACTCATCTTATTCACCATAATTGTTTTTATCCTAGTTGTTATATTTATCTTTGTTCAATTTTACATCCTTGACATATTTCTCAGTATCTGTTACAATGAAGAGATGATTGAACTTGTCTTTGTGTCTTGAAACATTGTATTTATTAGTGAAAAAAGTTTGGATAAAATGGTTTTAAGCACAGATTCACCTATAAATTAAACGAATTTCATCAAGAAAATTTTAGTTTACAAAGTCTTATTATATAAATATGGTGAATACAACGTACTGCATGTTTGTAATCACGAATATAAACATTACAAAACACCTTCGAACCACAAACACACATTTAATCTATTTCATCAAATATTCTCTTGAGTGGGAAAGAAATCATTGTGATATCTGCTCAAAGGATGTTTTTGAAGAGTAGTTATAAGAATCACCTTCAATCACAAAACACAAGAAAAATGAGTTTAAAGTAAAGGGAGATTATTACATGAAAACACTGATGGGGCATTTATAAGGGCATATAAAATAAGGATTTTTCAATTTGGAGAACCCGGTCCATCATCAATAGCTGAATCAATGAAATAGTAACCTCGAGTGAAAGAGTTTAAAAAGACATTAAAAGAAATGAAACTTTAAAGTTTTATAATGGAGTGAAATGAATATGAAAAGACAAGATTGAAGAACAAACTCCTTATGTGAGACAGATTCTCATTTTATAACATCTTTCGAGATTTTTTGAATAGTGGGGTTTATGAAGAACTATCAAGACAAGAGGGAGGATGTTGATATACAGTGGTAGGAAGTGGATTTAAATATTTAAAAAATCATCTTTTTAGATAAACACATTCTAAAATCAAACCTCTTAAAGCTTCTTCTTATATTGAATTACCAAAAGAATAAAACTAAAGAAGGCAGTTGTTAATATTAAGAACAAATGAATAATAAATGTTTTCTCTGGTCTGTTCTTGCTCACTTACATCCACAAATTGTAATTCAGAAGAGTAAAACAATATATGAAATATGAGATACCTTGGACATTAAAGATTTTAATTCCCAATGCCATAAACAGATATTCCTAAATTTGAGAAAAAGAATATCTTTCTATTATGTATATGGATTAACGGATACAAACAAAGTTTAAATCTAAAAAATTTCAAACAACTATAAAATGAAGAAACACACATTGACTTTTTATATTTTAGTGTTGGAAAGAATTCACATTATACATACATCAATAATTTTATCAAGTTTAATCTTTCTCAGGTATTCAGAACAGCAAACAAATATATCCTTGTAAGCGATGTCTTAATTCATTTCATACAAAAGAACGATTAGAACAACATTCAAATATTGTAGTAAAAATAAATCAGCTGTAATTACAATGCCTAAACCTGGTGAAAAGATTTCTTTTGAAGATTATAATAAATCTATCATGCACCCATTTGTGATATACGCTGATTTTGAATGTATCCTAAAAAGATAAATACTGCTTCTCCTAATCCAAAAGAATCCATATAACAATAAATATCAAACATATTCCTTGTGGTTCTGTATTATATCAAATCATCTGTTGGAGAAAGTACAATAACTTGAACATTATAGTTGAAAAAAGCTTCACAAGAGTTTTGTAAAACGATTAGAAAAGGATTGTATGACTGACTAAATTTATGAAAGAACAAATGAACCGATGAAATTAACGAAGAATATTAGAATTTAGAAAGAAACAATATCTGTCATATTTGTGAGGGAGGAATTGAGGGTCTAAAGTTAGGGATCATTGTCATCTTACTGTAAATATAGAGGTCCCGCTCATTCCTGTTGTAATCTTAATTCTAAATTTCCTTCTTTTTCCAGTCTTTCTTCACACAGCGCCAACTATGATACACATCTATTTATAAATGAATTTCAAAAAACACCAGGGAATATTTCTGCATAACAACACAAGTCAAAAGTATATTCATTTACAAAATGACATTCACAAACTTTAACTCGTATTAGGTTTCAGATTCTTACAAGTTTATGGGAACACCACTAGCCTACTAGCATCAAATCTAAGCCCACAGGGTCTTTTCCAATCTTAATTCATTCTTTCCAAAAGAGGAAATTCTAACTAAAGAGGAAATTCAGATTAAAGAGAGAATTCAAGTAAAGAGGAAATTCTAGTTAATGAGGAAATTAATGAAGAAATTCTAACTGAAGATGAAAATCTATTATAAAGAAATTCAAAAATGAATGAAATTCTAACTAAAGTAGGAAATCTGGATTAAAGATGAATTCTGATTAAAGAGGGAATTCTAACTAGAGAGGAAATTCAAACAAGGAATGAAATTCAAAGTAAAGAGAAATTTTTACAATATGGAATTTATCCTTATCATTATATGGATTCATTTATGAGATTAAAGAAACACAACTTCTTCAAAATAAGTTTCTATAATAACCTTATGAAGAAGAGAGTAAGTGATAAGGAATATAAACACACACAAGAAATTGGAAATATTTAAGATAAAGAACCTTGGAGAATATCATGATTTGTATCTAAAAACAGATGTTTTATTGTTGCTGATGTGTTTGAAGCTTTTAGATCACTCTGTCATAATAAAAATTGTTATGGTTGATCCTGCCCACTATTTCACAGCTCCTGGTTTTAGCTTGGAGTGCAAGTTGAAAATGACAAAACAAGATATAGATTTAATCAGTGATGTAAATATGCTTTTGATGATTAGGAAGTCCTAAGAGAGGTGGAATATCACAAAGTATGTTCCAAAAGATATGCTAAAGCAAATAATAAATATCTTCCAATATGATAGTGAAAGATAGCAATATTTGATGTATTTTAATGCTAATAATTTGTATGGATGGCATTGTCTCAATCTCTGCCTTATGGTAAATTAGAGTGGGTGGAAGAAAAGGATTATGAAAAGGCTTTGATAATATTGTTTATTTCTTCTCAAGAGGAATTGAATGAGGAAGAAGAAGGTTATTATTTTGAAGTTTGATTTGAGGTACCGAGCGATCTTCATAATAAGCATAAAGACCTTCCTTTTGCATGTGAGAAAGAAACCCCAAAGAAAGAATGGTTAAGTGATTATCATAAAGTTTTAATATTAAAGGCAAATCAACAGAAAGTTATTAACAACATTTCTATGATAAGAGGCATACGTTTGCATCAGAGAGCTTGAAACAGTTTTTGCGAGAAGGATTGAGAGTAGCTAAAATTCATAGAGTTTTAAATTTAAACAAAGTCCTTGGATGACAAAGTATATTAAATTCAATACAGATATGAGAACAAATACAAAAGTAAATTTGAAGGGGAATTTATAAATTGATGAATATGCTGTCTTTGGAAGACATGGAGAATGTTAGAAACAGGCAAAACATTAGATTTGCAACATTTGGAAAGAAGTCTAGATTGATAAATAAATCAAGTTTTAAGAGAGAAGAGGTTTTTCAGAGAACTTTTCTGTATTCATATGGAAAAGGAAAGTATTGTAATTGATAACCAATTTATATTGGAACAGCAGTTCTTGATTTATCAAAGATATTGATGTATGTTATTTGTATAATGGCTTAAGAAAGAGTATGGTGAAATGTTCATTGTTGTATATGGACACTGATAGTTTTATTCCTAGATATAAAAACTGATGATGTTTATAAGATATGAGAAAAATATTGGAGTATATGATACAAGTAATTTTAGTAAGAAGAGTGACTATTTCAAAAAAAGATGAAAAGGTCATTGGTATGTTTTAGGATGAGTTGGGTGGAAAGTAATGAGTGAGTTTATTGGATTGAGAGCAAAGGCATATGCTTATAAGTATGGTGATCAGATTGATAGAGGTTAAAGGGAATAAAAAATATGTAATAAAGAAATCAATAACTTTTAGAAAATTATTATAATTGTTTGATGAATAAGAAAGAAGAATATAGGAAATGAATACAATAAGAAGTTATAAACTAAGATATATAGTGAAGAAGTAAATAAAAAGGCATTAGGAGCCTTGATGATAAGAGATTTATTTTAGATAATGGAATAGATTGTGTTCCATATGGATATTGTATGATAGAAGTGTATAGAATAGATTGTGTTTAACGATGGGAAGGTGGGTTAGGGTTTTAAGGGCTACCGCCGCGTTTTTCACAATATAATACAATATATAAATGGTCAAACCAAGTATTAATCAAACTAAAGAGTGGAGAAAATCTCAGTCTTGGTATTTTAATGGAAAACATAATGAATGTGAAAAATATCAAATAAGTCTTATTGAAAAAATAACTACAACAAAGATAAATAAAACAAATAAGCAAATCAATTTAAAAAATAGTTTAAGTTTGGAGGATGTAAAGAAAAAATTAATATCCTTGAATGGACTGAAAACTTTGATGGTTATCAATTGAACAATGAAAAACAATTTACTATAATTCTAAATGACATGTGGCTCAGGAGGTGGTCGAACAAGAGCATTAAGAGAAGTTTATCATTTCGTAATGACACAAAAAGGGGTATCTTGAGAAATATAAAGATTCAAAATGTTTTATTTTAAATATTTTAGATGGGGATTATTGTGCAAAGAAAATTAAACTATTGAAGGAATTTGAGAATGAACAAATCTTTATAGGTTCAATGTGTGAGCTAAACAATATGCATTGGTTATTTGAAAAAGAGTGCCCCTAGGCTTACATGTTTCAGATATTTCTTTAGAATCACCTTAACGAAATCACATTACTACTTTACTACTTGAACAAATCTTTATCTTATTGCCTTGGTTATTTGAAAAAAGTGCCCCGAGGTTAAAAGGGGAGACAAATAAATATACTTTGGGATAAAAAGTGGGTTTATTTTTTAGGGAAAAAAATATGAATCGCTGAAAATCCCTCATTCATTAACATGGGGGAAAGTGAGCCAGAATCAGTATATTCACCCTACTCCCATCCTTAGATACAGACACCCTCAAGGCATGCATGATGGACCTCAAGATATGGGAAAACACCACCTGGAGCAGACTCAAATGGAGAAGTCTATGTCATAAAGTAGTTTCCACAATTGAGGAGAAGAGAGCAAGATCTTTGGAGGATAAGTGAGCATGCTGAAAAGCCAGTGCCTTCGTCCCTCATTCCAATTGGAAGTAACTTGCAACATTTGCAACTGCATCTGTGAGTCAAGAATTCGTCTTTCATTCCATATGAGATAACACTAACAATGAAGTAGATTTACTGGACTTATGTTGAATATTTGCTGAACACTCATCCAATCTTTTTATTTAGTAGACAGCACAAGGCTGTGGTGTAGGATCATTGGCTGAGGGCGGGGCTGTGCTGCTAATGCAATGCCCTCTGTAGGTTAGGGCAAGAACTAGTAATTTGTTCAAGTGCTGGCAATAGCTCGCCTACTCTCGGCGAAGAGCACCGTGGAATCTTTAACATCGCCAAACTAATTTCAGCAGACGGAACTCCCAGTTTAAGGTCAAGCCGAGGGATGGCACACATTGATGAATCACCCTGCCTGTGAAACATCAGGATGGCAGTTTATAGCTGGGTCGGGATTCTAACCTAGGCTAGACTGCTCAGAGGCGAGTGTGACTCATACATTGAAGTGACGGGGGAAATCACACACACACGTTATTTGTTCAGAAGATTGAACATTTTTCATTTTAAATTGCCGACAACACTGTCAGCTCGAGAGAGAACCTTCTGGTGTGAACGTTCAGAATAATTAACATGCAACAAGGACCAAGAAGGTTATACAAACGAGGTAGGGCAGGGGAGGGGGTTCACATCTTGAACACAAGTACTGCCAGAGACATCTTTCCCCACCTTACTCTGGTTGGGTATGGGCATGGAACGTATTATTGTTTCGGCTCTAAACTATTGTCATGCATTGATGTATATTTCTTCGAAATTTAAACAGATGACGAATCTGCAGTGGCTTATTACAAAGTTTATTTTCACATCAATGTAGTTGCAAGCTAACTCAATCTATCATTCATGATGTAGGGCCAAATTCAAGGATCTAATATTGGTAGCCTTACTTAGATTATCAAATAATTAATAGCTGATGGTTTTCTTTGCCCTTTTTAGCATGATTCAGTGAAAATTTAATTTTACCTTTGTGCAAAAACAATTCAGCAAATGACTTTTAGTGAAAGGAACAAGTGGCACGAGTGTGTGGCGGCACCTAAAAAGGAAGCCCAAGCACTTTTTCGCTCAGTCCATTAAGTTGATGCATGGAAAGCTTGGCTACAATGCTGCTTCCTGAACTGCACACAATTGATAATTCTGCCAAAATTTATCATCCGTCTTCAATACCTTGGGAGGGTTATTTATGCCTGATGGCTGGCAAGTTTCAACATCATTGTTCCACGCAACTGGGTTTCTACAATGATGCCTTTAGCAAGGTTTGAGACAGCTGTTTCTCCCTAAATGATTGTCATTTTACATTGAGAACGATACAAGTTTAAAATGCCGAAGGACGTCGTTTTATGGTTAGGCATCGTTTTCTATTCACCCTTTTCAGATATTGCCAAACTAAAAGGTTTGAGTTTCTTTGACATATGAAGGAATATAATAAGTATGTTTCTGTTCCGATGCCAAAAAGAGCACTACACCAGTTTTACCAGTGTTGAATATCACCTGAGTCATCTCATTTCCAAACACTAAATAAAACTTAATAAAGTCAGTTTCTGGTGTCTGCAAGTACTCCATCTCTTTCCTCATAAAAGACGATACCACAGCGGGAACAGTACGAGACAAGGCAGAGCATCTGAACATTGTATTTGGCTTGAAGTATGAGCTGGTGATGGGAAATTAATGCTATTTCGAATTAAGTGAAACTGAAACAAAATATTTGCACATTGATAGAAAGCTAGTGACAGAACTGTGCAGATTAAGGTACCAGTACTAGAGAAAGAGACGGTCGTTTCCACACAAAAGAACGCTTGTATGTGGGGCACTCTATCCAGAGGAGTCAAAGCAGGCACGGTTGTGGAGTTTAAAAGGGAAGCAGGTGGATATGCCCAGAGGCAATGACAGATTGAATCATATAAGTGACTGGGACAGGTTGGTAAAACTTCCTCTCTTATGACATATTGTCACAGGATGTCTGTCTGTCAGTACCACTTACAGACAGTATTGTATGCCTGGTATTTTAACAACAACCCAACAAAAATCAGTCTCCTTCTTCCTTGTCTTCACTTATCTTTTTCCTGTCAACTGCACTACTGTTTCCAGCCTTTTTTTATATCTGTATGACACCTGCCTGTTTGACTACTTTCTCTTTTTTCATCACTTTTTGTGCAGGAGTGAAGATGAGGTATCAGTATGGCTATGATGGACCAAATTTGATTTTCCTGAATTTGAATTTACTCTGTCATTACTTTTCCAAGATTTCAAATTCGAGAGAATTCAAATGCATAAAGAACCAGAGAGTTCAAAGAACACCTCATCCCACGCTGTCTTGAGAAATTAGGACATGGGTAGGATCTACGAGTGGCAAATTTGATTGGTTGTGATGATGTAAAATGCAGTAATATTTTGTCCAGGTACTGCTATGAACGGAAGGGTTTTGAAAGTGCTAAAAAAAAAAGGTGATTTGTGTTCTACAGTGTTCAAGTATGATTGAAATAAAATCTAGATTTTAAAGGTTAGATAAAAAAAAAAATTCCAGAAGTTTATTGCCATTGATGCAGCATAATTTACACCACCCTATTTAACACGTTACATTAGTTATTCATGCCTGTTGTTTGTGTCCTTTATGACATTACCAAAAACAGCAAGTTTCCTGTTTGGAATTATTTTCAATTTGTTTGACTGCCAGACAGGTAGAGTTAAAAAAAATTTATCTCATTCTTCTACGGATGCACAATCGGGGCACATTCAGAGCCAAAGTACTGCAAAACTACAGATTTGTTTTCTGGTTCATGTTCAGAATATAACATTCAATTGAAATCAAGTTGTTCCTTGATTATAAACTGACGTTTGTATCAGGAGGACAGACAGACAGAATTGAACAAATTTCTTCAACCTGCTTTTTGCTTCACGTGTGTGGGGGTAATAACGCACTTACACAGAAAAATAGAATATGTAAAGCAAAACCCAGTTGGAGGAGCTTCAAACGAATGAGTACTGATGCAACAGGTTGAGTGATAGAGATTTCAAACCTGGCTAGGAACCATTTTTCCTTTTAGAGTGAGAAGCTCGTAGGAGTTACGGTTAGAGCAAAGCATCAGAGGAAGAATAGGATGGACAATTATAAAGAAATGGTTGGTGATGCAGTCCTTTGAAGTGAAGGCAATGTTTATATATTACGCTGTTTTGCTCTTTACGATATTCATAGATAGAGAGGATTTACCAACTGTTAGGGTTAGGGTTAGTGTTTGATGCAGATGGATCGTAATGAAAAAAAAAAAAAAGATCATGGTTTTGGATTGGGACCCTTGCATAGGGCAAAATCAAAATCATCTTTGTCATACTTCTCTCAAATCAAGGAAAAGGGGAATTAGTTGAAGAGTTCAAGTATTCAGTGGGATTAATGGTTCGTCTTTTGGCCGAGTACAATGGACAAATTGCAATATTACAAAGGAAGGAAAATGCCATTAAACAATCACATTGTGTTGTATCGAGATCTACTAGATTATATACTTTTTGATAATTGTCCAACAAACTTGCATGTTACATTCAAAATGTCCTTGGAAGCAAACACACAGCAGAGTGTAGACCATGAAATGCTCATGTAATTTTGTTTTTTCAAAACTGCATACAAGTATCTATAATTAGAAATATATATTTTGGCATTTCTTATATTATTGGATCTCCAGATAACATTGGCAACACCTCTCATACCATTCACATACTCTTTTGAAATAGATATCCAGGCTCATGGAAGACAGAAAGAAAGAGAGAGTACAGAGTTGCATAAACACTGACGATATGAAGGGTAGGTCAAGTAGCTATAATCAACGATAAAAGAAGAGAATAAAAACAAGGAAGAGTGGAATATTTGAGACGTAAACTGCATTTGAAATAAAGTGATGATGTACTGACACCTTTTATAACTGTATGAAGGAAGATGACTGGACAGAAGCCAGAAGGAAAAAAAGGATATGACTGTTTTGAAGTGAACTGTCAACCTGGATTCACATAGACAAACAAAGAGTGCGTTAGATGGTGTGAATGTTCAACCAAGCAGAGATGGAGTGGGTTGAGTGATTGAGAGTACCGAATTGACCTTGGATCCTCAACTAGCACATCTCATTATACTTACATCTATATCTCATTTTCTCAATCGGCAGGAACCATATGGCCATGGTATGTCATCAAAAACCTACTCCTAGGCAAAATGTCAGAGGACCTTTTACTTCAACATTAATGCAAAAAGGATGTCTTGCATCGCAATTATTATTATTATTATTTTCATATTGACGTGCTCTACGATGCAACATCCTCTGCTGGTCCATAACCTGAACAGACGTTTTAGTTGAATCAATTTAACAACATCCAGTATTGAACTGAATATAATCACTCAGAGGCAACTTACAAAATAGGATTTCCTTTCCCAAAACCGAGTCTGTCATTGATGAAGAATTCAATCCGTTTCTCCCACACAGGAAGCCAGAATTGGACCAGCATACCTTTTACTTTTTCCATTCACAGGTCTAGTGTAGGGTTTGACCAACTTGTTTAATTTGAATTTTGCTCTTTTCTACAAATAGGATCAAGACAATGCTTGTAACACTCTAACATAAAAACCAAATGATGTGCAGTTTACTGTGATGTGCCTCCTGAGTTAGGAATATGCTTTGTTTTGAAGAGCCATGCCAATTTGTGAAAGGATATAACAAATGTGATTTCCTTCTATTTGCTCTCAAGCCATCATTTTATGGGAGTACTGATTACTAAAGTGGTTTTTCGAAAGTCTTTCTCATCTGCATTCACAAACTTGTGTACATTTCAGATCCCACAGTGCCTTTGTAGGTTAAACTCCTTCCCACAGCCTGGGATACTGCACAGCTCATAACCCCTCTCAAAGTGAGAAAAAGTATATTTAAACTCCTGGTAAATACATACAGTATTGTTCTCAATAAAAAATACATAAATAAAATGTACTCAGCCTCGACTAGTAAAAAAAAATTTTTTAATCGTAGAAGGGTAGTTTAACCATCTACCCATTCTTTATTGATCCACTTTTCATTTATTTAGTTATTTGATATTAAATTGCGATCCCTACATCAGGGCAAATTCAAATTGTGAGAATGCAACCGAAAACTACACCTCAATTAAGTATATGAATTATACAGCTCGATCATTAGCAGAGAGGGATGGAGAGGGGAGAGGGGAGAAGGAGGGGGGAGAGGGGGGAGAGGGGGGGAGAGGGGGAGGGTCTCGAGTCATTTATGTGTCAAACACTTCAAGTTTCTTTCAATTTTTGGCTTATTTTATTGGTATGTCTGAATGTCATATAAATCATTAATCAACTACTTTTGGTATGCACAGCGAAACTCGTGGAAGAGTTAACACTGAAAGATAAGGACGTAACAGACAAAAAAGGATGTAAAACACACATGCATGGAGAAGGAAACTCCAAGAGGAAAAAACTGGAAATTGGGAGGATGGTGAGGGTAACGAGGGTTAAAAAAAAAAGATCATGGTTTTGGATGGATGATCTGAGGATGGTGGTAACTGCAATCTGAAGACCTGGAGGAAGAGATGAGATTAGGAAGATGTGGCAAGTTGATTCTGCAGGTGGAGGAAAAGAAAAAAAAAAGAGACAAATGAGTGGAGGTGAGCAGTGATCCTTGCATTTGGGTAGTTTTACCAGAAGAGGGTTGATGGTGGACCATGTGAGCACTGCAGAAACTGGTGCGGTGGGGTAACAAAGCATGGGAAGAGCAGAGGGTGCAAGACCAGAAAAGAGGCGATCGAAGACAGAGAGACCACCGACCAGTCTGCCATGGCGAAGTGATAAGCCCACAGACTCACCTTCAGTATGGGAAATTCCAATAATCTTGCAGGCCTTGGTTTCCACAGCATAAATCAGAGCAAAATGTGAAGCAAGGGAGCCAGCCCAGAGGGGATAGCAGTACCCCATCAAGCTGTGGACAGGAGTTCAGGGGTGCCAAGGAGAGACTTTGTACAACTGAGGATGCTCAGTCGGTGGCTGGCTTTGGAGGCAAAATACAAAATGTACAGTAGTTTGCCCAAGTAAGATCATGGCTGACAATGAAACCCAGAAATTTGAATTTACTCCAGAGGATTGTTAAGATATTAGTATTCACAGATTCGCCATTCGCGGACGCAGTGTATTTGCAGACGCTGCATTTTTGCAGATTCGCCATTCGCGGAAGCCAAGTATCCACAGACGCTGCGTTTTCGCAGATTCACCATTTGTGGATGCCACGTATTCTCAGATTCGCCATTGATGGACACCGCGTATTTGCAGATTCACCTATTGTGGATGCCTCGTATTCTCAGATTCACCAATGACGGACACTGCGTATTGCAGATTCGCCATTGAACGGACACCACGTATTTGCAGATTCGCCATTGACCGGAACACACTATTTGCAGATTCGCCATTGAGGGACACCACGTATTTGCAGATTCGCCTATGACAGACACCACGTATTTGCAGATTCGCCATTGACAGACACCGCGTATTTGCGATTCGCCATTGACGGACACGCATATTTGCAGATTCGCCATTGAAGACACCACGTATTTGCAGATTCGCCATTGACGTGCACCAGTATTTACAGATTCGCCATTAACGGACACCACGTATTTGCAGATTGCCATATGACGGACACCAGTATTTGCAGATTCGCCATTGACTGACACCACGTATTTGCAGATTCGCCATTGAGACACCACGTATTTGCAGATTCGCCATTGACGGACACCACGTATTTGCAGATTCGCCATTGACAGACACACGTATTTGCAGATTCGCCATTGACGGACACACGTATTTCGCGGTTTACAAATCCAAACCGCTTCGACATTTGCGGCCTTGTGCTTCGCAGACAATGTATATATATTTTATATATATAATATATAATATATTATATATTATATATTATTCAGAGCTGCGCACATCACCACAGTTCTAAAACACATCTTCCGCCAAGCATACTGTAACCGATCTGTAGGTACACACAGTGCAGCACGATATTACTGCACATAATAACACATCTTCTACAAGCTGCGTACGTCAGTGGTTCCCTCCCGGAGCTTACGAGCTGCCAAAGATGGTTCCCTCCCCTCCTGCGAGTTGCATAATTAAAATGTAATGTGTTAAACTTGGACCCTTGCACAAGTAATTAAAACGCTTCATGGTATCCATGACGACATGAGCTCCTGAGGAGGTTTCCCTCCCACGAGTGAAACAATTAAACCGTTTGACAATATCTACCCCCAGGCCCCAACTGAGTGCATCTGGTGAAACGTTCCATCCGCCAACATCCCCCACAAACAATGGGCAGATTACTCAGCCCTCCTGCAGAGTGCCTTGACCTGTGTTTTGCCTCTCGTTCCGCTCGTTGATCAAACATGGCTGCCAAGCACAAGACCAGTGCCGAAGATGCGTCGACTGCCAACAGGCAGATGAGCCTGAGTCACAAAATGAATCTGCTGGACCGACTGTCGAGAAGACAGAGTGTGACCTTTGTGGACAGACTGTATGGAGTAAACGAATCCACCGTTCACTGCATATGGAAGAATGAGAAGGCGATCCGAGAAGGTGTTGTGGCGATCACTGTACTGATCACCAAAGTGGTCACCCATGTCCGGGATGCTTTGATGACATGGAGCCTGGGGAGATGGATGCTCTTATCGCCTGTCATGCTGAGGAACTCGATGAAGAAGAGGAGGAAGAAGTGTCGAGGTCCAAACTCGCGGTCAAGTTCCTGGGGGAGATACTGCAGGACATGCGGTCAGTTACCGAGAGGCTGTTAGATGCCGATCCGGTCATGGAGAGTTGCCTCAAGTTCACCAGGGGGTTGGATGATATGATGCTCCCATTCAAGGAGCTACATCGAAACCTGCGACAATCTGCCAGGCAGCTCTCAATCACGGAGTTCTTCCGCTGTGGTCCGTCCACCTCAAGAGGGCCAGCACCCTATCATGCCTATATCATGCAGATCATGCCTATCATTCAGTGAGCGACTCATCAGGATCCTCACCTGCTTCAGTGCCCTCACCTCCATACCTTTCGGTGCACGACTTATCATCACCCTCACCTGTGTGGTCTTCAGCCGACTCCATTGAGTTAATTGGATTTTAAATGATCATCATCATCATCATTGTAAAAGTAGAGTGTGTTTGTGCAAATAACAATTTTAAACGGTACCTGCTGTGTTTTCTTTTTTCTTTTACGGAATAGTTGGTTAATCATAAACTTTTTTGTGAAAGTTTATGAATCATAAAAGTTTCATCAATATTCATGAATCTTTTACGGAATCATAAAAGTTTTAATAAACTGTGAATCCCATTCCTTCAACAAACACTGGAAACAATACCTGTTGTTTTTTTTGTATTTGTCAGCATCTTACCACATGTATTAAATGTACTCAATAAACAGGGACGAAGACTCTGAAGTGGGAACAATAGGTTTAATCCAGATATGGGCGCAACACAGCATCGGGGCATGGGTGGGTCACATCACTCCCCTTAACCTCACCCCGGTGCACCCATATAGAATACATTTGCATAAACTACTGACACATCTTATCTCATCCCCCCCCCAACCACCATTTTTTTTTCTGAACAATCAAGATGCTCAGGAGGCTTGCAGACACAAGCTGATATTCTTAGGGATAGTGGAGGGCTGTCCTTGCTTGTGACTGCTGTGGGCTTCTCAATAAGGGTACAGGGTCGGGAAGGAGTTCAGGTACATTGATGGTGAAAAGGAGTTCAGTACATGAATGGGTGAAAAGCTTTCATGAGGAAACACCTCAGGTTCAAACGCAGGTGGTGTTGATACAGGAGTGGGTGACAAATGCACTTCAGTCGGTTCATTGTTTGGCTCCCCATGACGTAACCTGAGTTAGTCAACATGTTTACTCATGCATCTACCATCACACAACTTCACAAGAAACATCATTTCACCAATATTGTTGATAATGATGCCAGATAACCACTTGGTTCCACATCCAGAGTTCAACACGTACACAGGGTCATTGACCTGAAAGTTGCGGTATACAGACGTTTGGTCGTGATTGCATTTCTGTTGATATTTGATATTCTCGACCTTGACCATTATGTCCAGGTGCACTAATGAGTCCAGGTGCAGGAATGATAACCGTGTTGTTAATTAATGACCCATCAGAAGCTTGGCAGGTGGGTGACCGGTTGTTTGATGTGGTCTGGTGTGGTAGTTGAGCAATACACAAGCTAGACAATATTGAATGGAGCCTTCCTTGATGTGGCTTAGACCATTCTTGATGATCTGAACAGCACATTTGGCTTGACCATTACTGGCAGGTTTGTAGGTGGCAGATGTGTCGTGTTTAATGACATTCATTTTACAAAAGTTCTGAAACTCTGAACTCATAAATGACGATCAATTATCTGATACAATGGAGTTTGGAATACCATGTTGATACATGGTATGTAGAGCTTTAATTGTTACAGCAGAGGATGAGGATGGCACCACGAGAGCTTCAATCCATATGGAGTGGGCATTGACTACGATAAGGAAAAGCTTCCCTTGAAATGGACCAGCATAGTCGATGTGTCGTCTGGACCGTGGCTTTGATGGCCATGACCACATGACCAATGGAGACTGTGGTGGTGTCTTGGCATGCGCTTGACAAGTGTAACAATAGCGTGCACTGGACTCAATGTCACTGTTCAAACCAGTAGACCAAACATGGGCTCGGGCAATATCCTTCATGGTGACTATGCCTGGATGAGCATTGTGGAGTTCACTGATAATTTTCCCGTGGAGTTAAGGTGGAATTATTACTCAGCTACCCCGCAGGCAGTCTGCATCAATGGAGAGCCCATCCTTCCAGATGAGGTACGGTTTCCTCCCTTCCGGTAGTGATGCTCAATCACCTGATATAACACAGCATTTAATTTGTGACAAATCTGAATTGCTATTGGTAGCACAAGCAATCTGCTTAGTGGTTACGGGTGCTTCATCATGATTGACGTTAGTCATGAGATGAACAATATCGCCAGATTGTGGAGGGTCTGGGAGGTTACGGGAAGCGGCAAGTGACTGAGCATGACAGCACAGTAGATTTCCTTACCTGGGTGGTAAACCAATGAGTAGTCATAACTGGCAAGGGTCAACGCCCGACGTTGTACACGACCTGATGATGTGGGCAGAATAGCTCTGGTTTCTCCCAGGAGACCTATCAAGGGTTTGTGATCAGTCGCAATGGTAATATGTCTTCCAAAGACATGTTGGTGAATTTTTAAGGTGTCCCAGACATGCACTAACGCCTCTCGTTCTACTTGAGCAGAGCAACGTTCAGTGTCAGATAGGGTTCGTGATGCATACGCAACAGGTTGGAGATTACCTGTTCCATTTGTTTGCAAGAATGCACACACGATGCCTTATGAAGAGCTATCACAACTGAGAATAAGTTCCCTGGATGGGTCATAATGGACAAGTAATGGCGAGGAGGTCAGCATGGTTTTAGCAGCCTTGAACGCTTTTGTTTGGGAAGCTTCCCATTTCCAGATAACGCCTTTCCTGAGGAGAAGATGCAAAGGCTCGTCGGTTGTGCTTATTTGAGGCAGGAAATTACCAAAGTATGGCAAAATTCCCAGGAATGCACGAAGTTCTGAAATGTTTTGTGGCATTGGTGCATTCACAAATGCTTCAACTTTGTTTTGAGGGGGCAAATTGCCTTGACAGGAGATTTTATGACCCAGATATTCAACTTCACGTGCCATAGAGGTACACTTTTCACACCTTCGGTGTAACCCAGCTTGTGACAGCCGATTGTGGACTTTGTTTAGGTTCTCAAAGTGTTCATGTTGTGACTTGCCTGTCACTAGTATGTCATCCTGAAATACGATTGTCTTTGGTACAGTTTTTAATTCAAGTCTCCATCTGGCGTTGGAAGATTGGTGCAGCAGAGCGTATGCCAAATGGGCATCTGTTGTACATGTAGAGTCCTCGATGAGTGTTGACGCATGTGTAGGGCTTGGAATCATAATTCTGTTCCATTTGAGCATAGGCATTGGTCAAGTCAAGCGTAGTGAATGTCTGGCCACCCATGAGAATTGTGAACAGATCCACTGCTTTGGGCAAAGGGTTGCCTTCCAGCTTTGAATAGCGGTTGATCATCATTTTGTAGTCCCCACAGATGCACAGTTCCATCTGCTTTGAGAATTGGAA
The DNA here is from genome assembly GCA_035128595.1 of Eptatretus atami. Taxonomy (NCBI): domain Eukaryota; kingdom Metazoa; phylum Chordata; class Myxini; order Myxiniformes; family Myxinidae; genus Eptatretus; species Eptatretus atami. The sequence continues at coordinate 59,859,176 of CM068962.1, forward strand.
CAATAGGTGTCACCCAGTCAGAGTACTCAACTAGTGAAATGATGCCTTCACTCTGCAGGCGATCAAGCTCACATTCTATCATTGATCGCATCATGTAGGGCACAGGTCTAGCCTTATGGAACAATGGCTGAGCATATGCAGAAATATGAATCCTCCCTTTGGGCCCTGCAAAGGTGCCAACACCAACACTGAACAGGCCAGGGTACTTGTTGAGCAAGGTATCATATCCAGCATCAGAGTTGGAGACTCTGTTTATGTCACTCCAATTATGTTTGATTATTCATAACCAATCTCGACTGAAGAGGGTTGGTCCTTCTCCATGCACGATCAGTAGTGGCAGGACATGAGTGCTGTTTCCATATCCTACAATTACGTTAGCTGAGCCAACTACAGGAGCCATCTCCTTGTTGTATGTTCTCAAGTCAGTAGATACAGGCCGGAGTGTGGGAGCCTTTCTTGGAGGGTAGATTGAGGTGAACTTGCTCTCGCTCATAATTGATCTGGAAGTGCCGGTATCAACTTCAATCCTCACCTGGATCTTATCGATTGTTACATCAACTATAATTGGAGCATCGGAGCTCTTTGTTTCAATATAGAAAAGCTCATAAAGTTCCTCATTTGACTCTCAGCTGCAGGCTGTGCTCTGAGACCTGTCGTCCGCTGCATCAGGGTTCACCCCAATGTGATAAGCAGGAGACAAGTTCTTTGACTTGGATTGAGAACTATGACACTTCAAGTGTCTCTGCTTACCGCAGTTGTCACAGGTATAATTCCTGTACCAACATTGGAAAGCTTGATGATAACCACCACAACACCAACTAGTTACCCTAACCTTCTGGGTAGATTCAGAAAAGTCAGGAGGTGGAGGTGAATTTGGTGGCTTGCTAAAACACTTTTGCATGTAGCCAAATGTTACCTTGTTAACCGATAGGTCCTGCTGAATAAGTTTTGACTTGTTAGAGATCACACGCAGGCTCTCAGCAGTTTGCATATACGCAGCGGCTATTTCCATGACTTTAGCCAAATTGAGGTCGGATTCAGTCAGGAGTTTCCGCAGGATTGAGTCGTCATAGATGCGTATTATAAAGAAATCACGTGACATCTCTTCGAGTTTATCTGTAAACTCACAATGTCTGGTGAGTCGGCGTAAATCAGCCACAAACTCAGATGCTGACTGACCAACTTGACGATGGTGGGTATAAAATCTTTATCTCGAGACAATCTTACCCGGTTTAGGGTGATAGTCTTCACGAGATTGACGAGCTCTTCATATGACTTGTCAGAAGGTTTGGCTGGGGCAAGAAGATCTGTGATGAGGCTGTACGTCGGGGCGCCGCATACAGTCAGTAATACAGCTCGCCGCCTTTCAGCGTCCTCATCCGTGTCCATTTTGTTTGCCACGAATTACTGCTTCAGACGATCGGTATAGTCTTCCCAATCATCCCCCACTGCGTATTCTCGCAATATGCCGATGCACGAAGACATCCTCGTCGCCATTGTGATATACTCAATAAACAGGGGTGAAGACTGAAGTGGGAACAATAGGTTTAATCCAGACACAGGCACAAGCACCACATCGGAACATCGGAGAGTCGCATCACTGTCCTTAACCACACCCCGGTGCACCCATGTATACATGCATTAGCATAAACTACTGATACATCTCACCATATAAAACACAATGTGTGTTTATGTATTTGTTTGTGTTTATGTATTTGTTTGTGTGATGTCTGTCCCCGATCATAAGGACGATTTAGGAAGGGTTTTAAAGGCCAATCATTTAACATGACTGTGTGTTCACGACAATCTAGTTTTTTCAGGGTAAATAAACTCCATAAACTTTTTCCATTGAAGAGTAATTATGTCTCTTCTTTTGGAAATGTACATGGTGACTTGCAACCAGGCCTCAAAGGCAGTGTACAGAAGCTTTTTATTTAAAAAAAATAACAATAAATACAAGGCGCAGGGAGGTGAAATTTGCTGCACGTGATATATAATGCACGCAGAATAAAACGAGTGCTCATTTACATTTGTGTGACGTCTAATATATAAAGAACATATATGCACATCTGACGCTATGCCGAGGCTTCAGGCTTTGGCACGCTTATGAGGCTATACCTACGAAATGGAAGGTCCCACAAGATAAAGAAAATAGCGTAACATTTGTACATGTCGTGTTTTAAAATAATGCTCTTTCTTGCAACAAAACATTATATCTTACAGTCTCTGAATATTTCCAATAAATTATTTCCAACCGTCATTTTTGACGGGCTTTTATACTAGTTTTTTTATTTAATGAAACTAATCATGTGCATTTGCAGTCGAAAATATTTTAAAATTTTAGAACTTTCGTCCGATGAACCAGGAACCCATCCCCTTTTTTAACATTGAAACAATGCGTGACTATTTGTGGCTTCTCCATGAATCAGGAACTGCTTGGAAACTATCCCTCTTTTTCCGTTGAAACAATGCATGACATTCGTGGATTTGCCATGAATCAGGAATGCCCGGAAATCTATCCCCCTTTTTCCACTGAAACAATGCACAACATTCGCAGATTCGTCATGAATCAGGAACCGCCAGGAACCTATGCCCCTTTCTACATTGAACTAATACACAACATTGGCGGTGTTGTAGATTAGCCATGAATCAGGAACCACCAGGAATCTATGCCCCTTTTTCCATTGAAACAATGCACGACATTGGTGGATTTGTCATGAATCAGGAATCCCCGGGAATCTATCCCCCTTTTTCCATTGAAACAATGCACAACATTCGTAGATTCGTGATGAATCAGGAACCGCCAGGAACCTATGCCCCTTTCTACATGGAAACAATGCACAACATTGGCGGTGTCAACATTTGTAGATTAGCCATGAATCAGGAACCGCCAGGAAACTATGCCCCTTCTTCCATTGAAACAATGCACAACATTGGTGGCTTTGCCATTCGTGGATTTGTCATGAATCAGGAACCGCCGGGAACCTTTCGCCCTTTCTATATTGAAACAATGCACAACATTGGTGGTGTCAACATTTGTAGATTAGCCATGAATCAGGAACCGCCAGGAACCTATGCCCCTTTTTCCATTGAAACAATGCACGACATTGGTGGCTTTGCCATTCGTGGATTTGTCATGAATCAGGAACCGCCGGGAACCTTTCGCCCTTTCTACATTGAAACAATGCACAACATTGGCGGTGTCAACATTCGTAGATGAGCCATGAATCAGGAACCGCCAGGAACCTATCCCTCTTTTTATATTAAAACAATGGGTGACATTCGTAGCTTCGCTATTCATGGTTTCTCCATAAATCAGAAACCTCAAGGAACCTTTCCCCTTTTCCCATTGAAACAATGCGCGACATTCGCAGCTTTGCCATTCGCAGAACTTTTCATGAATCAGGAACTGTCGAGAACCTATCCCCCATTTTCCAGTGAAATGATGCAAAACATTCGCAGTGTCAACTTTCGTGGATTCACCATGAATCAGGAACCACCGGGAACCTATCCACCTTTTTCCATTGAAAATGCACAACATTCGTGGCTTTGCCATGAATCAGTAACCGGTGGGAACTAATCCTCCATTTTCCATTGAACAATGCTCAACATTCACGGATTCGCTATGAATCACGAACCCCTGGGAACCTATTCCTCTTTTTCCATTGAAACAATGCACCACTTTAGCGGCTTCACCATTAGCGGATTCACCATGAATCAGGAACTGCCGGGAACCTATCCCTCTTTTTCCATTGAAACAATGCATGACATTCGCGGATTCGCCATAAATCAGGAACCGTCGGAAACCTATCCACATTTTTACATTGAAACAATGTGTGACATTCATGGATTTGCCATTTTGGTTTTGCCATGAATCAGGAACCACCAGGAACCTTTCTCCCTTTTCCCATTGAAACAATGCGTGACATTTGTGGCTTCGCCATTTGCGGAATTTTTCATGAATCAGCAACCACTGGGAACCTTTTCCCGTTTTTCGATTGAAACAATGCACAACATTCACAGTGTCAACATTCGTGGATTCGCCATGAATCAGGAACCGCCGGGAACCTATCCCTCTTTTTCTATTCAAACAATGCATGGCATTCTCTGCTTCGCCATTTGTGGATTCGCCATGAATCAGGAACCATCCGGAACCCATCCTCCTTTTTCCATTGAAACAATGCATGACATTCGCAGTTTCACCATTCACTGATTCACCATTCGCGGTATTTTTCATGAATCAGGAACTGCCGGGAACCTATCTCCCTTTTTCCATTTAAACAATGCACAACATTCACGGATTCGCCACGATTCAGGAACTGCCAGGAACCTATTCCCCTTTTCCCATTGAAACAATGCATGACATTCACGGCTTTGCCATTCGTGGCTTCATCATGAATCAGGAAATGCTGGGAACCTATCCAAAAATGGAAACACCATTGTAAAGTCACTTAATTAGACATTGGGCCACCATATGCAGCCAGTTCGGCCTATATCAGTCTGGCATAGGTGTCCACCAGTGTTTGGAATTCTGCAGGAGGAATGCGGCACCATTCTTCCATGAGAAAATCAATCAACTCACACCTGTTTGATGGAGGTGGAAAACGCTGTCTCAGGCGTCATTCCAGAATATCCCATAAATGTTCGATTGTGTTCAGATCTGGTGACTGAGAAGGCCATGCCAAATGGATAATATCAGTATCATGCTTGTAAAATCACTGGCCGACCACACGTGCTCTGTGGATGGGGGGAGGCATTGAGGGGGTCTCCTCTTGCAGCCATAATTATAGGCAATCAGGCCTGTGCATCATTTTTAGACATGACCCAAGCATGCTGGGATGTTATTTACTTAATTAACACGTGGGCCACACCTGTGGAGAAGCCATTGCTTGGTGTCCCTCATTTTTTTTGTCCACTGCCATTTTTTTGTCCACTACCTGTATTTGCAATACAATCTGACATCCTGCCATACTCTCCAAACTCTCTGCCTATGGCATCCAAGGCCAACTCCATACATGGCTTACTGACTTCCTCTCATTGTAATCCTTTCCCTCCTCTTCCTGTTAAGCCACAAGGGTGAGAAGGTTTGGGATGGAGAGGAAGATAGGAGGAGGGGGTGGATTTAGGATGGGGGGTGAGATGGGATGGGCAGGATGAGGTGGAAGATGGGAGGGTGGAATGGGAACAGGAGGGAAGATGAGAGGGATGGGAAGGGGGAGATGGGAGGTGGCGGCATGGGATTTTACGGGATGGGGAAAATGACAGGAGGCAGGAATGGGGGGATGTGGGTGCCTAAGGGGGGAGGACACTGAGAGGGGCGGGACGAGTCTTCATCAATGGTCTTTCTGTTAAATCTACTTTATCTAGTAGCTGATGATATTTATTTGCGATCTATTCACTGATATTTGCTCTCTGGAAAATCCACTTTATCTGTTCCCTGCCATGACATCCCTCATCCTTCAGATAGGCAGGCATCAGCCTCTTTCCTCTCCCCACAAATGTAACAACTCATTATTCCCTCCAGGTCACCAAGACAGCTGTTCACTTCCATCTTTGATCATCCACATCCAAAACCATGATCTTTTCTATCCCCATTAACTTGTCCCTCCACCCCCAAGCCCACCTCCTTCCAAATTTCTAGTTTTTCCTTCCTGAATTTGTGGCTGAATCCATCATGTCTACCTTGTGTATCTTCCCCTTCCCCTCATTCCTCCCCACATCTCTTATTTGTCCAAGTCGCCCTCTATTTTATCTTCAAACCCCTGCTGTTGGTGTGTTTCCGCACTCTCTTTCTCTTGTTCCTTTTGTTCTGTTGCGTCCTGATACATTCAGTGTGATAGCTGTTCCATGAGCCTTGACTTTGTAAGCAAGAAAAAAAAGTCAGGAAATGTTTTTATTTGCGATATTGTTCACTTATAGAGAAGCAATAACTAGTACAGTAATAGGCATCCACAACCATCCTTGACCATGTTGTGGAACATTGACAGAGGCTCTCACTTTTTCACCTTTAATCGATTTTAAATTCCTTTTCTCTGCAACCGCTTGAACAATTGACACGAAACTTTCACAATAGGAGCACCAACCCATGGAGATTTATTTAACAAAGTTACATGATTGGATGGAAAATGTGGCCAGCGTTCTAAAAAGCCTAATTTCTGTAGGCTGTTTCAGGGTTTTTCAGGGTGTTTCACATGTCGGGAATAAATAAACAAGAAGAAGACGTCGTGCAGAGCATGATACTTGCAAAATTCATAAAACAAATTTGACCACAAAAATAATTGGTGGTTGAATTAAATGACCAAACATGCAAATCCTCTTCAAGGTGAATCGGATGAAAATTGATAATTTTGGCCTATATTGACCTCCAAAAGAATTGGTGGTTGAATTCAGTGACCTGAAATATATATCCTGTTCAAATTTCATATGAGTCTGATGAAAATTGAGGAATTTAGAAATCCCACCTAATTTGTTGACCTTGGGCCTATGTTGACGTTTTGGTCAATGTTGACCTCAAAAATAATTGACTGGTTGGATTCAGTGTCCTGAAGTATAAATCCTCTTCAAAGTTCAAGTTAATCGGATGGAAATTGAGGATTTTAGAAATCTCACCGAAGATGTTGACATTTGGCCTATGTTGAACTTTTGACCTCAAAAACAATAGGCTTCTTCCTTATGCCAAACTCTACCACGTGGTGAAGTTTCGTGAAGATCGGTTGAAAATTGTGACCTGTAGGTGACAAACAGAATAACAAAATCGACTAACCAATACAGTTGAAAAATCTTCGATTTGGCAAGTAATAAAAATGTAGGTATTTCTTAAACTCTTGTGAATAACTCGTTCCGAGGACTGGAGAGGTATGTACGAAATAGTAAGAGGAAAAAGAACAATCATAAAGGAGTGATATGTCATCGACTCAAAAAATTGGAAATCAATGTTTACTCAGCAATGCAAATATTCTTTGCTGAGTTATGAAACCAGTTACAAATGCATTCCCCATCGAATTTAAACCCATCCTCACATTACCAACTCCTTTGCAGTTTGATTCCGAGCTATCACTTTGTGTCGTTAAAACCTCTAAAGCGGAGAATATTCCGTTCAGACGAATCTTCATGCAATTACCTTTGTTATATGTAGTCACAGCAAACGATGCCAAATCCACCAAAGCATACTCTTCAATAATCTGATGGGTATCCATTTTGGCAGGTCTGGTACAATGCCTGCAGGACGACGTACAATATTAGGTCGACTCCTTTGTACCATTCCCTGTCTCTAACCGTCTCAGAGGCCCCATAATCCCTTTAACGTGACAATCTTCTAAGAGCAGATTAAATCAGATCAAATTCCAAGTACAGTTCTCTGTGCTATTTCCTTCTGACGTCGATCTTTTTTGTCAGCTCTGCCCTGGATTTTGTAAGCTCACTTTGTGGCTGGCTTGAGTTAAGCCAGGCATTTTCTTTTGTCAATAAATTAAGCTTCCTTCAAGAGCTTGTTTCTACACAGACCTTCCACGCAGTCTGAGCATGCCCTGTGGCTGTTTCACCAAGCTGGGGTGTTTGACAAATTGTTCTCAACATGCAGAAGAAGAAGAATATGAAAAACATCCAAGCAATGGTAGAACTGAAATTGGAACAGGAGATCTCGTGATCTTGATTTGGGCAAAGTCGTGGCTACTGGCTACTTGCATTTCAGGTTTTAGAGGACATGATACCAACCTCAGCGCATACATCATCAGGGGTGACTGTGCCAATGTTGTTAAGCCAAATGACAGTTTCTAACTTTGGTCTCCTTACACACTGCCATCAAAGTAAGGTGAGAGAAATGTACAAGAAGGGACTTTTATTGTCATGTTCCTTAGCTGCAAAATGTAAGCTGTTTTGCATTGCTTTGTTTTGATATTCGTTTGGGGGGGGGGCAGTATGTGAATCCGTCGGTCAAATTGTGAAAAAAAGAAGGAAAAAGGGGAAGCTTAGAGTAGGAAGGTGTGGATGTTGGAGATGGTGGGAGGAAATGGAAAGAGAGTTAAAATTTAAGAAGAAGATGAAGAGAAAGGGAATATAGAGAAGGGGATGAGGGAAGGAATGGAGGATTCCACCAGTTTGTTGATGATATATATATATATATATATATATATATATATATATATATATATATATATATATATATATATATATATTGTTGTTCGTCTTTCGGCTGCTCCGTTAGGGGTCGCCACAGCGTATCATCCGTTATGATCCGCATACTGATTTGGCATAGGTTTTACTCCGGATGCCCTTCCTGACACAACCCTGGTCACCTTTTATAACACAGGGATAAGGATTGGGTTTCGCCATGATTCCGGGCTGCCCTACACCCTCTCATAGTGCGGCCCAGCGCAGAGCTCCCGTCCTCAAGCGATCCTCCAACCCAAGCCTCCGTGTAGCAGGATTACAGGCGCACGCCACTACGCCCGGTTGATATATATACATATCCCCCATTATTCTTCCCCTGTGCTTTCAACAACTCAACCTACATGCAGCCTCTTTCTATCTACTCTCTTTGCATCTGTTTCTCCATTAAATGATAAGCTAATAGGTAAAAAGGAGCCAACGAATGATCCGTTAGAATACAGATAGTCTTGTAGTTTTAAATCTCTTGCCTTTTAATCCATCTGCTGTTCCCAACCACAGGAATCTATCCAAATTCAACCGTGAATGCTCTTCTTGTCAAACTCCTTTGAGTTTAAAAATGTTATTTCCCTTGCATACTTTTGTGCCTTTTCTCCCCATTTATAGAATCCCTTTTATATCTGTCCAAACCTGCTCTTCTCTCCACTCTTTCAAGACATGAGCTTATCACATCACCACCTCATTTCCCATTCCTATCTTTTCCATTCTCCCGAATACTATTATGTTGACCTGTAATCTTTTCGACCCCCCCTATATTGAACTTCAAAAGCTTCAATGTATGTATAAAGGGACTTCAATGTATTCGCATTTTTACTATTAATACACTCTGCCTCCAAAATACTAGGTCTTGCCACCATTTCTATAGTGATCGTTTCATTATTGCAAAATTCACTATCATTTCCAAATTTGTTTGCTTCAAAAAGTTATACGAGTAAGATATTGTAACATTTGTGGGGTAGGGGCCAAAAGTTTGAGTAAGGCCTTTGGTGGCATGTATGTACTGTAGTTTTAGAAGTTCTTACCCCATATTAAGTGTGTTTAAGATAAAGTGTTCGTATAAAATGCTGCCCATGATGGAGACTGGAGGTTGTGTTTTTAGAAATAGATACCTTAAGGTGTCCAGTCTCTCCCACCTGTAGTTCTTCTCTGTACACCTTGTTGGAGGGTGGAGGTAACATGTCACATCCCCTGCCAGTAATTTGTATATTTGTGCCGACCATGTGTCCCTCTCCAGCCACCATCATTTGGGCTCACCGAGTCCTCTCCGTCCGATTATCTTCCCCTGTGGCCGTCTTCCTTCGCTTGCCATATAGCCTGCTGTTGTTGCTGCCAGACACTGGCATATTATTTCTAACACTGCCAAGGTTGTGTGAGTGAAGGTGTGTGTGAGGTACTTTGGGTGTTGGGGCATAGAAGGGGGGAGTAAGGTATAATGTAGTCAAAAAATTTTGTGGATACATGTTGTGTCCTCATTTATTAGTATTGTCACAAAGAGGGTCTGCCAATGCACATCATCTGAGCAAGAGATCTAAGACCTCTACGAATGGCCAAATGTTCGTTAAAAGTCTTGCTCAGTGGGCAGGGCATGCATTTTCCTCTTCACACTCTAATAGCAGAAGTCTCTGTTGCAATTTAATATTTCCCCAAGGCTGTTCAATATGACCAAACGGGGCTGTCTTTCCTATACACGGGAAATGAAAAGCATAAACACGCTTCTTACAAATGATGGTTTCTGAAAATAAATGACACAGGGAGTCGAGACAACAAAACTCAGGATAAATTCAGCGCACAAGACAAATAATAAGGGGGAGGAAAGACATGAACTTATCACACAATAAAACTAAAACCACACAAATGGCACCAATCTATCAGACTCAAACGAAGAACGTGGACCGGTGATGACTTGAGTGAGAATAAGCAGATCTCACAAGATTGGGGGTCTTTGCGCTACTCCGATACAGCAGAGATGGTCCAGTGGTGTCTGCTGGCAGCGAAAGATGAGTTGGCTGGGTGTCCCTCGGACTGAAGAGCAGAGTACTCATAGGCTCTAGCTCCACAAGAGTTCAAAGCCAATAAAGTTCGCATGGATATGACATCCAGGGCCTTCTGCAGCTCATTACACCTGCTGGTGCACAGTCCTCCTTAAAGCGGTCATTGGGGGAGAAATCCCAAAGCTGTGCATGTAGCGTGTTATAGACCCATTTGCACTCACCTCAAGTCCTTCACCTGGCCTCCTCTGCAGACAGGTTTTACACAAGACGTGCTTACCCTATACTGCTCTATGAGAGATGCTCACTGCCTCCTCAGTGTACATATTACATACGACTTACCTACGATGTGTCCCTAGTACAAGGTGTAAATCTAATCTACATGATGCAGATGGTCCATATGATATTTATCCCATTATGGCTATGGACAAACCCCCTTCCCCCTCCTTCCATATAACAATATTATTATTTGTATTTTTGGAATGACCTACATTATGTCACTGGAACATTGTCTCATGAACAACCAGGTTCATTTGAGGTCCCAAGAGAGTTAAATTATTGAAGCTTTAAAAAAAAAAAAATTGTGAGTGAATGACCTTGCCACTCCATGCAGACATGTGAGGAAAAGCTTAAGTTTGGCCATCTTTGTGTATTCAGAGTCGAGGTTCGAGGAAGATCTAGTACACTGAACAGATCATGATGCTGCATGACAAATGGAACAGCACAGAGAAGAGGGGAGAGGGTGAAACACAAACATCAAAGTTTAAGGATAAAATAGAGAGAGACTTGGACAAACAATGGGTGTGGGGAGGAATGGGGACAGAAAAGGATGCATGGGGTGGACAATATGGATACAGAAGGAAACACTCAGGAAGAAAAAGCTTTAAATTTGTCTGAAGGGCTGAGGGGGGTGGGGTTAACAAATAACGAGGGTAGAAAAGATCAGGGTTTTGGATTGGGGATGATCTGAGATGGTGAAGAACAGCTGTCTTAAAAACTTGGATGGAAGAATGAGATTGAAGAGAATGTGGAAGTTGGTTTCACAGGTCGGGAAAAAATAGAAGGAACGAAGGAGTGGAGGTGAGCAATGATCCCAGATTTTGGGAGTTTCACCAGAAAGGGTTGACGGTGGACCATGTGTGCCCTGCAGCAACCTTGGGAGGACAGAGCGTAGAAAGGACAGAGGGTGCAAGACCAGAAAGGAGGTGGTTGAAGACAGACACACCAGCAACCTGATTTTGTCAAAATAAAAATAAAAACCCTGCTCTGCTGCTCTTGCTCATTCTCTTTATACTCTATTCACTCAATCATTCTCTCTTCGTCAATTTTCGTCTGCCTGGAAATTAGCCAACATCACTAAAATACACAAACGTAGTGCAGAAACAGATCCTCTTATCCACAGGCTGATTCGCTTGCTTCCAATTACCAGCAAGGTCATGAAATCCATCACTGCATTTGACATAAAATCCTTCATTTTGTCCAACGGCCTGATCTCAGATCATCAGTTGTTTCAGATTGTAATTCTTGTTTTTTTTATTTTATCCATTTTCCCTTCATTTCTTTTTGTTTATCTATCTGTCTATGGAGAAGTGAATTATTTCAGAAAATTTTCTGCTCCTGGATGGGTTTAAGCAAAGAGGAGCTGCAGCTGAAACCCGAATTATGTTCAGGTTCCTCCTGATGACTCCATCTTTGCTCTTTACTTATTCAGGTTCCTTCTGATGACTCAAATGCAGTATTTGGTCTTCTATTTGATCATTATACCTTGGACATGCTGTTTATATTCTCACAACAATGTATGAAGCCCTCAATCTCAGAAATGAGATCAGGGTCGCCCCGCTGGACATATCTCGAGCATGTGATACAGTCTGGCACCCCACCTTGATTTCCAAACTTTCTGGTTATGACATCCAAGGTTATAACATCCTCTCATCGATCACGCACTTCCTCCACTGCCGTTGTCACTGTGTAACTCTTAACAGGATCCTCTCATCAACTATCCCTGTCAAGGCTGGAGTGCCCCAAGGCAGTGTCTTCAGCCCACTCTTGTTCCTCATCTTCATCAATGATTTTTCTCATTGCATGGAAAATTCTGCCTATTTCTGCTGATAATTCCACCCTCTGTCATACAATTTCTCATCCTTCAGAGAGGCAGCAGCAGCCTCTTCCTCTTTGCAATCCTTGATAGAATCAGGAGCTGGTCCAACACTTGGAATGTCTCTCAACCCCAACAATTCACATACACTCACCCTGTCTTTCCAAAAGGACCGTCTGATACTGCTGGTACTGTTGACAATCGATGAGGTTGAGGACGAAAGCCCAAATTCTCCAAAAGGTGATGTGAGGTACCTGAGGGTGTGTTCTCTATGTGGCAAACAACGATCCAGTAGAAATGTTGTGAAGGACCTCACTGAAAGTAAGACGCTCATTTGCACCAATTTAACTCAATGGATGTGTAGCTGCCCAAAAGCCATTGATGAGGGGAGGTGATCAAGTAAAAAGACTGAAATGAGCAGCAAAAATGAGATGACCAAACACGGAGGAATGCGCTCTTTACATATGATTCCATGTTTGACTTGTTTGCCGATAATCAACAACTCTATTTGAAGGGAACCAGCGAACAATATGACGGTCAGTGTCCAACAGCTGCGGTGAAGCATGAGGGTGGATTAATACAAGTTTGAAGCTGCAACTCATCCGAGTTTGTCAGAGAGTTAATTAAAATTAAGCTACAGTGATTGTCGACAGGTACAGGCAGGTTCTGATCCATCATTCCATTCCCCCAGGAACACGTCTCATTGCTTTTCATGACGATGAGCCCAAGAATAAAGCCAATGTGGTGAAAACTATCTGGAATGCAAGTAGGCTGATGGCTCACATTGGTCAACAACATTGGAGTAGTTCATTAAAAGACTTGTGAGCCTGAGTGAAGATATTAATCTGATAAAACATGTGACTGCAGGTGAAAGCTTTTCTCTTACAGGCTTGTTAACCATTTTGTACGTCTCAGTTGCAGATGTACCAAGCTTAATTGATTTTTTTTTTTTTAGCAAGTCATTGTTTTGTTGGGGTTGTTATTGCAAATGAGCTCTCATTGATGTCTGTGCAGCATCTGGCTGTTGGCTACATCATCTTCAGAAGGTTCACTTATGCCACTGATGCAGTGCCCCCATTCCCCTCACCTTTTCCCATCTCCCCAAAAGATCACGGTAGGAATTTGGAATTTTGGCCAATGGACTGGCATACAATGGCCCACTTATTTAAAAAGTTGTTGCATGCTCTTCAACATACACCAGAAATTGCTAGAAAATTGGACAGTTGGCTTATTACCCCCTACCCAACCCCCACCCCAAATGACAATGTACTGATTGATGTAATGCCGTGCTTTGAAATCACTAAGGATCATGGCTTACAGTCGAGTCATAGATCAAAAGCAGATGAAACAACTCAAAAGAAAGTGGGCCATCTTCAATCGATCCAGCCAGCCTTCAATGAGCAAGCACTCATTTGAGAGAGCATCGAAATCTGCAGAAGATGAAGCAGCCAATATGCAAAGAAAAATAAAAAGATTTATTCGCACAAGATAATTTTAGACACACGCGCTCATGATATAACAATGTCTGTTCCAAAGGTGATCAGCCCGTTTTTTTGAGACAGGAGCCATTACTACAGTCTTTTAAAAGGAATGATTGATCCTGGCATTTAAGTATGGATTAACAAGACACCGATTAGTGAGAATGTCTATTTTTGAAATACAATGCTTAGTTTAGGCAGCAGTTCATTAATTGCAATGATGTTGCAGTCTTTCATCCTCCTTCCACCCCTCCCCCATCTCCTTTCCATTATCTTCCATCCTCACCTCTTTCTCGAGTAATGATTGTCTTTCTTTCTTTTCTGCACACCTTTCTCTACAACAGATTTTTCAACATTATACAATGAAATAAATACACAGATTTTGTCAAATTTGCTTTGTCTGCTTCGATCCTCTCCCTTAAAGATTAGTAGTGTTGTGATGCGTATGCTGTCTCTAACCTTGTTAATCCTATATTACGAGTATAAAAGCCCATCAAAAATGATGGGTGGGAATTATTTTATTTGAAATATTCAAGGAGACTGGAAGATATGATGTTTCGCAGCAAGAAGCGTTATTCTAAAACACTGCATGCACAAATGTGAGCCTATTTTCTTGATCTTCTGTGACGTTCCATTTTGACGTTACAGCCTCGTGAGTGTGCCAAAGTCTGAACCCTCGGCCTAGCGTCGGGTGTGCTTTTATCTTCTTTATCTATTAGAGATACTACGGACGTAAATGAACACTCGTTTTGCTCTGCATGCATTGCACATCATGTGCAGCGAATCTCACCTCCCTGCACCTTGTATGTATTTTTTGATATTTTTTAAAACGTTTCTGTACACTGCCCTCGAGACCCGGTTTGCAAGTCACCTTCTACATTTCCAATACAAGAGACGTAATTACTCGTTCATGAAAAATGTTTTTCGAGATTTTTTTATCCTGAAAAATGGACCATAATGAACACACATTCATGTTAAAAGATTGAGGTTTAATACCCGACTTAAATTGTCCTTATAAAGGGGGACAGACATCCCACAAACAAATACACGAACACACAGAAACACAGATACAAAATACACACCATGTTTGTTATAGGTAGATATTAGACCACCAACAGTGATATCTGTGTTGGACTGCCGACCCATCCAGGATTGTGCCCAATAGCTACAGAGACTGCTTCGGCAGCACCAACACTCAGCACAGAGTATGGTCCCAATGGATGGATGGAACAGTGATATCTGGCCAGAGAGGAGTTTAATTTTTTTTTTTTCCAATGTACCAGAACACTGCCCTCAGATTTGTGAGAGATTCAGCGGAATATTTTAACTTACACACAAGCAGAAACTAACAGGTGTGACTCACGGGATGAATGTCACATCGGAAAGTTTGGCATGCTTTGTGATGCAGCATCCTTCTTTGAAGAGCCATTCCTGGTTTTTAGTTGGATCGGACTCTGTTGGGAATCTAACCCAGACTGGAAAACTCAATCGTGAGAAACGATATCTGTAATAAGGTTTTCGCAATAATTTTTGCAACACTGTGTTCTGATTCTGATTCCGATATACCATACTCTCTTACAGAGCCTCGGTGTTGCCAAAACAGTTTCTTGGGAGGGGTTACATTGGGTGGCTTGCCATTGCCTTCCCAGCAACACTGGGTCGATATCCTCGTGGTTTCTTTTTTGTATCAAGAAGGATTAATCATTTCTGCCTGAGTTTGAAAATGACAGCTTTTGGAACAGCAATGACTCCACCATGGTAAAGGACGTTATCACTTTTATAACGGAGGTAATGCAATTTGCTTTGCCAAGCCTTTTCTCTACACCTCCTGAACCCTGAAGATAATGGAAGCACTAAAATATCAATATGTGTTTAGAAAACAACTGCACCTACAGTGGGATATTCTTTCTGTGCTGGGATCAGCTTTTCAATAATGCTGTAGGTTGCAATGCCTCCCTGCCTGCCTGCTCTCCAGAAAGGTCACCGAGCTCAAGTCTCAACACTTTCCACCTACACCCCACACCAGTAGGCCTCAGGCCAAGTCTACCATTACTTTAATAGAGAGATCAGAAACTCTGCTTCTGCACCTCAATGAGGCAGCATTGTGAAGGGGAGACAGAGTAAAAATTACATTAATGTTTGAATCAATGTGCACTTGTCAAACACTTTTTGTTGCTCGAGCCAGCAAAACGACACGGAAGCCAAATCACCATCTTTCATCTGATTTCTTGGGGTTTTATTTCCTCAGGTCCCCCAGCACCCAGTCTTCCCCTCACCCATCCCCCACCCCCGGGCACGCCTCCATCCTCCTTCCACGTGCCCTCCCTCCTGCTCTTCCCAACAACAGCCTGACCACCTGTCTTGTGAGCTGATGTGGAAAGGACAGAGCACTGGCTGTGCTCGTGGCTTCCATCACCTTGTCATGAAAGGAAATGGCAAATGCAAATCCCAGGTCTCCGTGGCATGCAGGAAGCTCTCCATGCTCATGGCACCACGTTGGTTAAAAGAACGGTGTTTGTTGAGATTCCACTTTAATCCCCATCATCAACACATCTGACATTCACCCTGAGCAAAGGAAAGAATAATAATTTTGAAAAAAATTCAATATCATAAAATAAAAAAAACAACCACCTTAGGACAGCTCCCTTCTCAAAAGGGTCAAAGGTTGACAATGATGAATGAGGGGTCAAAGTTTTCCCCTACTAGGCAACTGGCTGATTAATACTGGTAATGCTCGCTAAGGGGAATTCACGGTGTGCGGTAAGCTAGTGAGAGATGTACTCGTTCCCTCCACCACCAAAGGTGGATGGAGGTTATGTTTTCACCTCTGTCTGTCTGTCTGTCTCTGAGCAGGATATCACAAAACGTTATGAACGGATTTGGACGAAATTTGGTCGACAGGTTGCAGATGTGACAAGGACGAATTGATTCGATTTTGGTGAAGATCCGGATCCGGATCCAGATATAATAGAATTTTTAAATTGATTCTTCACAATTGAGAGATGGGGACAAATACCATATGTAGCATGATATCTCAAAAAGTTGTTGATAGATTCAGATTCTCGAGTTCCATTCTCGTTCTACTCTGATATACTTGGCTCAAGTAGAAATTGAAATACAACTAAAATAATACATCTATTGATATACGTAAATAGACAACATAATTTTAAAAGGATGTTTTATAACTGATTTAGGTTTGCAGAGAATTGGAGGACCTGGGAATGACAATTGAAAAGGGTTGAAAAAAGTATCACAAGGGGCTGATACTCTAGGTCCCCACCTTTGGGTGGTATGAGGATTAGATATCTGTAATATAAAAGCTAATTCTTGAACGGTTTTAGAAATATCACATACACAAACCAAGTTTGTGGCATGGTTGCCATGGCAACATAATTCAGCCAATCACTGCCCTGATATAATCAGGTTGAGATAATGTCATGATGAATCGATATCTGCAATATGAAAGGTAAATGGTCAACAGTTTTTGAAATGTCGCCTACACAAAAGTACATGGATGGATGATTGGTCGGTCAGTCAGAGCTCATTTTAATGCCTCGTGTCTCTGACCTTGAAGGAGAGGCAGGGGGACAAAATCAGAACAGGATTGGAAATACACAGGAATGTGTCCAATGAAAGAGAAAAAAGGGGGGGCAAACAAGTACAATGGTGAAAGTAAAACTGGGTGGTGGGCTCAGCAATCATAATCTTATGTATTGCTGTGGGTTTGCTGATGGCATTGAGAAGAAGGTAAAAAAGAAAGAAGTAGCCAGCCAGTTTCCATTGAAGACAAAGCAACACCATTTTCTCATCATTGTCTTAAGAGTTATTGATGGTGTTCAAGATTTTTTTTGACTCCACTGTGTTCAGTAATTCACTAATATGAAGAGCTTTCATGCAGCAATGGACTGAAAATGCTGAGAAAGTCTTTTATGGAGTATAGTCGCAAATGATTTCTGACAGATTAAGTCCAAAGAAAATCGGACTTTACAAAGACGAGAGCAGAACGGTTCGTGTATGATCATGAGGACATTCAGTGAGCTCAAGAGGATGGCTCAATCATCCCAGCAAGCTGGTACTCGTTTTGTCGACCTCAGAAGGATGACGCGCTGAGTTAATTGAGTCATTCGAGTATCTTGCGTCGGAGTGGCGACCCATCCAGGATTGTGCCCAATAGCCCAGGAGACTGCTTCGGCAGCACAGATGCTCCGTACAGAGTATGGTCCCAATGCAATGGAATGGAAGAGAATGGATCTTTGATGGGAGTCATCTTAGATGGAGAATGGATATCACTTTAAAATAAGAAAGAAAAAAACCTTTTATTCAATGAAGTGCTTGAGATCGGGAAGAATAATTTCTTCTTCTTTTGTATACAGCAGAGGCTCGTGGAGGAGCTGGAACATCGAATGGATGAGGACGTAACAGAACAAAAGAAACAGTTGAAAGCGAGGAGTAAACACACCAACAGCAGATTTGAGGGACATAATAGAGGGAGACTTGGACAAATAAGTGATGTGGGGAATAATGAGGTGTATGGGGAGGATGCACAGGGTGGATAAGATGGATACAGAAGCACTCAGGAAGGAAAACTCAAATATCGGAAAGAGATGGGCTGGGGGAAGGTTAACGGGGGTAGAAGAGATCATGGGTTTGGATGGGGAAATGATCTGAAATGGTGGGGAACAGCTGTGATGATTACCAAAGGCAAATTATAGGGTAAAGAAAGAAGAAAGAGGATGTGCAAGAGCAGCAGAGGTTGGACAGATGTTGCATTCTGGTTCTCCTAAGAGTGGACACATACTTGTTGTGGGTTTTGTGGAATGATTTGAGATTGTCGTTAGTAGGGTTTGCTTTCCAGGAAGAGATTCAGTGTACCATGGGTGGGAAAGAGGGGAGGAAAACTGAAGACGAGATGAGATGGATCTGTGCATAAATGAGAGCAGGTTTTCTTTCGAAGAATTCCTAGGCCGAGTTAATATCAGGGAGAGTAGATATGGGAGACCAGTTCTGAAGACAGATAGCTCCTTGCAGTACCGACCAATCTGCTTGAGTGAAATCCCAGACCCGATGGCATTGAGGCAGCTCTCTTTGAATAGCCTGAGATATGTTGACTCTCACAATCATATGATCAGATGAACCAATTGGAGCAGAGGAAGAGCATGAGACATTTGCAGGGAAGTTTGTCATCACCAAGTCGAGAAGGGAGGATTTGCCTCTGGGAGAAATCCGGGTGGGAAAGTTTATAGATTTCTTCAGTCCCATGGAGTCACAGAAGTCCTTTGCTGAAGTGTCATGGCTGTTGAGAGAGATCGGAACAAGCAGCCAATTTGCATGGCGACAATTGAAATAACCACAGATGAGGAATAGAGAGTTGGGATGAGTGGATAGAAGTTGGTCCATGTTGTCTGAGAGTGATATAGATGTCGATGCAGTCATCACTGTTTGAAGGACGGTACAACGCAGACTAACATGAGGTGGCAGCAGAGGGGAAGTTGCAGCCAAGGTTGATATAAGAATCAAACAAGACACAGTGGTGTGGCTGCTTCGAAGGATTTAGTGGGAGAGAGTGTGCCGTTGAGAGAAAAAAAACAGCATTGCTTGTGCACATTAAAGGAAAATGGTTATCTGATATTAAATAGAACCATTCACACACCAGGCAAAAGTTTAGAAAACAAAAAATGAGTGATAGAAAGTGATGAATGTGAGGGAAGTGCATGCAGTGAAGTTGTCTTGAGTTCGTGTTTGAAGTTCAAGGTTTTCCATTCATTGTTCAATCAACAAGAAGAGCATTGAACAACCAAGAACAAAGGCAAACTTATTTTTGTGATCAAGGGCTTGAGAAAGGAAAGTGACTTGAGGGCACTTACAAATATGGATTCAATTGCATTGTGACGAATGTTCACTCATCTGCCGCTCAGATGTTTTGTTTTAATAGTACCCTTCTCACTTGCTACTTGATGTTACTCCGTGGTCTTTCCTATCATCTATCCAGTAGATGAGCAGAATGAAAAGGATAGGCAAGAAAGGCAGTAATACATAATTGTAAGCCATGAGGACCTGAAATATTTCCACAAAAGGAGACAACCCTTTTTTGTTTTATTAATGGGATATTGAATCAGATACTTCTTAGTCTTAGATAGAGACATTTCTCATGACATTTGCTGAGTTTTTGCTCAGATCTCATGAGAAATATATATCGGCCAAGAGTTGGCGCACTTATATTTGACTTTTATCTCCCATTTGGTTGGAGGGTTGTTTATCGGCAAACATGTCTCAGGAATCTGAAACTGGCTGTCTGATAAAAAAAATCTACTTGGACACTTTTTCACAAATTAGCTTTAATGTGTGGCTCCCTCAAAAGTATTTTGTGCAAAATTGCTCATGCGCAAAAGTGGTTTGTATTACTCGAGTAAAATATTACGTAATATGTCACTATATATATTCCAAGATGTATACCTGGTAATGGCCAAGAACACCTGCATAACTTCCCTTCATCCACTCAGTGGCCAGGAACCTAAAAAGTGCCATCTTTAAGGAGGACTTCATAGCTGCTGAACAATCCTTTGGCTGATTCTGGAATGAACCAGTGATATGGAATACCACATCTTGAGAACTATGTCACTGTCATTCAGAATATTTGATTGATGGGTTGACACAGGGCTGGCTCTAAATAAAATGACACCCAAATAAAGGGTATCTTTGGCACCCCCTCTCCATTTGAGGAGGTAGCAAGTGCAGGCAGTGGTGAGGGGTAGTGAGTACAGGCAGTGGTGAGGGGATAGCATTGATCAGAGAGTGGTGAGGGGATAGCATTGAGCAGGCAGTGGTGAGTGGATAGCATTGGCAGGTAGTGGTGAGGGAGTAGTGAGGGTAGGCAGTGGTGAGGGAGTATGCATTCTTTAAGTCAGGTCAGGTTTCGGAATATGCGCCGGAGCCACGCGTCACTGCATCCACTTTCCGTCAGAACTCCAGGGGATTCTGTCTGGCCATCCCCCAGGCAGACGCTTTGCCCATCCCCATCTCCTTGAGTTGCCGACCCATCTGCTGCAACCACAAGGAACATGGTTGGCCAGTTGGCCTCGTACACTCATGAGGCTCCCTCACTAAGAGAATCTGGTGAGCAGGATCAGCGACAGGAAATGAGACACATTTGCGTACAGCTGCAGCTGATGCTCACAGACTATACAGGTAATAAGTCTCATTTTTTCTAGCTCGCTGGGCAAAGTCTGACCAGCGATAGCCAAGGATTCTCCGAAGATACTTGGCACTGAAGGAGTTAAGTCTTCGTCAGATTCTAGGTCAGAGTCCAAGTCTCACATCCGTAAAGAGAGACTGGAAACACCAAGGACCTGAAGAGTTGGACTTTCTTCCTCCTGCACAGGTACTGACAACGCCACACCCCATGATCCAGTGAATCCATGACTCCCCCGGCCTAACCCAGACATATATTGTCCTCTGGCTCAAAGCCAGCAGAGACATGAATGTTACTGCCAATGTAAGTGAATCTCTCCGTGACCTCAACATTGTCACCACAAACAGGTACAGAGAAGATAGCAGCATCCAAGATGTCATTGAAAGCCTGGATCTTAGTTTTTACCAAGGAAACTCATAATCAGAGCAGCTCCAACACCTCATTCAGCACCTCGAGGGCCCCCATAATGATATCCAGCGTCTCCGCAAAAATGACGGCATCATCTGCAAAATCAAGGTCAGAGATCATGACATTCCCAAATGATGCACCTCAACTTGATCTCTCCGACATCCTCCCCTGTTTCAAGTCCATACAAGCGCTGAAAAGTGTAGTACCCAGTAGACACTCCAGACAAACTCCTGTAACAACTGGAAATAAGTCAGAGATGGAACCACCACACCTCACAGCACTCTCAGTACCAGAGTATCGTTCAGAAATCAGATTGATCAGCTTTGGTGGCACCCTTGAAGACCAAGAGTCCTCCAGAGGGCAATCCGATTCACTGAATTGAACACTTTGCATGCAGAGATCAACATAGGCTGTGAGCAGCCCCTGCCAAAACTCTCATATGCATTCGGTGAGGACAATAGAGCAAGGATACTGTTCATCATTGACCTCTTTGGTGTAAAGCCTGACTACTCTGCTCGTGCTCAAGCAGTTGGTGGTGAATCCGATAAATAATTATCCGAGCAAAGACCTTGACCAGCCCTGAGAGCACAGTCATTCCTCGGTAGCTGTTGCAGTCCTGGCGATCATCCCTCCCTTTCCAAAATAGGACCAGCAAGGTCCCTCTTCCAGTCAGTTGGGATGATGACTGTGTTCCAGGCCAAGCACAGAACTGCATGCATCGACATGAGTACAGCATTTCCACCAGCATTTAGAAGTTCAGCATGGATGCAACAGATCTCAGGAGCTTCAGCACAGCTTGTGCTTCCACAAACAAAGGTGGTTCACAGTTGATTGGAGGGTCAGTATTACGAAGGTAATACCCCTGACATTTAACTCTACAGCTGGTTCCATCCATCCCTTGGGACCATACTCTGTACAGAACATCGGTGCTGCCAAAGTAGTCTCCTGAGCTATTCTGGGCACAGTCCTGGACAGGTTACCACTCCTGGATTCGGCACAATCCTGGACAGATCGCCACTCCGACACAGGATACTCAAATGGCTCAATCATCCCAGCAAGCTGTACTCATTTGCCGATCTCAGAACATGATAGGCTGAATCAAACCCCACCTGGTATTAACAGCCGATCGGTACTTGAACTCAGGACCCTAGGAACCCAAGCCCACCACCCTAACCATTAAGCCAACACCAGGCTGATACATACTTTATACAGACATAATTATTGCTGGTTGTGCCCAATTGTGCCCCACTACCCCCACTGTCAATTTAACCTAGCTCTTTCATGAGCCTCACTCTTGCAGAGAGAGAAAAATAATTTGGGCAAAGGCTGAAAGGGTCCATACACCTGGCCCCACCTGGCTGTGCTGCATATCAGTTGTGGTTCCTTCTTGCTGAGACTACCTTTCTTCCCCTAGCTGCATGTGCCAACTGCTCCTTATCTACATTCTTGGTCAGCCTGGTACAGTCACTCAAAGTAACCGGCCCAGCAGGCCTTCACTTCGTACTCGTCTGTTAAGAGCCCACCACCCTCCGCTCGAATGTTTGTGCATCATCTTTGAATTGTCTGTTTTATTCATACTGCCAAGGATAATGGTACTGATGTGAGTCGAGATTTGAAAACTTTCTCCAGATCAATCTCCTCAATTGTGGACTGAACCTCAATTATGGACTGTGGCTCTTCAGCTTGGACTGAACTTTGACTTCCACTGAAGCTGATACAAAGTTTGTGACCTTAAGTCTGCGGATTTGCCTCTCAAAATGGCTGGGATCTGAAAAAGAGTCCTCCTGGAATTCATCACACTAGGCCTGTCTCTTCTCAAATAAATTCAGCATTTGATATTTTATAGGATCATCAACTCATCTTCCCATGAGTGAGACAGTACAAATTATCATTAGCATCTTGCATGAATGGAGTCATTGTAGAATCAAGACCAGCAATCACTCCAGTTAGATCCCCATTGTCCTTCTGAACTCTGTAAGCCTTTAGGTTTTTGTGGTGTTTTCTAATACCACAATGCCTGCCTTGGAAAATAGATTACCAAGTATGGAGCTGCACACTTCTCTCATCACCATCTAGCACTTCCTTGCTGTTTCAGGCTGTGTGAATGATCCCATAAATTGTCAGCCGAGATGCAGCATCAGCATTCACTGTCTGTTCCATAGTCATGTCTACTGATGTGCATGAGAAGGTCTTGCTGGTTCGAATCACCAAGAGAGCTTCCCCTTCTAACATGTATCAGACACCAGAATGTGTGTTGTCCATATTGAGAAGTGATAGGTGATAGCGAACCATCCATCTGGCATAATTGGGCCTATTTATCATCTACCCAAGAGGATAAACAGGTCCACATTATTTGACCCACGTGCCTGGCTGAGCACCATAAATAGATTTACGAGCTCAGCATTGATCATCCAGTACTTGGCAGTACCTCCATGCTGACCTGTTTCTGTCTCCTCTCTGTACCTACTGTATTCTGTCATTAATTGCTGCAAGTCATCAGATTTTTAAATGGTCTGCATCATATCAGGAGAGTGATCATTTTTCAGCTCTGTTATCATCTGTAGCATCCGAGTTGGGCATTTGTCCATCGAGTGCCAATAAACTTCTGAAATGCAAAACTTGGATGGCTGTAGTCAACAATGGATGGATATGTTTACAGCGGTTGAAGTGTTTCTCCAAGAAGAAAACCATTCAGTGATCCTGGTGCTTGTGTGGTCTAGTCTTTGTCAGTGTACTCGGTTCACCAGAGCCATCAAGGAATTATGCTAAACACCCAAAATATGCCGGTTATTTGTGAAATTGGCCAAATCAGATAAATACATTGTCATATGTTGGTGTTTCACTTGCCTAGATCTGCATCACTGGTTTTGTCATCACCAGGTCATGCGTAACAAATTGCATAGTTTTTGCTACACTTTCTGGCTATCCTCTGTGAGATCTTCAGAGTTTTGAAACCATCTAACCTTGTTGGAGGTAAGCACATATTCTCCATGTAGCCAGTTTGTTGCCTTGGCAATGGATCATACTTCTGTCACTTGAGCGTTCCACCTAACCCACACTGGTGTCGGCCCAAAAGACAAAATGATCATCCACAATGTGGATTAATGTCATTCAGATGAAGGGGTCGTTCGATACTCTTGATTCCATGTGGAAATGCCAAAGTCTTTGGCTTCTTTTTATATGGCTCCAGTGCTTTATATTGTGAGGTGAACAATAGTGACAACATCAGTTTCTTTTGCTGTGGTGGTCTGGGCTTGTCATCTTTGGGCTCCTCATCTGCTGTATTATCTTCCCTTTCATCTTCTGTGTCTCTCATGATTATGTTTTGGTAACAAATGCCGACTTGTCGTGAACCGTGCCACTGACAGAGAGAGCTTCAGTATTTTTGTATAATTGTCCCATGTTAATCCTGTCGACAAGCCAACTTGCTGCAGCAATCCATTGAGGATGGCACACTTTCTGTCAGTTATTTAAGAAGCCAGCTTGGTTTCAAGTTCTTAGACAGTGTTATAAATGATGGAAGGACCCAAACAATTCAGGAGATGTACAGTATGACTTTATGTGGACTCGTGATGGTCTTCATTCCAAGTCCCATGGTAAGGTGTTTAGCTGGTTTGATTCTACCTCCATTGGAAGCAAACATCACATCATCACATACTGGCTGGACTCGCCTCAAAATTTTCTCCGATTCTGAAGCAACAGATGAACCAGTACATATAACCCTGAAGAAGGTTAGAAGGTCATCTGGGGTGTTTCGCTGGCCTCTGCCCAATATCTTTTCTGGTAGGTTGTCTAGCAGGTCTTCCTGTGTTCGTTGCACCTGTATTTTGAGTGACCTTAGGTGGAAGGCCATTTCATGGATCGGATCTCAGACAAAAAGGGCTATTTGGGCAGTGACATACTAGATATCACATTTTCCTTTATTTGTTTATATTGTACTGTTGGAGATGTCGGGAGAATTCGTCAGGAGAATTCCTTCAGGATCTTCTCACAAAGACATTTGGCTGGATATGTAGGCATTCCAAATAGATATGGAATGGAGTGAGGTGGATAACTTAACTCCATCAATTTCAATGACATTGTGTGTGATGTGGGATATCAAAAAAGCAAGCACTATCTCATGTGCTGCTGTTTTGGTACCCTGAACTCTCTCTCATGAACTTGGGATTGTTTAGCCTTGTCAAGATATGCTCATCCAAACGTGTGATGGTATTTCGCTTCCTTGGCTTTCAAGTCGATGCCTCTTATTTTAGCCAGCATTGTATCATCAAACAGCTTCATTGCTGCATCTATGATGTATTTTCACCCTCTTCAGTTTCAGAACTGCTAAGAGTTTTCCATTTGCCTTTGCCAAATAATTTGAGATATTTCCACAGAATATGCATTCAACGAGAAATATTCCAGTAGAACTAGTACTTGGGAGGCTGATGTCAGATTGAAATAAATGCTGTTTTTGCAAGTCACTTTCCTCTACACTTGTTCGAATGATGGCTGTAATATCTTTATTACACCACTTATGATATCTAATGGAATCATCATAAGCATCCGGAAGTTTCACGTCAAAGTACTTGGATATATTGATTTGACTTCTACAAAGCGAGTCAACAGATTTCACCTTTTTCCAAGTATTATCATCAAATGCCTTTGCTTTATGTCACCCCAGTGCCTGTTTACCATCCAGGTGAAGAATGCAGATACAGCCTTATTCTTTCTTGGTACTCAGGGTAACTATCCAGGCTAATTTACCATCTGGAAAAAGCAAGAAAAGGCATGCTATGCATCCAACCACCACCACCACAACAATTAACATCACCAAAAAGCAAGCATCGACCAGATTTATACAAGTAACAATTCATATGTGAAAAGTAGAAAGAGAGTAAATACATATATATATATATATATATATATTATATATAATATATATATATATAATTATATATATATTATATTATATAAATTATATATATAATATACATATATATTACACATATATATATATACATATAAATATATACAAATATGTATATATATGTATATATATATACACATATACATATACATATATACAAATACATATATACATATATACATATACATAAATACATATATACCTATATACATATACATATATATATATATATATATATATATATATATATATATGCATATATACAAATACATATAAACATATATATATATATATATATATATATATACATATACATATATATATATTTATATATTTATATACATATATATACATACATATATACATATACATATATATACTTCTATACATATATACACATATATACATATTATATATATATATTATATATATATGTTGGTATATATATATCCATATATATACATATATACATATATATATATATATATATGTTGGTATTATATATATAATATATATATATATATATATATATTATATCCCTGTGTCGTAAGAGGCGACCAGGGTTGCGTCAGGAAGGGCATCCGGCGTAAAACCTGTGCCAAATCATTATGCGGATCATAACGGATGATCCGCTGTGGCGACCCCTAACGGGAGCAGCCGAAAGAAGAAGAAGAAAAAATATATATATATATATATATATATATATATATATATATATATATATATATATACATGGATATAAATATATAATATATATATATATATATATATATATATA
>CM068962.1:59888650-59899609 GCA_035128595.1 Eptatretus atami
GAAGAATGATGGAGCACATACAGAGAGAATGACAAATTAATTATTGTAAGTACTGTACAATAAAACCTGTATAATAAAAGAGTTCAAGAACAATGCTTCACTGGGAAGGGGTAAAGTGACTTTCAGGCCACCCGTTAGGGTGTTCACTTGCCTAAGATCTGCAATCACTGGTTTTGTCAATCAACCAGGTCATCGTAACAAATTGCATAGTTTTGCTACCAGCTTTCTGGCTATCCTCTGTGAGATCTTCAGAGTTTTGAAACAATCTAACCTTGTTGGAGGTAAGCACATATTCTCCATGTAGCCAGTTTGTTGCCTTGGCATGGATCATACTCTGTTCACTTGAGCGATTCCACCTAAACCCACACTGGTGTCGGCCCAAAGAAACAAACATGATCATCCCACAATGTGATTTAATGTCATTCAGATGAAGGGGGTCGTTCGCATACTTCTTGATTCCATGTGAAAATGCCAAAGTCTTTTTGGCTTTCTTTTTATATGGCTCCAGTGCTTTATATTGTGGAGGAACAATAGTGACAACATCATTTCTTTTGCTGTGGTGGTCTGGGCTTGTCATCCTTTGCCCGGCTCCTCATCGCTGTATTATCTTCCCTTTCATCTTCTGTGTCTCTCATGATTATTTTTGGTAACAAATGCGACTTGTCGTGAACCGTGGCCACTGGACGAGAGAGCTTTCAAGTATTTTTGTATATAATTGTCCCATGTTAATCCTGTCGACAAGCCATTGCTGCAGCAATCCATTGAGGATGGCACACTTTCTGTCAGTTAAATTTTTAAGAAGCCAGTTGGTTCAAGTTCTGTAGAGTGTTATAAATGATTGGAAGGACCCAAACAATTCAGGAGATGCAGTATGATCTTTATGTGGACTCGTGATGCGTCTTCATTCAAGTCCCATGCGTAAGGTTGTTTAGCTGTTTGATTCTACTCCATTGGAAGCAAACATCACACATCACATACTGGCTGGAACTCGCCTCAAAATTTTCTCCGATTTCTGAAGCAAAGATGAACCAGTACATATAACCCTGAAGAAGTTAGAAGGTCATCTGGGGTGTTTCGCTGGCCTCTGCCCAATATCTTTTGGAGGTGTCTAGCCAAGGTCTTCCTGTGTTCGCTTGCACCTGTATTTTGAGTGACCTTAGGTGGAAGGCCATTTCAATGGATCGGATCTCAGACAAAAAGGGCTATTTGGGTAGTGACATACTAGATATCACATTTTCCTTATATTTGTTTATATTTTACTGTTGGAAGATGTCGGAGAATTCGTCAGGAGAAATTCCTTCAGGATCTCCACAAAGACATTTTGGCTGATATGTAGGCATTCCAAATAGATATGAAATGGAGTGAGGTGGATAACTTAACTCCATCAATTTCAAATGACATTGTGTGTGTGATGTGGGGATATCAAAAGAAGCAAAAGCACTTTCTCATGTTCTGCTGTTTTTGGTACCCTGAACCTCTCTCTCATGACTTGGGATTGTTTAGCCTTGTCACAGATATGCTCATCCAACGTGTGATGATTTCGCTTCCTTGGCTTTAAGTCGATTGCCTCTTTTTTAGCCAGCATTGTATGCATCAAACAGCTTCATTGCTGCATCTATGATGTATTTGGTCACCTCTTCAGTTTCAGAACTGCTAAGAGTTTTCCCATTTGGCCTTTGCCAAATAATTTTGAGATATTTCCACAGAATTGCATCAAGCGAGAAATATTCCAGTAGACTAGTACTTGGAGGTGATGTCAGATTGAAATAAATGCTGCTTTTTGCAATGTCACTTCCTCTATCACTTGTTCGGAATGAATGGCTGTAATATCTTTAATTTACACCAACTTATGATATTCTAATGGAATTCATCATAACGCATCCGAAGGTTCACGTCAAAGTACTTGGATATATTGAGTTGACTTCTAACAAGCGAGTCAACAGATTTCACCTTTTCCAAGGTATTATCATCAAATGCCTTTGTTTATGTCACCCAGTGCCTGCTTTACCATCCAGGTGAAGAATGCAGATACAGCCTTATTCTTTCTTGGTACTCAGGGTAAACTATCCAGGCCTAATTTACCATCTGGAAAAAGCAAGAAAAGGCATCTATTGCATCCAACCACCACCACCACAACAATTAACATCACCAAAAAAGCAAGCATCGACCAGATTTATACAAGTAACAATTCATATGTTGCAAAAGTAGAAAGAAGTTAAATACCATATATATATATATTATATAATATATATATTAATATGTATATTATATGTATATATATACACATTATATATATATATATATATTACACATATATATATAACATATAGAATATATACAAATATGTATATATATGTATAGTATATACACATATACATATTACATATATACAAATACATATTATACATATATACATATAGCAAAATTACATATATACCTATATACATATACTATATATTAATATATATATATATATATATGCATTATATACAAATACATATAAAACATAATATATTATACTATATATATACATATATACATATACATATATATATTATAATTATATAATATACTATACATACAGTATATACATATACATATATATACTTCTATACATATATACACATATATACATATATATATATATATATATATATATATATGTTGGTATATATATATCCATATATATACTAATATATACATATATATTAATTATATATATGTTGGTATATATATATTATATATATATATATATATATATATATTATATCCCTGTGTCGTAAGAGGGCGGGGAAACCCCAGGGTTTGCCGTCAGAAAGGGCCAATCCGGCGTAAAAACCTGTGCCAAAATCATTAAATGCGGAATCATAACGGATGATCCCGCTGTGGCGACCCCTAACGGAGCAGCCGAAAGAAGAAAGATATAAATATATAATATATATATATATATATATATATATATATATATATATATATTATATATATACATGATATAACATATATAAATAATATATTATATATATATATATATATAATATTAAATATATATAATACATACATATACATACAGGGTAGCCTGAAAGTTACTTTTCCTGATAGATTTCTCGCACTTTCCTTCCGTCCCTTCCCCTCTGCCTCGCCCGCTATGCCTATGCCGAAACACTGACTCAGAAGAATGAGTGGAGCACATACAGAGAGAATGACAAATTAATTATTGTAAGGTCTGTACATTAAAACCTGTATAATAAAAGACGTTCAAGAACAATGCTTACTGGGAAGGGTGTAAAGTGACTTTCAGGCCACCGCTGTAGATATATTATGATTATATGCTATATAGTGATATATAATACTCGTTGATATCATAAGTATTTATTTCCTCATTTGTTTCAAAAAACGAATATAAATATTCCAACCGGTCGCTTCACTTACAACTTCCTCACACATCTCGGGCGGTCTGTCGGCGTACTGACAGCTTCTGCAGGTGGAAAATATTCACGCATACGGTAATTTAGATCGCCTACATATGATGCACCAAACCACCGCCTCCCCTACTCATTTTGTGTAACGCACTTGAAATTATAATTAGGTTGGATACTTTTGAATTCACACCCTCTATTAATATTATAATATATATATATATTATATTATATTATTATATATATATTTATATATTGTTACGTGGTGGAAATCACCAGAACATCCATTCAGGATTACTCACCAGAGATCATTATTTCGAATAAGTTCGTGTTTCAGGTTAGGTTCCCCCACCGATGTGTAAAGAGGAATTGTTCTGTTTGCCGGGCTGTGAATCTTTGATTCACCAGTATTTCTTTTCCTGTCTTTTTATTTAAACAAACATACATTCTCCTCAACAACTAAACTCTAACAACCAACGCCTACCTCCACCACACGCCCAACAACTCTACAACCACACCATTCCCCACCAACAAACGCCATTCAACATCGCAGACACCATCACGCCCCCCTCAGCAACCAGCGGCAAAGTGCCGTTGTCGCAGGACACATCTTGGATGCTGCTATGCTACCTATTAGAGGCCACATTCCACCTCCGTGTGCAGTCAGCCGTGTCGCGGACGTGTATTAGCATAAATCGAATCACAAATGAGCTCTGCCTTTGGAAAAGCCAGTCCAAATCAGAACGTCTTGTGCAGTCAGCCGTGGAATGGCTGATTAGCATAATTCGGATCAAAACGACTTGCATTGAAGGGAACTGGCACAGAGGTGAAGGGGCGGAGCCAGCCGGGTGAAGTTCAAGGGTGAAAGGGGGCAGCGTCGCTTCCAGTGTAAAAAACCTAAAGCGTCTTCTCCCCGGGCTATAAATAAGCGACGTTGGGGACGCCGAAAGCGGTTTTGCGTTCGTTGCGTTCATTGGGGATTCGTTGTCGGTTCTGTTGGAGAAGTGAGTCATTGTGGAGGCAGTCTCTGTTGGAGCCGTCGAGAGAGCTGAGCGTGGGAATTGGCTGCGCCGCCAGGGCCCTGACAACCAAGCCCAAGAGTCGTCGAGAAGAAGCGGAGCGTTGGAGATCGGGCATGCCGACAGCCCCCGATCCGACCAGTCGCCATTTGAGCCCGCCTCGCCCGTTGGCAAAACGGCCAGCGAGACGGAGACACCAAAAGGTCGCCGAACCGAAGCCCCGAGTCGCCCCAAGGGCGCCAGAGCCACCCGCCTCTCGGAGCCTTCCGGTCCATCCCGGTTGAGTACAATTAAAGGCTCGAGCCCGTTTCTTCCTTGATTTACGTATAAGTCTTGTGGCGCCTTCTTCCATTAAGTGAACTGCCATAAGTACGTGTTGTACAAATATAGGAACTGGCTGTATGCTTTTTTGCTCGTGTCTTTTCACCCATCAACCACCATTTCATTTGATGTCATAATAGCTGTGAAATAAATGCTCACATGTTTTAAACTCCACACTGCTCTGGTTGATCGTTCAATTTTTTCCAGCATTTACTTGCCTACGGCACGTATCTGAGTAATTGTGGAGAGCGTGCCGACTCGTAACAAAATTAGAAATAAGGCGATAATCTCTGACCCGGAACGGTGGCGATATCCAAAACCGGGCCCAGCGCCGGACAAATTAACATGTATTATTACTCCCACAGAACGGCATGCTAAGCGGCTCGTGTCCGATACAAGTTCCCGTCGAGATAAACTCTCGTATTTTCTGTCCGCGTGGAATAGTTAGGTTCATCGAGAACCTCAGATCCCTTATCAGGCAATTCTGTCATGTTTGTTTTGGATCGCTTTGTGTCGTATTTGTCCGACGTAGCGAAGCCCATGAATTGCGTTATGCTACAAAGCGTGTGCCCGATTTGAGCCCAAATGCTCGTTGAATGGGCTAATGCTACATGCTTATGGAGCCTAGTGCTTTGGAGATCTTGATGGTTGCCGTTATGGACTGCTTTGGTTCCCTAGCAACAACCGAAAAGACCTTCAAAATCGGGTTTACCGCTTCAGTTAAATCCAATCGAAAGCCATTATCCGACGTTAGGGTTATGAAATTTGACACGAAATGATCCTCCAGGTGACATGCTCTATCAAATATATTCCGAGTTTTTTGTGATATATGCAATGAACTTCCCTCGGCATTTTCCGATGCCTCCTCGGCCGACCATCTCCATCCTACCGGCCTGGTGATGGTAGGTGTTCACCTGAATCATATAACTAGAAATGTATCTAGTAGTACTAGGCGGTACTAAGCAATATTATATATACTATAGATATATATCCTATCGGGTACATATAACAATAAAAAATATATATACCCGTATAATATATACCTAGGATAAATTACCAACTATATAAACCAAATAATATATTAAATATATAATAAATATAAATAATATACAACACACTGGTACTCAATCTTCGCTGACTCTCGGAAAGGAAGACAGCTGAGTCAACCTCCTGTGTGTATTAAATCAGTGGCGCCAAACGGGGCTGTAACTCAGGACCTTTGGATCCCAAGCACGCTACCCTAACCACTACGCCAACACCAGTGATGGAAAGTACCAGTGTACTGGGCCCGGTGTATCCCCTGTTAGATAATGGGTGTACCATATATCCCTGATGTTGAAGAAGGCGACCACGAGGTTACTGATCAAGGAATAGTGTCAATCCGGAGTTAATAAACCTGTGTCACAATATCATATATGCGTGGATCATAACGTATGATCCGCTGTGGCGACCCCAGGTGTATACAATGTTCCAGAAAGAATGAGAAAAAAGATATAATTATTTATATAATATTTATATCTTACTATACCTATACCCTATTATTACTCCTCTATGCTTATGCATATACAGGTATATACACCTGTACTACTAATATATATTAGGTAGTAGTTCGGTTATACCACAGTATAGGAATCATTATTATACCTATATGTATATTCCAACATAATTATTTATGAGTGCACAGGTTTTACGCGTAGATATGCCTCATTTCCTATGATATATTTACGCACCATACCTCATGAGTCCGAGTCACAGTCTTACAACAGCGACTAGCGCTGAATATGCTGTACACCACATTTCATACCCTGCAGTGAGGAGCTTATCTCGACACTTCCTGTCCCGGTCCCTTCTCTAGCCCTCGCCACACTCATGCGTATGCACGTGCAACTTAGAACGACTGAGCTTGCAAAGACTGGATAGTAGCATCATACCAAGAGAGAATGACAAGTAAGCGGTCTTAAGGGATCTCATATGAATAAGGGTACTCTGTTAGAGTTCATAAAAGCCCCTGTATAATTAACAAGTGTAGTTCAGACGCAAACAATGCTTTCACGAGGGAAGGGGTAATGTTTAATTCACAAAGCACACACCCTGCCTAGATATATAGAGGGTATTGACTCCTATAGTATACACTGGTCTTCCTGCCATGATAGTAGTCTAATGATACTAAAGTAATTATTAGTATAATATAGTAATATAATATATATATATATATATATTGGGTCGCCGAAATAGGTGACCCTTATTGTCAGAAATTCTTCTGGTTTTCTTTGTGAGTGTTTTGTTCTTTGTCAACAGCATAATTGGTAGTAAAACGTGGGCCGATGTTTGTTGAACCAAACATCGGGTAGGTTACATCTTATGACTTAGTGCTTTAGGAAATTGTATGGTTGTAAGACTGCTTTGTTCTCCTTAAGCAAACAACCGAAAAAAACCTTTCAAAAATCGGGTACCGTTACACGTGAAATCAATTCGAAAGCCATTATATCCCCACCGTAGCGGTTATGTGAAATTAGGTGCATGGATCTACTATATGCATATGATCATTCAAATTATCCAGTGTTTGATGCATATGAATCGTCCTCTCGGACCAAATATCCAATATTCCGCTATATTATTTATTTATTTTGTATTAATATATTCCATCCTCCTGTCCACCCCACATCTACGTAATGACTATTAAGCCCTAGGTATAACATATATATATGCTCGGGTATAATGATAGCTCACTAGTATACTAATGATTGATATGATACTCATAATATATACATATATAACTATATATATAATAGTATATATATTATACACACACCACTGTACCCACAATTCGCTGCCTCGAAGGAAAGACAGGCTGATCAACCTCCTGGTGTATATAATTCAAGTGGCCAACGGGGCTTGAACTCAGGACCATTTGGATCCCAAGCGCTACCCTAACCACTACGCCAACACCAGTGAGTACCAGTGTACTGGGCCCGGTGTATGCCCCGGTTAGAATGGGTGTACCATATCCCTGTGTTTTAAGAGGCGACCAGGTTGCGTCAGGAAGGGCATCGGCGTAAAACCTGCTGCTAAAAATCATTATGTGGATCATAACGGATGATCCGGCTGTGGCGACCCATAATGGAGCAGCCAAAAGAAGAAGAAGAAGAAGAGACATATATATACATATATATATACATATATATATACATATATATACATATGTATATATATAATACATACATATATACATATATACAATAACTATATATATATATATATATAATATATATTATATATATTGTTGTGGATTTCCGCCCGTTCGGCGTGCAGACGACCGCTTCAGCCAAATCGTGGTCGCACACCCACCGAAGGCCGCAATCCAGTTGTGCTTTCCGGACCAACCCCGAAACCAGCCACGGATGCCTTAACGCACCATAAACTAGTCGATACTCTGGTCACGCGCTACAGGGTCAATCGCCGAATTGTCGATCGACCTAACTATTCACGCGGACAGAAAATACCGAGAGTTTATACCTCGACGGGAACTTGTACGGACACGAGCCGCTTAAGCATGCCCGTTCCGTGTGTGTCGGAGCGCGGTTTGATATCGCCACGTTCCGTCAGACCAGATTATCGCTTCTATTGGCTTAATTAGCCAGTTCATTCCTGATACGTGCCGTGGCAGTCAATGCAAGGAAAATGACGCAAACGAGCAGGTGAACGTTTAAACAATGGGCATTTATTCTCACAAGCATGCAATCAATGAATGGTGGGATGGGAACAAGACACGAGCAAAAAGCATACAGCCAAGTTCTATATTTTTGTACAAGCACGTACTTATGGCAGTTCTACTTAATGGAAGACAAGCGCCACAGACTTTCACGTAAAAATCCAAGAAAGAAACGGGCTCGTAAGCCTTTAATGTACTCAGAGCGGATGACCGGAAGGCTCCGAGAGGCCGGGTCGGCTACCTGGCCGCCCCTTGGTGGCGACTCTGGTGGTCTTCGGTTCGGCGACCTTTGGTGTCTCCGTCTCGCTGGCCGTTGCAACGCGGCGGCGGCTTCAAATGGCGACTTGGTCGGTCGGGGCCTCGGCATGCCCGACTCTCCACGCTCCGCTCTTCTCGACGACTCTTGGGCTTGGTTGGTCAGGGCCTGGCGGCGCGCCCAACTCTCCACGCTCAGCCTCCTCGACGGGCTCCAACGAGCTGCCCTCCACCAATGACTCACTTCTCCAACGAACCGACCAACGAACTCCCCAATGAACCGCCAACGAACCGCAAAAACCGCCTTTTCGGCGTCCCAACTCGCCTTTTATAGCCCCGGGGGTGAAGACGCTTTAGGTTTCTTCACTGGAAGCCGACGCTGCCCCTTTCACCTTGAACCTTCACCCCAGGCTGGCTCCGCCCCTTTCACCTCTGGTTGCCAGTTCCTTCAATGAAGGTCGTTTTGATCCGATTATGTAATCAGCCATTCCACGGCTGACTGCACACAGACGTTCTGATTGGCTGGCTTTTCCAAGGCAGAGCTCATTTTGATCCGTTTATGCTAATCAGCCGCCGAAACGGCTGACTGCACACGGAGGGTGGAATGTGGCCTCTATGTCTGCATAGCAGCATCCAAGATGTGTCTGCGACAACGGCACTTTGCGCTGTTGCTGAGGGGGGCGTGATGGTGTCGCGATGTGATGGCGTGTGGTGGGGATGTGGTGGTTGTAGAGTTGTTGGCGTTGTGGTGAGAGTGGTGTTGTAGAGTTTGTTGTTGAGGAGATGTTGTTTGTTTAAAATAAAAGACAGGAAAGAATAACGGTGAACTCAAAGATTCACAAGCCCGGACACGAACAATTCCCTTTACACATCGGTGGGGGAACCTAACTGAAACACGTACTTATCGAAAAACTGATCTCTGGGGAACCTGAATGGTGTTCTGTGAATTTCCACCACCGTAACAATATATATAATATAATATATATATATATATATATATATATATATATATTATACGAGGTGTGTTCAAAAAGTATCCAACCTAATTTTTCGTGCGTACACAAATGAAGCTAGGGAGGCGTGGTTTGGTGCACATATGTAGGCGATCCTAATTCGTATGCGTGAATATTCCCACCTGCAGAAGCTGTCAGTCGCCGACAGACCGCCGATGTGTGAGGAAGTGTAAGTGAGCGCGTCGGATTTTCGTTTTTTGACAAATGACGGGAAAAACTTGAACAACGCTACTGCATCAAATTTTGTGTGTAAGCTTGGCGATTCCCAAGTGGAAACGATCCGCAACTTTCAACAGGCCTTCAGGAACGAAGCAATGGGCACCACACAGATAAAAGAGTGGTACAATCGCTTCAAGAGGTCGCACATCAGTGGAAAGTGAAGCACGTTCTGGTAGGCCTCAACATCCCGAAATGAGATCGTCATTGACCAAGTGAGGACCCTGCTGATGCAGGATCGTCGAATCACGATCAGAGAACTTGCAGACGATGCGGGCGTCAGCATTGGATCCGTTCATTCCATTGTGACTGAGGATTTGGGCTTAAGGAGAATCTCAGCGACGTTCGTGCCAAAGCTGCTAACGATCAAGCGAAGCAACTCCATTTGGAGATCGCACAGGAATGCTGGAGACTGTGAACAGCGATCCCAACTTCTTCAACACCGTGATCACTGCGATGAGACCATAGTGATCCGTCATTTGTCAAAAACGAAAATCCGACGGCGCTCACTTACACTTCCTCACTCATCGGCGGTCTGTCGCGACTGACAGCTTCTGCACGCGGGAAAATATTCACGCATACGAATTAGGATCGCCTACATACGTGCACCAAACCACACCTCCCTAGCTTCATTTGTTTACGCGACGAAAAATTAAGGTTGGATACTTTTGAACACACCTCGTGTATATATATATATATATATAATATATATAATATATATATATATATATATATATATTATATATATATATATATATATATATATATATATATAATAGATATATAAAAATATATGTACATATATATATATATATACATATATCTATATATATATGGACATATATTCATATATACATATATGTATATATACAGTATGTATATATATATATCATATATACATATATGTATATATATATATGTGTATATATATATATACATATACATATATATATATATATATATATATATATATATATATATATATATATATATATATATAATATATT
>CM068962.1:59899634-59920092 GCA_035128595.1 Eptatretus atami
ATATATATATATATATATATATATGAGCAATTTTGTGTAAAAAAGTTTTGAGGGTGCCACACTTTAAAGCTAGTCTTGAGGGTGCCACACTAAATTTGTGAAAAAAATGTCCAAGTAGATTTTTGTCATCTGGCCAGATTCAAATTCCTGACACATTTTTACCCTCGAAAGAACCTTCAAACCTTTTGGGAGATAAAAGTCAAACAAAAGTGTGTCAGCTCTTGGACTTATTGGAGTGTTTTGTCAGGGAAGCAATATTCATCATTAATTATTGCTCGAAACAACTATTGCTAAGCCATTTATAATTGGGATCCACATTGCAACAAGAATTCCAATGCAGCATTTGATGGACATATAGTCTGTATGAGAGCTGTTTTGCTGTTCGCAAGTGCATTCCATTATGGCATGACCTCGTTAAGGCCTGTGCTAAACGCTTGGCTCCCTTACTGCATAAAAAAGAAACACCTGTCAGAGTATTTGAGACTGCAAGAACACATAGAAGTTGTGACTACACTGCAGGTGATGGAGCAGGCTGTTGACATAAAATTATGATGATTTCATCAGTTGACAACTCACTAGAAGGTCGTCAGAACTTACCAATTTCTTCGCACCAGCTTGTCCTTGGCATGGTGCTGGCATTTCCCAAAATGCCATAAGAAAGTTTGCCAGAGTAATTTGTGAAAGATTGTCATGTCTGAGCCTTGTTCGTGCACAAAACTCACAAAATTGTCAGGGAAGATGCGATGCCTCATAAGGAATAGGCCAATTGTTCCAAGTTCTTCGGAGTCATTTGAATGGTTTGGTTGTGCAGCTAAGTTTACCATGCATTTTTCGTAAACTCAATGTTGAACATTCATGATCCAAAATAAAGGTGTAAAACTTAATTGCTGAAATTTTATGAGAATATAAAGTTTGAGTGGAATTTTTTACCCTTTACTAGATTTCTCAATTTTTTTGAAAGAATATGTATGACCAGCAGTGAAAAAGAATTCTCTGGGACTGTGCCATCAAGGGTGAAATATGCTGATGTTAAATAAACTCACCAGATGGAAGATATAGGTGGATAGAAGGCTACATAGGAAAAGATAAGAAGGCATAATATACGAGTGACAGGAAAGAGACCTAAAGAGGTCAAGTTGCTATCAAGGAGTATGGACTTGGAGAAGAAAGAAGGAAGGATGGCAGGATAGTGACAATATGAAGTTAAATGTAAAACGAGATGGATAGAGCACACAATGTCACTATCAGCGAAACGGTATTGGTACAATGGCAAGAACTACAGTGGTTTGCTTAAATGTTTTGCTTGTTTCGAGTGCATGTGTGCAGTACAGTTTTTGCAAGAACTACAGTGGTTTGCTTAAATGTTTTGCTTGTTTCGAGTGCATGTGTGCAGTACAGTTTTTCTCGCCCCAGGACAGATGGTCGAAAACCTGCCTGCACATGCAGGTCCTCATTCTGAGCCATCCCCCTCTCCCCACTCTCTCCCTCCCTCCCCGTCTGTGATACTGGAAGCTGCCAGCTGCAGCAAAACCCAATGTTCTGCTTCTCCATTTTCCTGCGCAAACGTCGGTCAGGGCGGTTGCCTGGTGAGAAGCCACCAAGGCCACATGACTCATGAAATGAGCATTTGGGAGGGAGACTGCATGCGGGGTAGCGGGGCATAATGGCCTGTTGTTAAATGTGACGATTTTGTCTTTAACACTGAATGCCTAATGAACCATTTCAGAATCACATTTGCATAGTGGGTAATTCACGTTTCCTAATATTCCATGCAGTTAATTATGTTTCTAATTCTTCACAAAGGCATCATAATAACATTCCTGGAAATGCATTCACTTTGTGAATTATGCCACTATAAAGGCTTTATTGAATTGTCTTACATTACTATGATTTCCATTGCCAGAGTGGTATCCATTTTAAAATGGCTTGCCCTATTTAAACCACAAAGATCTTTCCTCTCACTGTAACAAAAGAGAAGTGAATACAGTTTTGATAACTATATGTATATGTATAATATTACTTAGATATATTATATATATAATATATATATATTATATATATATATATATATATACCTACTGTACATGTGTTTTTAACACAAATATATATATAGCATTTCATTTATTTCCCCACTTGCCCTTTTCAAATCCTAGCCCAGATTTTGTGTTAATACTTAAGCTTTCCTCCATGTCCACTGTGTCCCTTCCCCACTGCCCCTCCCTCCCTTCTATGTCTGCCAAACCCCTCTCCCCCTTACTTCTCAGCACACCCAGGAGCCATTCTACTTGCTGCCAAGACTGCTTGCTGTTTGAGTCAGCTGAAAGGCAGCCAATACAGATGCCTGACATGCCATCCACTGCCCTCGCCCTACTCCCACCCGAACCCCCTACTAAATCCACTGCTGCTTAAAACCAACACCTTCCCTCTCTCTCTCTTCTCTCTCTCTCTCTCTCTCTCTCTCTCTCTCTCTCTCTCTCTCTCTCTCTCTCTTCCCTCTTTTTCTTATTTATCTTCTTCTTTCTTTTCCTCTTCTTCTCTCCACCTCTGTCCTTCCTTCCTCCACCACAAATGGCTTTTTGTGCCATTAATTCTCAGTCGAGACTCAAACTTTCTCCGACAATGCATTGCTTCGGTCTGCCTCGGGATAATCACATTCTATTTCCTTAAGGAGAAAAAGCATTCTATT
The DNA here is from genome assembly GCA_035128595.1 of Eptatretus atami. NCBI lineage: Eukaryota > Metazoa > Chordata > Myxini > Myxiniformes > Myxinidae > Eptatretus > Eptatretus atami. The sequence goes on from CM068962.1 coordinate 59,902,321, forward strand.
TGTGTCCACTGGTGATATGAGGCAAAATGCTCATGCTCTGAGCGATGTGGAGTGTCCTGAAAACAAATGCCACAGGGAATGTGGCATTGCATTTGTTGTTCACACATTCCGACTGGGCCCAGCTAATGGCATGTAAAAATGTGAATACTAAGGGCAGCAGCAGAACGAGAGACACAGCGCTGAAGTCTGGAGCAATTAAGAATCAAAAGGCTAACAAGATCACGTGGCTGCAAAGACGGGCGTGGCATTGATTCAATGCCAGAAAACGTCCAAACAAGTCTGCCTTTGTTAAAATGGATCTCTTAACATATATTCATACCAGATAATAAGAAATGGAAGATGTTGAAAATCCTCCGTAGTTTTGGGGGTTTTTTGTTCTTCATTTTGAGGTTCAGTCTTTGGGCAAGCGGCGACAGCAGGTCAGCCATGGGACGTGGCATGTTGACACGACAGGCTTCAAATATAATTGCGTGCATGGTGCAATGATGTGTTTGCAAGGTCATTTTGAATCGGTTTTAAAGACATAATAATGTTAGAAACTTTCAGCATCATGTGGTACAATACACTTTTGATATTATGATGTTTTTCAGCTGGGGTAGCAGATGTTCTTCAATATCCCATGTATGGGTCTGGAAGGGTTTCATCACTTTCCTCTTTCAGACATTTCTTGCTCTATAACCATCTCTGTGGTGCCTTTTCCCATTTTAGGCAGGGGTATATATATAACTAACAAGATATATTTTTCTGATGCACACTGCACTATTATTTCACCACTGATGCAACGAGAAGCAAAGTGTTGTGTCATCACTTCCATTGTTTTGCACTGTTGTCATCAAAGATTTCGGCTGCATTTCCAAGTTGGTGTGCAGTTGGATTTGCTCCAATTCCTTAATGGGATTTTAAGAATAGTTTTAGCATTTCGATTTTTTTATTTTTTATTTACAAGAGTGAAGCTCATGGAAGAACAAGGATTTGGTGATTGTTTTTTGTTGTTTTTATCAATAGCTGCACACTAGACTATACTTCGCTGCCACTGGAATGAGTTGATATCATAGTCAAACTTGTCGTTTTGTGGGTGATTCCAGCCTGATTCTATAGGTTAATCCAACGGAGCGATTTCAAAATTGGAATAGCATTACAATTTAAGTCCAATCCTGGTTAGTGTTCCCAGAGTATCCCTTTGTTCATGATGCTGGGAACCCAGGTTCAAATGTCATGTGCTGTCCGTGGAAAGAGGAGGCAAGCTATCATCAGAAACTCTGGCCAAATTCCAAATTCCTGCCCTGACTTTCGGTGTCAGAGTGACGACCCAACCAGGGTTGTAACGCGAGCCAAGAAACTGCTTCTGGGAGAAGTGACGCTCTGTATAGAGAATGTTTGATGATGATGATGATGATGATGATGATGATGATGATGATGATGATGATGATGATGATGATAACCATGATCTCTGTAAATAATATTGATATTATGATATACCTCCCTCCCCTCCCACTGAAAACCCACTCCGTGGGAGTACCTCGATGCAGCTTCCCTTCGCAGGGCAGCTCACCGGATGACAGGATTGGGCAAAGCCTTTGGGACCCCAATCTTTGATGATAGGAGGGAAACCATGGGGTAACATTCCCGGGTCAGATTGCGGAGAATGTGTTGGAGTGGTGCTGAGGTGTCGTCCACTAGATGGCGGTCTCCTTGGGTTAACCTGAGGCGTCCCTTCGGGTGGGTGCCTGGAATGTCCTATCCCTAAGAGAGGATGATCACCTGTATCTGTTATCATCTGAGCTTAAGTGTTTGGACATCGGTATTGCAGCACTCTCTGAGGTTCAGAGACCGGATTGCGGCGAGATCATGGTGGTTGGTTACACCGACTATTGGTTCTGGTCGCTCTGATGGTTTACCATTCCCAAGGAGTTGCTGTAGCTGTGTCCAATAAGCTGACTCCAATGATAATTGAGGTAACACCGGTTAATGAGCGTATTATGAGACTAAGGATTCATCACTCATTAGGTGTCATTTCCCTGGTCTCTGTTTATGCTCCGACTGAGCGTCCAATCGGACACGTCACGTTTGGGAGAGGATGCATGCATTCTTACGCATGCTCGAGTCTGTTGGCTTGATCAGTGCCCGCAGACGAGAAATACACCTTACTGTCCCTTGTGGGGATGCATGCAATTGACTTGGAACTGCATACGGAGTTGGCTATAGAGAATGGGGTGTGGCCCCTCGCTCTGAGGGCCAGGGAACTGATGAACAGAATAGCACTAAGTTCCTTGACTATGCAAGAAGTCATGGACTTAACGGTGGCCAGTTCATCGGTTCAGTGCCAACAAAACTCATCGCTGGACTTGGTATTCCAACGCTGCGTGGTGTGCAAAAGAGATGACCATGTCCTCGTTGATTCACTGGAGGATGATCCAGAAACTGCAGGGTCCACCGGAGTGCTCAGTTCCTCAATACTGACCACCGGCTTGTTGTAGCAACTCTGAAGTTGCACCTTAAATACAGGAGAATGGTACCTCCCAGCTAGGATGGATGTTGGCAAGCTCAAGATGAGAGGTAGCTGAGGAGTTGCGACAAGCTGATGGAGATTTGGGGGGTCTGGGTGCTTTGGGAGGTCCTGAAGAGTTGTGGAGTGCCTTCAAGACCACCATCTTGATGTTGCCGTGGTGTCTTGACTCACCGTAGGGCAAAGAAGATTTTGTCTCTCAAGGGACATGATACCATTGACAGAGTCGCAGGGCCAGGCTGAATGGCAGAGCTGAGCTGTTCAGGGAGCTGAGGCATAAAACTGTATGTGTGCTAGGGTGGACAAGGAGGGCCTATGTGCGAGGATCTGTGAGGGGGTAGAGCATCACCGTGGTCAAGAGATTTCGTTCTGCTTACAGGGAATTCACACATTGCATTCATCCAAGCCATCCCTCGTGTACTGAGTTATAGCAGAGGGTGGTAAGCTCTTGACAGGAGAGTCCGAAGTGAAGGGCCGCTGGGCCGGTTTACTTTGAGCGGTTGTACCAGCCTGATGCACCAGCTGTCGAGTTGGATGGCAGGTGTGTTACAATCCCTGTTGCTGACACTCCAATCCACTGTTGTCCACCTTCGTTGTGGAAACACAGGCGGCGGTGAACTGGTGGAATGGGGTGAAGCTCCAGGCATCTGTGGCATCCATGCTGAATTTTCAAGGCTGGTGCAAATGCTGCACTCATGTCATTGCATGCAGTTCTGTGCTCTGCCTGGAAACACAGGCATCATCCCAACTGACTGGAGAGGGGCCTTTGTTGTCCCTCTCTGGAAAGGGAAGGGTGATCGCCAAGACTGCAACAACCGAGGGGTGACGCTGCTCTCAGTGCCAGGCAAGGTCTTTGCTCGGATATTCTTGATAGGGTTCAACCACATCTGCTTGAGCACCAGCGTCCAGAGCAGTCAGGTTTTACACCAAAAGAGGTCAACGATTGACTTATCCTTGCTCTTTGGGTCCTCACCAAACGCAGACGAGAGTTTCGGCAGGCTGCTTGCAGCCTATGTTGTCTCTTGTAACCATTCGATTCAGTGGAATCGGGAATGCCCTCTGGAGGATTCTTGGTCTTCGTGGGTTGCACCAAAAACTGATCGATTTGATGTCTGAACTCTACTCTGGTACTGAGAGTGCTGTGAATGTGGTGTATCATCTCTGACTTATTTCCAGTTTGTTACTGGAGTTCTTCAGGTGTGTGTACTGGCCCCACACTTTTCAGCACTTGTATGGACTGGATTCTCGGTGAGGATGTCAGATGATCAAGCTGCGGTGCATCGTTTGGGAATGTCAAGATCTCTGACCTGATTTCGCATATGATGCAGTCATCTTTGCGGAGACTTTAGATATCCTTTTGGGGCCCTCGAGGTGCTGAATGAGGAGTCGGAGCCACTGGGATTACGGGTTTCCTGGTCAAAACTAAGATCCAGGCTTTTAATGACATCTTGGATGCCGCTGTCCTGTCTGTGATGTTTTTGGTTAGGATGTTGAGGTTCGTGTAGAGATTCACTTTCCTTGGCAGTGATATTCATGTCTCTACTGGCTGTGAGTCAGAGTCAATAGACGTCTGGGTCGGGCCTGGGGAGTCATGGATTCACTGGATAATGGGTGTGTGTGCTGCCGGTACCTTTGCGGAGGACAAAAGTCCGAGTCTTCTGGTCCTTGGTGCTTCCAGTCTTGCTCTATGGATGCGAGACTTGGACTCTGACCAAGATCTGAGAGGAGACTTAATTCCTTTGGTACCAGGTCTCTTCGGAGATTCCTTGGCCATCGCTGGTCTGACTTTTGTGTCCAACGAGCAGTTGCTGAGAGAGACACAAATGAGATTTGTACCTGCATATGCCATGAGCGTCAGCTATGGCTGTATGACATGTGGCTCATTTTCCTTGCGCTGATCCTGCTCACCAGATTCTCAGCGAGGAGTCTTGTGAGTGGAGGAGGCAATGGGACTGACCACGTGCCTCATGGTTGCAGCAGGTTGATTGGCATCTCAAGGAGATGGGGATGGGCCAGGCATATGCTTGGGGGATCGCCAGACAGAGGCCCCTGGAGTACAGGTGGAAAGTGGACGCAGCGACGCACTGCTCTGGCGCATGCTCCCTTACCTGACATAACCTCCCTCCTCCCTTTCCTGCATTCAGATAATCAGTTTTCCTGGAATGTCTGGTGTTGGCTTTATGTTTAGGGTTGTGGGCTTGAGATCCTTGGATCCTGAGTTCAAATCCTGCCCAGCCATCGAGTTAATACCAGGTGGGGTTGACTCAGTCTGTCATCCTTCTGAGGTTGGCAAAATGAGTACCAGCTTTCTGGGATGATTGAGCTATTTGAGTATCCTGTGTTGGAGTGGTGGCCCGTCAGGATTGTGCCTAATAGCAAAGGAGACTGCTTCGGCAGCACCAATGCTCTGCACAGAGTATGGTCCCAATGGCTTTGATTGATTATTCTTGGGACACTCTAGTTCAAACATGTTCATTATTGATTGAATGAATAAACATTAAAGTGATGAGGCTATCTCAAAAGTAATGTCTGCTGTTTTATTTTCAATAATGACTAATTTTTTGAAAGAAAAACTACTAAATACATGCGGATGATACAATGCCAAGAAATTGCTGAATATTTCAACATTTTCTTTGGCTGCAAATTATTTTATACACTTCTTCAATAAAAGGGAGACATCAATTTTGGACTAAACAGGAAACACTAAATGGAGGGAATACAAAAACTATGTATCTCTTCCATTTATGATTGGAGTAAACCTGATTCTTAACCTTGCTCCTTTTGATTGAAAGGGATGAACATCTCGGACTCCTTCCTTGCATCAAGTGTCTTTTATCGGACCGATTTGTACGACTTGTGAAGATATATTGTTATTTTTCAATGGAATAATCATGCTTTTTCTGGTTTTTTTTGTGGAGCTCCAGCTGTTCATGTGTCACTACTGAAGTTTCTTTTGAGTAAAGGACATAAAGCATTATCATAGGAAATTGCATCTAATGTTGCTCATTGACCCACCAGTTTTGGAGTTCTCTGATGAGGAGCATGACCTTTCCATGACGCCTGTTTATTTTAATCATCCAGCAGCTGTTAAAGGAAAATAAGCATGCCTTTACCCCCCCCCCCCTAAAAATTGTATGTAGATGGGAATATCCTTATTCGAAAATTAAAGGCATGATCAACTAGTATAGCTGTCCAGAAGAAAGACTAAAGTCTGACATATTTTGTGTGCGTCATTACTGGATAAATCTAACTCGGTGGTAAAAACTTGAGACTTACTTATTGGTAATAATCAATCAAAGTTAGTGGTGCCTTCATTTTTCAATATCAACTTTAATCTGACTTTCTTTTGGTTTTTCTTCTGAATGTATCTCACAAGTCACCTGTATTGTCTCCCCACATATTTTTGGCAATTTTTGGTTTTCTCTTCAATCCTCACTCAGGTCATGAGCTGCTTTAAACTTTGTGCTGGTTTAAAGAAAATGCTCTTCAGCAAATGCTGATGCGCCCTCTCACTCTCTATGATGTGTTCTACACCTTTTGATTTGATGTACAGTGTTTGTTTTTAATATTATTTTAAAAGTGTGGAAATGTAATGCCATTCTCGTAGATTTGACTGAGATAAAAATAATATATTAACCCCTCATTAAAATCAGTGACTGTGAAGAATAATGGGATCATTATTTTGTGATGTTCTAAAGATTTAACAGTTTATTGTTTTGTTTATTTATTCTCCTCATGCCATTAAGCACATAAGGCTACCGAGGAAGTTTCATTGGCTGGGGGATGCAATCCTGAATGGTTTGACACTTCGACCCAGAATAATTGACTGGGGGAGTGAGAATTTGTCACTTGCTCTGGGTGCCAGCGATAGCTCACCTGCTCTTTGTAAAGGATAAGATGGGATCTTTAACCTCCACCAGCTGACGTTAACACCAGGGTGCCAGTTTATAACTGGGTCTCGATTTGAATCCAGGTTAGACATCTCAAAGGTGAGTATACATAACTCGAGGCTATACCTCCAGCCCCTCAACAGCTTACAATACCTTTCTGTTATATTTTCAGACTGGCAAAGTTGATTTCCACTCTCATGTAATCATTAAACATTTTGGTCTCATTGTGGCCTTAAAGACTTAGGAATTTGTGATGTGGAACAATGAACTCCATGTTATTCATTTTTCATGCTGGCACAAGCTATAAAGCGGTTCTGGACTCATAAACACAACAAAATGCATTACTAAATGTGATCTGCACAAAGCATGCCAGAATCAATATACTCAGCATGTAAGCTTTCTTTTCCCCAAAGGGCTATTGAAAGAGACAAATTTTCAAGACCAGCTTCATCGTAAAGATTTACTTGCATGCAATTTTGTTCCTTTCATGACATCACAACAAAGAATGAAGAGAAAAATAAACGCAAACAAACAAGCTCTATTTGAGTAATAGTAGTCGGTAGGTACCGATTACTTGAATCCTACTTTCTTCAATTTCCGTTCACAAACCCAGTAAGTAGAAAGTAAGGAACAAGTCATTAAGACAGGTTTTCCTCACCTGCCAATCTGGAACATCATTATTTTTCGTCATCTCTTCCATCCTTCACCCAAACCCGTCAAACACCAGGCTTTAATTGAGACTCGAAGACCCAAAGAATGATGTTCTTGCAGAAATGGCAAGGTGTTTTCAAGGCAAACATTTTTACTCTCTGCTTTTCAAAAGATTTTACATTAATACATAATTGATGGCATTCAGGATATCTTGAAGCCATTTGCAGTGGTACTTCTAAGCACCACAGTCGCAATGCATTTATCAGTCTCTGTGGTGCATAACTATCCACTAAACCAGGCACGGATACCCATCGCTTCACTGACGGGTTTAATCAAAACACGGCATGTTGCACTTCTCAAACATATCACATGTCTATCTGTGAGTCTCAATGAGGATGTAAAATGAAATGAAACTCACGGAAAAGGATCTTTTATAACATGTAGTTTTTGTTATCGTGGTTATGGTTGTTGTTGTTTGTGAGCTATGTATATGTACAGTACTATTATATATATATATATTTCTATTGCTTCAAGAAGTATTACTATATTTAATTTTGTGTGCTCTTTCAGTGTCTGTCATGTTTAACATTCTAAAGGGTTCCTGCTGTCATAGAATCACAAATATAGGGGCAATACCCCTGGGCACTCACCTGGTAGTGGCTGGATAAGAAAACCAGGGACCCACTGGTAGGTGTGGATGACTGAGAAAATATGTGATAGAGAAGAAAGTAAATACCTATTGATTTATTTTTAATGCTGTGAACAAACTTTAGAACATCACGGGTGATGAAGGTTGTGGTCAAATTTCATCGAAATCATATGTGTAGTGTCAGAGAAGTATAAAATGTTTGTGGATGGATGGAGGGATGACGCACCATCCCATCAGCTCCCTGGAACTGCGTTCCAGGTGAGCTAAAAATGGAACCATTGGAATCGCTGCATTGCGCTCCAAGTCCTGCTTCTTCCTATGGCATTTAAAAGGAGACGGCTTTTAAAAATGGCATTTTTATGATTAAACGGACACGAATATTTGTTCCAAGTAAATCGATTATTACATTTCCAACGAAGTAAATGGATTATTATCTTTCCGACAGTACCGATTTTATGATTCTACAACAGCAGGAACCCTTTAGAATAAAATGTGATGGACGGACGCTGTTCCTTTTTGTAATAGGATTATGATATTTCCCAAGAATCACTTTTTGCTCACAGGGGTTTAGGGTTACATTAGAGCTGAATCCACAATCACACACCCATGCATCCTACAATATCAAGTAAGGCAATTCTCTGTATGCGTGTATGTATGTTTGAAAATTATAGAAAAAAAAACTCGGCTGGGTCAATTTCCAGCAAATTTTGCATACTTGCTGGGTGTACCCAGGGTCAGGACATGGGTACAAAAAACAAGTCACGGAGCTTATAGGAAGTCGCATCACTTCCCAGAGCATTCTGGGTACCATTGATGTTTTTTGAGACATCATTTTCCTTTGAGCACTCAGTGGGGGCAATTTAGTTCGAATCGTTTCCTCCCAAAGGATGCTAACCTATAACTGTTTGTCCTGCTCTATCCTTTTTCAAATGCTGACCATAAAACAAGGAAGCAGCACATCTCATTTTTAACATCTTTGGTATGACTAGGCCGAGGTCAGAATTGAACCAACGACCTCCCAAACACAGAGTGCATACTCAAACGATTACACAACAGAGTCTGGTTACACATTGGTTTGAAAACATTATTTTTAAAATCTTTTTGACCAATTATGAGAGCAATCTTTGCTGACACACATTTTAAACAATTACCAGGATATGATTTGGAACTTCATCTTGAACATGCAAATAAAAAATATTAAAAAGCTGAAAAATTGAAATTTTAATTTTTCCAATCGTGATGGTATAGTGGAGTATATCTTTTGGAGATTATGTTACTTTAGCCCCCTTACACCATAGTGATATTGCAGCGTCACAATATTGCCAATGTGAGCAGTTACAGAACAGATAATACTAGACCTTGTCATGGCGAGTGTCAGTGAGCAGATTCAGCAATACATGTTTCACTGAGATTATTATTTGTGGAAATATAATTACTTGAACAATGGCTTTGAGTGTATCAAGTAGTAATGCTGGTTTAGTGAATTAAAATGGCTCAAGCAGCAGAGACCTTTGGACCACCCAAGTAGAGACTTACTGCAGTGCCAGCTGCCAAGTGGGTGGCCGGGAGGCAGCCTTTTCAGCAGCGCAACTGCATTTTGAACCCGTGACCCCAGGCCTGCAAGAGCATGCTGTCACTCCTCAAACTCTGTCCCACAGAACCTAATGGTGTTTTCCCTGAAAGGCTGAGGATTTGCTTTCCATAAGTCTTGAGACTTCCCCATGTGTTTTCTTTTGTCATTGCATAGTCCTCACAGGCGCTGAGCATTCCTTCAGTAAGCACCCTTTCTTCCGGCCATTAGCACGATGGTCACGACTCCGCATCGGCCTTCATTCCCAGCATAGTGAGCAGACAATAATGTCATTGATAAAGAGACACACCAGCTTCAGTTAAAAAGGTTTGCGGTTAATTCACTGCAGATGGGGAGAGGTGGTATGTCTTCGAATGATGGAAAATTGTGCTAAAGATCCTTTGCTTAGTGTTGCGTTGCTTCCATATCTCTGCACTTAGAGCAGGTATGCCAATTTGGTGCCGACAAAGAGCAGATGTAATTGTGGATCTTAGTCATTTTAAAATCATTTTTCCTGTTGTGAGGATTCCATTTAAAGCTGACTGCTTTCTGAGATAAATGCTCAATCAAATGCTTTCGCATAACTCTTCCCTTTGGTAAATCCCACTGTGGATGAAATAAGCCTTCTCAATTGATGTCTTCCTCAATGTCCCAATCATAGTTTTGATAACTATCCTTTGTCGATATGATGCTTTGACCCCAAGTTTACATTCTGCAAATTAAATGCAAGTTTATATCCGGTAGGTAATCTCCGACTGTCAATATTCTACCTTGTCAACACAACTACAACACTTGCTCATTCTTCCTCCTTCTTCCTTTTGCCCCATTCTCCTCAAACATCAATTTTTTATCGAGAAACTTCCCTGACAGATTCACAAGATTTGACGAAAGGGTGGAATGTATCCACAATGAAGTCAAGCAGGAGTATCTAACATGCAGCGGTACTTTCAGATGTGTCTCACAGAATATTTCACAGCAAACTCACAGGCGACATGCAACCATTTCCTCCTGGCATCTGGACTTCTGTCTATTACATGCTTAATGAAACTTTCCAGATATAAAGTGGCTTCAACAATTCAAAATGATATGTCGCAGAGAGCATTTGATTTTGTGAAAAGTTGAGGTCGTGAGAATTCATTTCCTCCTTCCCCGAGCTGGCAAGTCACCTCCACCCCCCTTCCCATCCCTGGAAACAGATGGTGCGAGGACATTAATATTAATTGCTATCCATTTCCTGTTTCCGACTCTAAATCACATTGTGATTATTGCAACAAAAATCATGATTTCATGAGAAACTCGAGTCATAACCATAACAGGAAGGAAGCATACACAATAGTTGCAAAATGTACTTTCAGTTTTCTTTAAAAGAAATTATTATATTTGCATTGCCAAAGAAACAAAACTTAGCAAAAGAATATCTTCAAAAAGCCCAATAAGAAAATATTTCCGGTGTGTTTGAACGATCCAAAAAGGGAATTTTGATCGCAGTTTGTAATTTGGTAGTTAGCAGGGATGTACAATGTTTTTTGGATAGTGTTTTTTTCCCCAGCTCAAACCATCAAGGTGCAATTCCATTTGGAGAAATACTGTAGGTGTCGTGGCCAACCTCGGGGTATTCAGCACTCGAGGCAGTTCAGAGCAAGAAGCACAACAATCAGACAGCAAACACAGACACTCCCTATCCCTATTCCCTTGACTTCATAAGGCACAACACTAAAAGGGCTCATGAGCCAAAAAAAGGGATCGACCACATGACCACAAATTATGTTCTAAGCTCATGATTGTTAGGTTATCACCTTGAAATTATTTCACCTCCTCTCTTTTCAACTCTTCATGTTCTTCCAAAAAAAAAAAAAAACTTACATGGATAAACACAGGAAATTTCAATCCTAACCTTAGCTTTTCTCTCCGTGCTGCTATCTTTGTGAACTGTCTATCATCTGGTGCTATAGGAAACACTTTTTTCTCATGCTGCCTCACTCCCACTTTCTTCACTGTAATTCCATCTCCTCAGACACCTTGACTGTTCCCTCTTTTCTCATTTATAAAGTCCTATTCCAAAGTTTTCTCATTTTGTCACAGGCAAGGCACGATATTGGGGGGTGTGCCGTCCTTCAGAGAGACTTAAGCCGGCTGTCTCATGTACGAGCGCTCACTGGTGGACGTAAAATACCTCCATCATACCCTTTAGAAACAGCCGTCTAATGTGTCATGTCATTCTAGCCTAGAGTTCTAAGAGTTCTAAGGGTCCTAATGGGTCTCAGGGTTTTAATGAGGTCTATAAGATTTCAGGGACTTAGGATCCTAAGGTGTCCTAGGGGTTTTAAAGGGTCTTAAAGGTCTCAAGGTTCCTCAAGATTCTTTGGGTTAAAATGGGTCTAGAGTGTTTTTGGGGTCTTAAGGGCCTTAAGTGTCTTGGTGGTGTTAAGGGTCTAAAGGGTTATAAGGATTTTATGGTCATAAAGGGTCTTAGGAGTCTAAGGGGTCTTCAGGGTCTTAAAGGGCCTCAAGGGCCTAAGGGTCTTCAGGGTGTTCAGGGTCTTAGGGGTGTTAAGGGTCTCAAAGGGCCTTAGCAGTCTTCAAGAGTGTTAGGGGTCTAAACGATCTTGAGGGTCATAAGGGGTATTATAGGGTCTTAAAGGGTTTTAGGGGTGTTGGAGGTATTAGGGGTGTTGAGGGTCTTGGGGGTCTTAAGCGTCATATGATCTTTGCAGTCTTCAAGGGTATTAGTGGTCTTAAGGGTTTTAAAAGTTTTAGTGGTCTTTACAGTCTTCAAGAGTATTAAGGGTCTTAGGGGTATTAATCTCCTTAAAGGGCCTTACAGTGATAAAGGGTCTAAAGGGTATTGAAGGCTTCAGGGTCTTAACCCTAACGTATTTTAACCCTAACATATCCTACCAACATATTTTACAACCTAATCTTACTAACTGGGGTCTTTTCGGATCCCAACTTAAAACCATTCAGTTTCACCGAATCGGCCGAAGTTTCACATCAATTACTAAACATGGTGTTTTATTCATAAATTCAACAAACATAAGAATAATAAAAATAAATATAAAATATAAAATTAACCAAACAACTGGGGGCTTTTATGACCCCAACTCCCGAAGCACTAAATTTCATTCAATCTGCTGAAGTTTCACATCAATGAGGAAACATAATACTTTGATTGGATGAAGTTTTAGTGATAAAGTAAACAAACATAAGCATAAAAAAAAAAATAATTAGAGGACTTGCTCGATACAAATATCATGTGAAGTAATCAGATGCAAAAAAAATGAATGAAAATAATTGGGGTCTTTTTGAACCTCAAAAGATTTGCTTGTAACACTGTGCAGCAAGGTGGGATCTTAAAACATCAAATATATTTTATTTTCCAAAAGGTAAACAGTGTGCAGTGTAAAAGTGTAGAGCGAACATCATTCAATGGCATTGTCACTGGGGACACAACAAAAAAAAAAACACACACACACACCTCTGTTAGTGACATGTTGAACTGTGTATTATATGCACACATATTACACACACACACAACACACACACACACACACACACACACACCATTCAGCTTCATTCCTTTAATGACTGCTCATCAAGTATCTTGCACTTTACTTTCACAGTTTGTTTCCTCTGGGGCTATTTAAATGAACTGACATCGGGCTGTACAGTTTGATAGATGTTAAAATTGTTAAAATTCTCAACCGAAAATAAAAGTCAATGAAGACAGCTATAAGTCATTGTCGTGAGAAATATTTTCCATATAAATTTTGCCTTTTCACACCAAACCTTCGTGTCATGGAAATGCTGCCATTGCACTCACAACAGCTGTAATCAAAAATGTTGCATTTACCATTTTCATTTACAGACAATCACTTGCTCACCTGTGACCAGCACAATGTTGCAGACTCAGCATGGAGAGAGAGAGAGTGGAGGTAACCTGGACATTGTCCCTTAAGTACACACGGGGACTCATGATTGAAGTGAGAACCCTTTCTTTTGCTTATAGTTGAGACAATGGGCTTCCATGAAAGATCGAAACTGACACGTTAAACAAGAAGATCCGATTTCCTCATGCAAGAGCAATCTGGTCGATACTCAGCAGCCATTTTTGAACATACTGCCGTGATTTCAGGTGAGAAATTACATTCCAAAACACCAGAGATTATTCCTATTCATAGTCTATAGGTACTCACTTCACATTTCAAGATTTATGTTATCATACTTGACTTTTTCATTGCCTGATCAAAAATCATGATAGTCACATGGATTGAATTATAGCAGTCGTGAAATGATTCGTGTCATTGAAAAGGAGGGGGAGAGGATGTGACAGTTAAAAGTCTCCTTTACTTCCAATTCACCCTTCATGCTTGTAATTTTACAAGTCATAGTTATGTCTGGTTTAAATAACAATTCCTGCTTATTGATATGACCAGCAGGTTTCATCATGTTTCCATGCACTCCTAGAGAATAGTGTTTCATTTGTATACTTTTTTGCATGCAAGGTCGAGGCTCGTGGAAGAGCGAGAACACTGATTTGATGAAGACACAACAGAACAAAAGGAAGAGTATAAGCAGGTGAGGAACTCCAACAGCAGCGTTGAAGGATGGAATAGAGGGAGACGTGGACAAATAAGGGATGTGGGGAGGAAAGAGGAGTGGGGGAAGACGCATGGGGTGGACAAGATAGATACAGAAGCAGAAGCAAACTCAGCTGCAGATTCAACCTAAATGTGGAGCAACCCCGAACCAGAAGTCCTTGTTGGACAAGTTCAATAAAAGGCAAGGAGAAGGGCACTGGGGTAGAAAAAAGGAGGTGGTGGGGAAATAAATAATAAAATGCCACAAAGTGAGATAGTCTTCATTTTGGAATCAAGATTAACTATGACAAATGTCGATGGTCTAAAGACCCTGGTTCGATACCGGGTTTTGGTATTATGTACCGTGTCTGATTGGATGGTGCATGAGATAGCAGACTTGTCTTTGGGATGTTCAGTGTGGGTTAGATTCGTAACCTGACCATAAACTCCTGCATTGGTGCTCCACAGACCTTGTATCACAGGGTGCGCTGTCCCTCAGATGGATGTTAAGCCAGATATCCTATCAACCAGCATTAGCAGGAGAAAATATATTAAGGATCTCACACACTTTCTTTCATGAAGACTTGGTGAGTCAACACAAATTAAAAATTCCTGCCACCATTAGTGAAACATCAGGCCTGAAAGACTTGGACATAAAAGCTTTCCCTACCCTACAAGAAGGGGGAATAATCAAGCATGGCTCCGAGGGTATAATGTATATTGTCCATGGAAAGGTAGAGATATGGATGGGCTTTCACCTCAGACTCTTGAGATGCTGGTTGCTTCTCATCTGCAGGCCACATGCCACATGGTGCATCATTCTCTTGGTGCAGTCCATCCAAATAATGAGGACTATTCAGAGGATTTACGTAAAGTACAGCTTTGGATTGACCAGTCAGTTCACCAGACATGAAGTCCCATGGATGTTCAACCAATGATGCGGTGATTGAAACTCCATTTGGCGACTTACTGACTCATACGATTACCGAAGGCGATTCCCCTTCGGAATGAAGTGCAAATTCCGAAGGTAACCCACTGGGTTATGTCCTCACCTTCATCTTTGATGTTCGGTGATGGCTCCATCGGAGGTGATGGCTTCAACATGACAAACACAGGGCAAGAAGGCCACTTGATGATTCTAATTTCCTGACAAATCTTCAATTTACGTTCGCATTCAACATATTTTGGAGACACCACTTTTTCACTGTCGAGGCATGTTTGGGCCACTAAATGTTCAACGCTGCATCAAATTAAAAGGATAATTTCAGACAGACGATCAGTTTATTCAGCCGCTGAAAAAGCGGTGTTTCACCATGGCATATGCACCGTGAACCGGAAATACATCAACTGGAAATGACCATCCGCAAACACAAAGGGATAAACACAAAAGGCAGGACCTTCAGGATCAGAGCAAGTGACCCCATTCCCAAGTACTCCCCTTTTCCAGGTTATTGTGATTTTTTTTTTCACCTTCTCTCCATCACCTCTTTTCATTCGTTAGTTTGTTGGTAAATTTGTTCCTTTTCTGTTTCATCCATGCTTTCCCCTTCCTCTTCTTACTGTGTTTCATCTTGTGTGCAGCTTGTTCATCCCATGTGTCCTCCCTTGATCTCACTCTCACTTCTACTTTGCTGTTGGTGTTTCCCCCTTTCCATTTTGTTTTATTCTATTCTGCTCCAAGTCTTCCATGAGCCTCGACCTTGTATAAAAGATAGTTATTTCCAATTAATAAGGATTAATTATTAATGTTGCGTTACATTGTTGTAAAACAACTTTGATTCGATTCTGAAATACAATTTATGCTTCATTCAGCCTTGACATGTAAATTTTACCATAAGGAAAAATCTCCTGTGCTCAGGATAGAATATCATTTCTCATAGTAAAATAAAAGGAAGCACAAATTAATACCAATCATAACAAGAGAGGTGTATATGAGAACTCTAACTTAGAGGGCTTCAGTTGAGCAAAAGATGCTTTTTACAATGCCACTCAGTATCCCCATTTTGAAGAAATACTTTCAGTTCCCAGGTGTATTGCTACAAATGACCGCAATTTAACAGCAGGTATCCCTGAGCACGACTGCATTAGCATCTCACTTTCACAGTGTGACAGCATCAAGGGTTAACAACCTTCCCGAGCTTCCATTACCGTGTGGCTGAGAACGCAGCCACTTGGCCTTACAATGCAGCCAATGGAGTAAATTAAAAAATAAATCAAAGTTAATAATACATAAAAAGAGGTGCAAAAAAAAAAAGCTCAGTCATCGAATCTGTATTCTGTCAGGTTCCACGGAAATGTGTTTTAATACAAGGTGGGCTGGGAAAAGTGCGGCAACGCAGCTAAATTGTACAATTATATAATTGTATCATTATTGACAAAGTTTCTCCTGCAGGACAACTGTATGGTGAGAAATTATTGGTGTAAATGAGTTCAAGATAGCAAAAGAAACTCAATAACGATTTCAAACTGATTAGGTCATCAAACACGGTTTGTAAAGAGAAATCAACGACCATGGCAAGACGGGCCATCACACCATGCTTGTGGGATTCAAACGAACGTATGTCAAACCCATGATTAAAAGCTCAGTTGTGAACAAAATGAGGTGAAGAAATAACTATCAAAGGTAAGGGTGTTCTGGTTGCTTTCTCAGTGAACTGTCAATAGTTGCAAGGCTGATATATAAATATTACTCGAGAGAGTGAGCAATGATCTAACTTCAAGGCATTCAAGCCCATTCATCATATTTGTAATATAACAGAGGCACAGGTCAGGCATAAGGCGAGCATAAAGAGATTCTGAGGCAGGGATATACACAGTAACGTCAGTAGTGGTCTTGCTGGCAGGGGTATACTTCCTTTTTGAGAAGCAACTTTCGTCTTTGAATCAATTGCAACCCTCAGGCTTCAGTTCTTGTCCTCTGGCAAGGCAGACACTGACCTTCCAGGTGTCCTTTAACATATAGCATTGTGTGCAACAAGACACATCGCAATAAGGTATATTTATATTATTAAAAAATGAAAATATTTAATATAAAAATTATAATATAATAATAATATATTAGTTAATTAATATTAATATATATATATATTATATATATATATTTGTATTAAATGCAAATACGTTGAGGATACCAACGGTAATTTGCCATGAATGTGCCTTGAGCAGCCTTCATCAGGTAAATCTGTTCAAAACTAAATGCATGACAGATGGTGAGGCTGGCAATGAAATCAACCAACTGACCATTTTGTTAGAGAGATCTCACCATAAATACGTTATGTTAATAACCAGGTGCATGTGGGGGGGGGGGTGGGGGGTGAGGGAAAAGGGAAGGGGTTGGAGGGGAAAATCAAACAAGACACATTGCAAATGAAGTTCAGAGAGTACCTGAACAAAATTTATGGACCAAAACGATCATCTTGCATGGAGTGCATTTTATAATATGTAAATCATTGACACTCGTGTCATGATCAAAACTCGACTGACACTCGACAGGCACTTTTCTTGGTATGAATGTAAAACTGAGCTCTGTGTGTGGCAGTGCTATCCATGCCTTTGTGATCTTTGAGCAAGGGTCATGCGTTCTGGAGTAGGCATCATAAATTTGTATTCAAGCAATATTTGTGTAGTGGCCTGAAATTTAGAAGCAAAGGTTTAACCTCTGGTCATAATTCTAGTCCACAGATCAAGGGAAAAGGTAGCACCAATACTATTAGAGACCAGCCTGGTTTGGGTGGCATTTGATTGAGAGGGAGTTGTGGCACAAAGGCATGCACAGCCAAAGGAATCATCGCCTTGTGCTCACCACAACTTGTTGGGCCCTTTAATCAGCAGAGGTAGAATAAAATATGCCTTGTGTTGGCTTAATCGTTCGGGTGGTGGGCTTGAGATCCTAGGATCGTGAGTTCAAATCCTGCTCAGCTGTTAAATTA
>CM068962.1:59935318-59948899 GCA_035128595.1 Eptatretus atami
CACACACACACACAATTTATTTAACAAGAAATATGGCAAGAGGAGCCTCACAAATATCACATACAAGCCAAATTACCGAGATGGTTGCCATGGCAACATTATTCAAACAATCACAACTGTGATCTAATCAGTTTGAGAAAATGTCATGGGGAATGGATCTGTGTAATATGAAATCTAAATTTTGAACGGTTTTTAGATCCTCGTGGAGGATCTCTAAGTCTTACTCACGTTGTTGTTCTTCTTCTTCTTCTTCTTCTTGTGGACTTTTTTGTTTCACAGCCTGCAGTTTTCATCGAAACTTCCTGAAACTTGGCATATATATGTAAAAATACCCTGCGCAGACAGGAACCATCTCCGATTTTGAAAATTCCTCCAAGAAAAAAAGTTATGACGTCAAAATATCTCCGCTAATGGCAATCGCCGAAAAAATTATCTCCGAAACTAGGCAAGCTTTTGAATTCTGTTTGCGGGAATCGAACAGGGCATTAGCAGAGATGAATTACCGCACATATGATACATCACTATGACGTCATATCAATTTTTATGACGTCATTCCTATTTTTTGACATTTTTTGTTTCACAACCCAGAGTTTTCATCGGATCTTCGTGAAACTTGCCATGTATATGCAGAAAGCCCACGCGCAGGCAGTAACCATCTCCGATTTTGGAAATTCTTCGTAGAAAAAAAGTTGACGTCATAATATCGCCGCTAATGGAAATCGCCTATACCATTATCTCCGAAACTAGGCAAGCTGTTTGAATTTTGTTTGCGGGAATCAAGCCGGGCATTAGCACAGATAATTTATCGCAAACCTGATACATCACAATGACGTCATATTCGTTTTTATGACGTCATCATTAAGAGGACGAGGATCTTAGCTCATTTGAGCTTGTTGAAATATCAGGTGCACAAGCCAAGTTGACAAAATGGTTGCCACAGCAGCATAATTCAGTCATTCACAGCCGTGATATAATCCGGTTGAGATAATGTCATGAGGAATGTCAGATATTTGCAATATGAAAGCTAAATGTTCAATGTGTTTTGAAATATCACATACATGGACCGATGGACGGATGATCGGTCGGTTGGTTGGACGGATCTCATTTTAATGTTCACCGTCTCCAACCTTGTCAGAAGGGCGAGGGACAAATGGGTGTTAAAAAATAATTTAGTTTATTTTTGTTCATATGCTAGCTCTGTTCTCTATTCTGTTGGTGTCCATGGTGAGCAATTGAAGTTATGTAAAGTAAATTTATAGTCACAGTCGCAAGGGCTTTATCGGTTTGGTTCGTCATTGTGATTGGATCACAGCAAGAAGGTATTTTGTACCATCGGAGCTAAGGCACATAATTCCTTCGAGAAAGTCAGTTGGGACTCTGGAAGTCCACCAAGACTCCAGGTCACAACACAATACATTACATCATCTCTTTCTTAAAAGTGAAATCAACAGAACAGATGTAGTTTGATTGTGATTTTAATATTTGACATGGAACTAGCTATTAAGGAAAATAAATAGAATTGTAACAAATTGAAGTTGAGATAAAAAGTAATGTTCGAGAAAATCACAACAAGACAAAAAAATGGGAATCTTGAGTGTAAGGGATTTAGTTTGAGAGAAAGGAAAAGGCAATGAAGTGGGGAATTAACGGATAGCTATTCCAGACTTTCATCTCCCTCTTCGACTTTCCTTGACACCGAGGATGTTCAGACAGGCCCAGCATCTCTGACAACTCCCTGAAGCTGTCTGGATCATCAGCAAGGCATTCAATTTCCAAAAGATCTTCATCCCATTTCTTCGAGTCCACAACCTTGATCAAAGGCATGATACATTGGCAAAGCCATTTCGCATTTTCTCCTCCAACCTGCACCCTGAGGTGCATAAGAGCAATTTCAATCGGCACCGTCTCTTTTATCCGGCGTATTACCTCCAATGTCTGCTGCTTCCTGCTCCATCCTGGCTTCACAGTGAAGTGAATGTCCATCACGGCTAATTCTACCTCCCCAGGAGGATAGAGTCGTTCACTGGTCGGATTAATAACTTGTCGCCCGTGATCCTCACGTCTTTAAATGCTTACTCCAACAGTGCTGCCTGTTCACTCTCTGACATTTGCAAACTCTAGATTTTCCCAGAAGCTTTCTGCAAATCTCTGTGGTGTCTTCGGTACCAAAAGCCATCATTATGGCCTTATGCTTGCTATCTGTCCCTTAGTGATGTTGAAGAAGACACTCCATGTGTTTGCAGCACTCCATCACAATCATGCTTTCGGGCTTGGTAGGACAGTCACACCATCATTAGCACAGCTGGGATCCTCCCATCCAAAACCATGTAAGTTCATAAGGAAGAAATTTGTAGTAAAATCACGATGATGGATAAATACTGAAAGTGTTCAAAAGGTTAGTAATAGCTCATAAACATTAGGGTAGTAATACACAATGGAAAAGTTCAGAAGGAAAATAGTTAAATTGATAAATTAGGATGATCAATGAACAGTGGGAAAGTTCACAAGGAAAGTATAATGCTTGTAAAAGCAGGATACATGGAAAAGGATACGAGTCGAGTCGAGAGACATGACCGGCCACATGTTGAGCGAGCAGGACAGGTTTGTAAATACGACGTATCGTGTTTGTGCCGAGTGAGCATCAACAAAATAGAACACAAGAGTACCCAATATGCATTGATCCTTGAAAGTATTTGAGATGAGGGTTGAAAATAACGTTGATGTTTTTTTACTATTCCGAGAATGTGCAATGTTTGCATCTGCGATGTGCTTCTAATGAGGCCAAATGTAACGAGCATTATCACACATTTGTATGGAATTTAAAGCTCAACGGGGGAACAAATTCCGTGTCTCCCTACGAAAGGTATCACTTGTGATTTGCGTCTTATTTCACCAAAATTATTGCAGCAATAATAACGATGATGATAATGATATTAAAGTGAAGATTATATTTGTTTAATTCCTTAATTATTTAACTCCCCTCCTCATTTTTATGGCCAATTGTATATGCTAAAAAAAAAATTGATGAAATCCATCACCTACACTTGTAAAATGGTTGCTGTTTCTAGCCCACAGGTAACCAAACCAGTTGTTCACAATTTGTCAACCATGAGGCAGTGCCTTAAATAATGCAGAGAAGGTGTTTTTGATGGTTAGTTTTCCAACACAGCTGGAAGATGAAGTTTTCACTTTTGCAAAGTTGCATTCAACCATGTGACCAGTGCATTCATTGTTGGTTTACTAGTGTCATTCCTTGCCATTTCTCATGTTTTGGAAGGTTTTAAATCCAAATTCGAATGTTGCAATGATATATAATGAGGTGTTCATCACATGGAACAAGATGTACACAGGAGTCCAAACAAATGGAAATGTTTTTGATTTTCAATATATGGGTCAGTATAAATCATAAGAAACAACATTTCCTCAAAATCATGTATTGGGCTAAAAGAATAGCAGCTTTGAAGTACTTATACACACTGACCTTTGAACTGTATCACCTGGTTCAGTAAATTGGCAACCTGTTGTTTCACATGCAGGGCAGTGCATCAATGGGTGTGCGGTCATGACATTAAGCCAGAGGACCTGTCGAACAGCAATAGTTGTCGTTGGACGTAAAATATCTCAGGGTGTCCTTTGCAAAGAGTCGGCGAGTTATCGCCGGCACCCTAAAACAAATGACTAATTCCTTGTATGCTCGGTTGAGCAGTGGCGATCCGTCCAGGATTGTCATCCCTCGCCGATGAAAAGTACCTTGGCAGCCTTATGCATGCGTAACGGCACGGAGGAGGATAAACAAAAACAACCAAAACACATTGAAGCACAATGGTTGATATTTGAACATTTGCATCACATTCTTTACTTTGCTGGACCATCAAGCCATGAACAATAAATCACATCAAATTAGTGCTTTGGAAAACAAAGGAAGCTGGAAAGGATTTGAGATAGTAAAGTAAAGAAGACCATCATGAACAGCAGAAATCAGAAACATGTTCGTAAAGTCAAAAGAGTAGCACTGTGTATAAATGAAGTCATTATGTACCTATTTAGAACAGTGGTTGTGATTATCTCCCTCCAACTACATCGTTGTAAGTTTGCTCTTCAATCATGAACTAAAGCTTCACCCCACATCATTCTAGAAAGATCACCAAATGAACACACTTATCTATTTCTGTGCAAGCCACTGGAAGAGGTTCAGTCTCTTGATTATCCAGGCCAGAAGTTCTCAAACTGTGGTTCACGGACTCACCATTAGCGTGCGAGCTCCATTCAGGTGTTCCACAGAAAGGTTGTGGAATAATCGAGAATATCTGTACTTGGCCCTGTACTTACTTAATTTTTTGGTCTTGCAAAATGAACTGGTTCTTGACGAAAAAAATAAAATAATGACATCGAGGAACATCTTGTTGCTCTTAAAAAATAATTTGAAGATTACTTTTCAGTAGAAGCCGAACCAAACAACTGGATACACAATCCTTTTGGGATTGGAATCAGTGAGCTGCCCTCTGGTTTCTCCAATTAGGCATGAGAGTGCTTGTTGAAGCTTTCTTAAGACCAACATTAATGTCAGAATTAAAAGTCACTGCCTATTTGAGTTTTGGATTCAAAGAACTGTAGAGTACCCAGAATTTGCAGGCAAAGCAGTGCATTTTCTGATGATATTTGCTACAATGTACCTGTGCGAGACTGGCTTTTCATCACTTACTGGCCTCAAGTCCAAATACAGAATCAGGATGAATGCTGAACCTGGTGCAAGGCAAAAGCTGACAAATGTTACACCCAACTTCCCCGAACCTTACTCAAAAAAACAAAACAAACAGACACACCCATCGCATTGAAAAGGTTAGACTACAATATTAAAATATGAGTTGTGTGCTTTGATTTGTAGAACAAAAAAACGTTTACCAAGTGGTCCGCCAAGACATTCAGCAATTTTCAAGTGGTACACAAAAAAAAAAGTTTGAGAACTACAGCTCTCAGCCACATTATCAGACAAGATCTCTCGTGGGCCTACCGCATTGTATGCTGGTATTCAAAGCCAGCTGCAGACCGGGTATCCTCAATCATTCCAAGTCGTTCCTTGAAAAATGAGAACTATTGACAGCCGACAAGGTCTTTGTCCACAGCTCAATGGAGTACTGCTTTCCTCTATGGGCTGTGGCCCTAATATCACATTTGTCTTTTCTGAAATCTATAGAATTTAATACTTTCAACATTATTGGCTTCTTCCATGATCAAGCAGAAGCACAAAGACTGCTGCTCTCACAATGCATGCAGGTTTGTGGCCTATCTGTGTTTTACCGCATATCATCTGGTTTAGCCCCCTCTGCTCAGCCTTCCCCTACCCTCGCCCTCCACTCCTCCAGGATGCATTTGTTCTTCCAGCAACAGCCTGCTGGCTTCACTCCAAAATAGCTGCATACCTCCACTCCTTTGGTTCCCCTAATCCTCCGTTTTTGGAACTGCTTTCCATAGACGGTTCAATCGCACTCTTTCCTTCCTCTTGGCTTCAAACAAGTGGTGCACTACCATCTCATGCCAACCTTCATTCCCACCTGCCATCCTTTCTAGCTCAATAAAACCCAGCCTTACTCAAACCACTTCCTTGCAGGTTGCATTTCTTTCCCTCCATCCCCTCCTATTTTGTTGTTAGTTCATTCCCTTGTTTGTTTTGTCAAATTGTGATCTGACTGCCCCCACTGTCACTACAGATTGCTCTTTCGCCATAAAATTTGTCCACAAAAGAAATAAAAGTAAACTCGACGTCATCTTTGATGTGTTTCTATCCTTTATGATAAATATATTATTTCTTCCAGGCCACAGACGACAGTTATTATATTTACGTTACGTTTATTAAATGATTTTCTCACTTACTTGCTTCCAATTACCATTTCTCTTTCACTCAGCGCTAAGGACACGTCAGTTTCAGACAAATAATCTTTGCCCCTTCATTGCCAGGCTAATTGTGGTGGTGACCGATGGTGATGTGATTTAGGGAGTCCTCGAGTCAAAGGATGATGTAGCAATACTTTAGTGAAATAGGGTGCCAGTGACAACCTAATGCCGGTGACAAGACTTTAATTACACTCACCACTGGATGCGTAAAACATTTGGTTGTCAAACATGGTGACAACATAAGTGATTTTCCTTGTTGTGGTGTACCAAAAATATGCAAATTTTATGTGACTTGTCCGCTATCTCCCTTTGAAAACAGAAAAGAAACAAGGACAGATCAGACAAAAAGATAATTATACCCACTTTTCCCACTAAACTACTCCCAATCCGAACATTCTTGTACTGTATACCTGATAAAGTTATCTCATATGTCTTATAAACAGGTAAAAACAAGCAGCGGATACTAATATCTCAAAGGGAAGACGAACGTCTGAGTGCATTGGACATATGTTGCCCATTTTTGAGTGTACAATCACGCTGAACATTTATCTTCAACCGAAACCGAGGGAAATCATAGCCAATCAAAGATCCTGGTTCCTGATCGGTGGAAACCCCTTACCGTGCTGATTCGATCCATCCAGTGGAAATGAACTCCTGTCAAGTTTCTATCAAGTCGTCATTTGTCAGGGGGGTAAATATAGGTGTCTGAGTTGTAAAAGCATTCTGAATTCAGCTTCCGCTTGACTTCGAGGGTAATACATTTCATCTTTTCATCGTCAAGTTCCATGGATCTCAAAGAGAGACAATTCTGAAAAACACAGCAATATCATCATTCATTAAGATTTTCCAAGAAAGATTTCCCTTCATCCTTAGCATGTAATAAAAACACTGATGTGAAGTGATGTGGCTTTTCATTCAACCTACACATTCCTACAATTTGCTTGCACTGAGTAATGCTAGCCTAATGGATTGAAACCAAGCAATAGTTGGCTGTCCAGATAGCGAAATAACGTTGGCCTTATTCTTGCCAAGGACAACTCGCTGCCAAATGTAAAATGACGTGAAAAAAACTTCTGCTTGCTGCAGTTATGAGCTCGCCATTATTTTTATAAAGTCTAAAATGAAACTAATATGAAGATAAATGTCAAGGCCTGGATTTCATTTGAAGTCTGACGTGCAGCACATTCCTCGGTCTGGATCATTTGAAGTATCACGATATTAATGTCACACTTTTGCACACTGGTGTTGCATATGGGGCATTAATTCCCTCTGCATTTCATTTTCCTTTACAACAAAGCAATATTGCACTTCGGACCGGAATCTCCACGTTATCATTTGTGTGCAGCTCTTTTGATGCATGTGCTCACCAATTCGGATGGCTTAGTCAAAAGTGGTCACTTTAGTTGTGTCCAAATAAACATGTTTGGATTGCTCAGCAATCCTATCCTAACACATGGCTGATGATGCTGGGATACCAGATGATTTGTCTACTAATGTCCTTGTACTTCAGGTGATGTATGTGCAAGCTCCTCCATTTAGCATAGTCTCCCTATAAATAACTATTTAACTAAATGGCATATATTGGCTGCATATACTAAATTGGCATATACTAAATGGCATATAACTCACATGGCTGCACCATCAAGTTACTGCAACACAAGACTTTAGCAATTACAGTCAATATATTGTAGGATACACACAAAGTTTGGTTGCCCATCTCCAGTCAGACCTTAATCTTGTGCATGCATGTTTATTATTTAATTTTTTTTTACAATATCTAATGCTTATAGCGGAGCTGCCACCACATACATGGGCATATAGAAGAATACGGAGAAACAACACAGGACCGTTAGACAAGAAAAAAACAGACTGAGATTGGGTGGGATGTGCCATCACTTCCCAAGGCACACTGGGTACTAGCAACATCACAATAATGGCACCACTTTTCTCACCATGCACTCAGTTGGGCATTTCCAAAGGAGAAATTATTTCCTCCACATGAATGCCACCCTACAGGGATTGTCTGTGCTCAATCCTTTTAAATGCTGAACTTTAAGTTTTAAACGTATTAAACTATTTGGTATGACTCAGCCAGGGTTCAAAAACCCAACCTCCCAGATCCAGAGCAGACACTCTAACCATTACACCACCAAAACTGGTCACACAAATACAAATGGGGAAGTGCCACATATCTGCGAATGATGCACTTGCTGATTATATTATCCCGCTGGGAGTTGACCTCGGGATCCCTCCTCGTGCCCTCCCCCTCATTATCTGTGTACTTGGATTGACTCTTTGCATCCATTGATAATGTTGTGTATCACGATTCCAAAATGAAGATCGTTATGTGATGCAGATGAACTTTGCATTATCTGGGGTAGTCGAAGTCGAAGCAACAGGATATGAGACAGTGGAATCAAATGTCGCAAATGTTGATGGTGCAGGAGATTCATCACTGACAGTAAGATTAATCATTTCCAGTTCCATATCTTTCACATTTTGGGTATTGCAATTGTATCTCTGCTTAGTTCATTCATAGGGATTTTCATGAGAGCACTTTCTGTGTCTGAAACCTCATGTTAACATGTTTAAGAGCGATTTTGAATGAACAAACTTAAGGTATTCGGCAAACATGGTTGGCTTTAGGAGAGCAACTCGTGATGTTGTACCATGTTGACCATTAAAACCCGGCCTGGCTCAAATTCGGATTAGGTTTTATTCGATGATAAATATTGTCGACAAACAGTTTTTTTAATTGGATTTTGACTACCACAAAGCCAATGACCACTCGAGGTGGGGGCTACACAAATGAAAGTATACATATTAAACAGAAAGAATAAATATATTTATATTCCTCTTGAACTGTGGTAGATTAAGATGGAGCGGGAGCAAGATGCAGATAAAGAGTTCCAAAGTGATGCAGTGTGGGGGGGGGGGACTAGAAGAGTACCTCATAGTCTTACACTTCGGTACATATACAGTGTATGGATGGCAAGAAACTACCAAATGTGTAGAGGGACGCTCCGGTGGAACAACCTGTGAGAGACCCTCAAAGTATATTCCATAAAAATATCGATAGAAAAGGCTCTAAGAAGCAACAGAGCGGCAAACTGATGCTTCAGTGATGATGCCAAACTCCTGTCCCACCAGATTGGCAGCACATTGCTGGATTCTATCAAAGAGAGATAGGTGACAGATCAGAGCACCAGCCCAAATATGGCAACAATACTCCATGACAGATTGTATACTGGCTTTATATAGTTAGAGCTTAGCAGCTGGAGAAAGGTAATAAGCAGCCAAGATGCTGAGGGGCTCTTTTAGCTATACAGTAGCACAATATGTATCATTGATCGCTCTGACTCTCTGGAAAATCCTCTTTTTTACTGATGACCCCATCCTCAGCCGTTACATCTCTCATCCTTCAGAGAGACAGTAAGCAGTCTCTTCCCTCTCTTAAAACTTTCCCAAAATTACAAGCTCGTCAAACACTTGGAATATCTTTCAATCCAGACAAATCTCACTCTCATCCTCTCTCTCTCTGAAAGGACAGTCTGGCAAACCCAAACCCTCCCATCTACTTTCTCAACAATCATCTTGAAGAAGTTCAGTCACTCAAACCCTTTGGTTCCACTATCAGCCAGGAACTTTATTGGGCCAATCACATTTTAGAGTTGGCCTCCAAAGTCAGTCACCGACTCACATCTTCCATCGCACAAAGTCCTTCCTTGGCACACCTAAACTCCTATCCACATAAATGCTTTCATCTGCAGCTTGATGGAGTGCTGCTCTCCCCGCTGGGCTGATGCGCCTTCCTCACACCTCCCTAATTTTGATGCCGTAGAAATCAAGGCCTTAAAAATCATAAGAATCTCCCGTGATGAAGCTGAGTTTATGGGCCAATCACTTTCCCATCCACAGACAGTTCCAGTGTCTTGCTGTCTTCTCACACTTTCCTCCTGGTCTTGCACCTTTTGTGCTTTGTGCCCCCACCCCCCCCCCTCAGGCTTCTGCAGGTCATGTGGTCCACCAGCAACCCTTTCTGGTGAAACTCCAAAATCCAGAATCACTGCTACCTCCACTCATTCGTTCCACTTTTTAACCCACCTGTGGAATCAACTTCCACATTCTCAATATCTTTCTTCCCTCCAAGTCTTCACCATCTCCGATATGTCCCATCAAAAAACATTAATTTCGCTACCCCTGTCAAGCCCCCTCCTCCCCACCCTGCACACTTCATTCCAAATCTCCAGTTTTTCCTTCCCGAGAGTTTGCTTTTGTATCCATTTTGTCCACCCCATGTTCCCTCTGCTTCCCCTCATTCCTCCACACGTCCCTTGTCTAAGTTTCCCTCTAGTTTGTGCTTTAACCCTGCTGTTGGTGTTTTCCCCCTCTTTCTACTGTTCTTCATGTTCTGGTGCATACTGATCCATTCAATGTTTTAGCTCTTCCATAAGACTTAACATTGTATGAAAAAACTGGGAATAAAAAGAGTCGGGGTGATGGGGTTGTCGGTGTATGAATATATTGGGCATGAGGTTGCGATGGGGGGTTGAAATTCCACTAACTTTGAATACTATATACTACTGTATGCATATGGCTGCCAACAGAACAGCTCATTGAAGGATAAAGGTAAGTATAAACAAGTATATGCAATTGATTACCCAGGCAGCCAACAATTCAAGACCAAATGTGACTGTCGTTAGAGCTGGTAGAGTGATTCGATTTTGGTTCAGGTCCCGATGCAGATCTGACCTATCAGTGGGATGCAAAATGTAAACTGTTCATCCTGGCGGAGGTATGCGTCCTACCAAGTGTCGTTATAGTTATTAATCTCAGCTTAATTGTTGTTGAATAAAAAAAGCACACTGGTTACAGACTGCACTACACCCTCAAGCAGCATTTGGTGGAAAGATAAGGTTCACTTGGTGCCCAGAAATTTCCAGGAGATGTGTGCAATTTTTATTTTGGATAGGCTCGTGTCGGGGCTTGTTGCGGAAGTAGAAGACAGAACAGGACATGACACAACAAAAAGAACAGTGGAAAGTGGGTGGGGAGGACATACCAACAGCAGGGTAGAGGGATAAAATAGAGGGAGACTTGCAGGAAGAAAGGACCTGGAAAAGAATGAGAGCAAGGGAAGGGGAAGGGAGCCTACCAGTATCCAAGTCATTATTGTTGCTTTTGTATCTTGAATCAGGAATATGTCTGATTTGTTAGCAGTGAACTGCTCATATATATATATATATATATATATATATATATATATGTGCATATCCAATATAGGATGGGGGCCTCTTGGTATGTATTCAATCACATGACCTGTAACAACCCTGAGAGGTTTTAAGTTTATTGACGTCATATCACAAAGAGGTTTCACATGTGTTGGAATAATAATCTTCTTCTTCTTCTTTAATGGCCGCCATTATCACTCCTTTCTTTTGGGGTCGGTGGGGGAAGTTTGGCCCGATTCTTCATGAACTGGCTGGCAAGCCTGATGTTCGACTAGTTAGGGCAGGGATTTGGAATTTGGCCATTGTGCCGGCGACAGCTTGCTTACACTTCATGAAGGATAGCATAGGATCTTGAACGTCCACCAATGAATCCTGGCAGATGGGACGCTCATTTAACGTCCATCCGAGGGATGGCACACACATTGATGAATCGCCCTACCTGTGAAACACTGGACTGACAGTTTATATCTGGGTCGGGAATCAAACCCAGGTTAGACGGCTGAGAGGTAAGCGTGTTTCTCCAGGTGATCCTGTCAGTTCTAGCAGTCATAATAATTCTACTAATAATCCACCAAGAACAATCGCATTCCAGCCATACTGCCTTGGAAACCTAAAAAATAATACTATTATTATATGATAGTTAATCTACCAGGAATAATAATAAGAATCCTCATGGTCTTCCTGGGAGCAATTCTTAGAATGAACTTGGAAGTCCTCTAGTATGCTTGTCACACAACTAGGCACTACTCATTTTGATAGATACTGTTAAATGGAAAGGGGTAAAGGGGTGAGGGGGGATGATAGTTAGATTGTAGTAAAAAAAATAGCATCGACTTTTTGATCGCATAGCTCATGAGATTACTCTTGCAACAGGGAAAATGTTAGAGTAAGTCGTCTTGTAAAACCTGCAATGAGGAGGTAGCGAGTGTTAACCTCAAGACGGTATTGAGTAAGTTTGTTGTGTAAAACCTGTTTTTGAGCAAGACCGGGTGAGGACATAAGCACAAAGGCATGACGGGAAAGCACATTGTAGTTTAAGAGGAGACAACACATACTGTTTGGCCATTGAACAGCAGGCCATGGTGGCGAGATCACTTGCGGGGCCTTGGAATAAGGAGTAC
The DNA here is from genome assembly GCA_035128595.1 of Eptatretus atami. Classification (NCBI taxonomy): domain Eukaryota; kingdom Metazoa; phylum Chordata; class Myxini; order Myxiniformes; family Myxinidae; genus Eptatretus; species Eptatretus atami. Next base: position 59,947,563 of record CM068962.1, read on the forward strand.
GACTTTTTATTGGGACCGCACTGTGAGGCAGGATTGGCAGTTTGAGTTATAGTTCTGGAGATGGAGTGGTAGTTGTGGAGATTGAGTGGTTTCGCGGAGTTGGACTTTTTGGAGGTACAGTTTGGAGTTGGAGTTCTTGGAGTTGAAGACCCAGTTTTGTGTTGGAGTTTTGGAGTTCGAGTTGGAATCAGACCTTGGCAGAGGCAGCATCCCTCTCCTCATCGTCATTATCCTGCCCTGTGCCGCACCACACCTATGCAGCACCAGCCTGCATGGATCCACAAGCCTTCACTCATTCCCCATTGTTGTGCGAGTCCCAGTATTTAATTTGGTGCCATAGATGGGTTAGGCTTTAGGCTTTATTTATTATCAACTCGACGACCCATGAACCCGTTGGGTTCCCGTTGTGACAGCGGTTGATAAAAAAAAAAACCATTAAAAAAAAAGATAGCTCCAGCCAACTCTACCGCTGAGGTTGTTTGCATTGATCAAATAATCCCGAAGAGTACTTGACTGAATCGTGAATTGATTTTTAAATATATTTTTCGTTGCTCGATTTGAACGAAACTTGATATTGCGCGTCAATGTGAAAAAAAAAGACAGAGAAAAGAAAGTCGAAGAAATTATTGTGCGTAATCTTCTAAACACAATTTTATTTATTAATGAACACGGAAGTATTAGATCAAAATGGCGATGTTTATTTTATGCTTAAAAATAAATGGTTCTTTGTCTATACTAAATGTTTGAGATTTTTTTTATTAAATCATTTCAAGAAAAAAAGAAAAAAAAGATAGCTCCAGGTAACTATACAACTGAGGTTATTTGCATTGATCAAATTCTCCCAAGAGTACTTAACTGAATCGGGAATTTATTTTTTAATAATTTTTTCGTTGCCCGATTTGAACCAAACTTGATACTGCACATCACAGGTGAATGGTGAGTAATGTGGCCCGAAAATTTTTGTGCTATCATGTACCGTTTTAGCTGTATTTCGTGAACATACATACATACATACATACATACATAGAAGATGAGAGTTTTAGTAATATATAGATAGATGTACATAAGTGCATGTGCCTCACTAGTTGTTTGCTATTTTAGTGCATGGTCTGTTTCAATCATTACCTCTGCCACCGAGCGTGGCACGGAGGTTATCTAGGGCGTAGCCAGGCTGAGGCAGACGAGGCAGTTGCCTCGTCGCTCATTTCCTGAAATATGATCTGGCCTGAACCCTCTGGCCATCTGAGCTCCCTGGGAAGTAAACTATCAAAGCTACCCGGCAGTGCTCTGAATACTGTTATCTCCACTCCTATCACAATACCTAAATAGGACAATAC
>CM068962.1:59948909-59991712 GCA_035128595.1 Eptatretus atami
CCTAATATTACACAGGAAAATAAAATTATCCCTATGTTTACTTTCTTATTGCGCTACGCGCACCACCACATCAACCAAGTTCACCTCTTTTCGCCTCAAGGTTTTGGACCTCTGGCTATGCCCTTGGTTATGTTTTCACCCCTGTCTGTCTGTGAGAATATCATCTCAAAATGTTACGGACGGATTTGGACAAAATTTGGTGGACATGTTGTTTGTGTGGCAGGGATGAATGTATTAGATTTTGGTGAAGATCTGGATTCGGACATGAGAATTTAAAAAAATTTAAAGTTATTATTCATCATTGAGAGATGCGAGTGCTGCCAAAAACGATAAAGAGCATTATATTTCAAATACACTGGCAGCCATTTTAGTTGTAAAAAAATATAAAAAACACAGTGTTGAACAGATCCTCAACCATTTTTCGGACATGCATCCAGTGTTGAACAGATCCTCAACCATTTTTCGGACATGCATCCAGTGTTGAACACATCCTCAACCATTTTTCGGACATGCATTTACCAATTTGTTCAAACTTGGCACATTTAATGAATCATGACTTGTATATGATGCGCATCATTGATTTTCGGGAGAAGATCCAAGAAGGACGATTGGCGGCCATTTTGTTACTTAAAAGTGTCCCCAACCATTTCTCAGACATGCATGGTCCGATTTTGTTCAAACTTCGCAAATGTCACGTGTCACAAATGTTATTGTAGGTCACATGACCACTCAAGTCATTTGCGCTTACTTATAAATCTTGTAAATATTGTAGCTGCCTGCAACACACCAAGCCGACATATGGAGAGGGCAGCTGGATGACCAAGCAAAGAAGAGACTGATCAGAGAGGCCATTGTCCAGGCATCCCAGTAGGCCCCAGGCAGGCCCAAACAGTCGGCCCCACACAGGCCGCAAAAGTAGGTCCCATCAGTAGGCCCGAGGCAGGCCCCGACAGTAGGAAGGGCTTGACCAAACATAACCTTCCAATAACTATATGCATAAGGAAACTCCAAAATAGCCACCATCACCTCCTCTTGCCCCACGGTCAATCACAGGCTTTATACCCGTGGTGGAACTATTGGGTCCAACTCGGGGGGGGGGGGGGCTGGAGGGGGGAAGAAGAGGAAGAATATCACAAACCGTAACAATACGGGCTAACGCTTTTACTCCATACAACAAAATTACTAAAACCATGGGGGCTGTGACATTTTATGTCTTTTTCTCCTTGTTACTAGTGTATTATCTCTACCTGTCAAAAACCAGCCAATCAACAGGATTCTCTCCCTCCCCACCATCTAAACCTCACTCCAACCCTGAGAGTCCTTCGAAAAAGAGCAGTGTATACTTTATTCATTTGTATTAGAAAAAAATAATAATGTAAGTAAACGTGGGTAGAAATTAGCCCCAATGATGGTCCTCTTTAAAAGTATGACCTATACAACATTAACCACCATATCACACTGTTCCATGAACCCTGAACCCTACATCAAAAAATATTAATGCTTCTTTGGACTTGATTATTTTGCAAATGTATCTCCATGGAAACAAGCAAAACAAAACCACGACTGCAAAGGTTGCAATCTCCTCTCAAAAGGTAATTATAGGGCTACGAAGCATTTGAAATCAACCAAAATAACATTGCTTTTTAGAAGGATGCCCAGCTGCACAGCAAACTGCTAAAGCAAGAAAACCAAGCTCAAAACCGGACAAAGGCAATTAATTCATTGGCACCTGGGCATGCGAGCAGTGACTTTCACAAAACAACCTGGAATGCTCATAATTGAAACCTCCACATATATGTAATTTTAGTAAATGCGCTGCTTTTAGCAGGAACACAAGACTCTCAGAACTCACAGCATCATGTGATGGAGAAACTAACAATCTCCATGTGTTGTGCAACACAGAAGGCTTTACATCAGTCGATGTGGTTGGTGGAAAGTAAAAGAAATATTAAGGCCGATTGCAGACTGTGTGCACTCTGTTGCCGAAGGATTAGACAGGTTTCCACAGAATGTGGGATATGTGCAAGCTTAACGAAGGAACCCTTCACAGCAGTGGATGGTAGCCAGTAGGAATCAAAGCATTATATAGGGATCTAGTGTGTGAGTAATCTAGCATGCGCAGCTCAACATTGTGGGTATTTGTGCAGGCAGGTGATGGGCGATGGGGAGAAGTGGAGAGAGGAGGCAAGGGGGATATTTTGCTGGCATCTACTCTTAAATGCTTATCAAAGCAAGTCCCATCTGTTCGTATTTATTTGAGGTATACAGCTCACTGATATTCATACAGTGATTTGGAATAAGAAATTGATCAAATATCATAAATAGATTACTTTAGAAGAGGTCCATCACCAATAATAGGCCTCTAAAAGGCTAATCATGAAAGGCAACACATATGCAGCTCACCTGTTGATCAGATGAAGTCATTTGCTCTAACTGCTGCTGAGACTAATGTGTACCTAGAGATCAAGTAGTAAACAGAGCACAGACTTTAACACCCAACAAAACAAGTGTAGACTAAGAAAGCTTTCTTCGTCACACTTGCAAGGTGCAAGAGAAGCTTTGCATTATACCTTTCTGGTTTTGTGACTCAAATCCGAGTATTTACTGCCAAATAAAAAAATAATTAATGCTGACCTGCTGTGCAACATCTGCTGATGGGTATATCCCACAAAATGTGGCCATTATTACAGAAAACCATCTTAAGCTCAGTGTACATCATCCGAGACATTTGGAGAGTTGGGACAGTAGTAATGGAGGGGTTTTTCACTCACAGAGTCATTAATGCATGGAATGATCTCCCTTGAAAGGAAGTGGAAGCAGAAGCAGTAGCTAGGTTTAAATTGGAATTAAATAGATACCTAGATCAACCGTACTGGGCATGGTTAAAGGAAGAAGAGGAAGAGGCAGACCTTGGAAGTGCTGGATAGATGGGGTTAAGGCTGCAATTGTCTCTACCAGAGCTTCAGGAAGAAGTGCAAAATAGGGATGTTTGGAGAAATCTGATCATGAATGTCACCAGAAGTCGGACACAACCAACAGAACTACATGACTGGGTAGATACTTTGAAGCATTAGGGATAAATGGGTGCATGGATATTAAAAGGAATGGTGGGAAGTTGAGGTATGGATTGGTGATTGGATAGCTGTGTCATGAGATGGTCTCATCGAAATATGAACATATGAGAGGGTCTCGTCAAAATGTGAATGTATGAGAGAGTCTCGTCAAAATGTGAATGTATGAGGGGGTCTCGTCAAAATGTGAACGTATGAGAGGGTCTCGTCAAAGTGTGAACGTATGAAAGGGTCTCTTCAAAATGTGAACGTATGAGAGGGTCTCGTCAAAGTGTGAACGTATGAGAGGGTCTCGTCAAAATGGAACGTATGAGAGGATCTCTTCAAAATGGGAACGCATGAGAGGTCTCTTCAAAATGTGAACGTATGAGAGGTCTCATCAAAATGTGAACGTATGAGAGGGTCTCTTCAAAATGGGAACGTTTGAGAGGGTCTCGTCAAAATGGGAACGTATGAGAGGGTCTCGTCAAAAGGGAATGTATGAGAGGTCTCTTCAAAATGTGAACATTGAGAGGGTCTCGTCAAAATGGGAACGTATGAGAGGGTCTCGTCAAAATGTGAACATATGAGAGGGTCTCGTCAAAGGTGGAACGTATGAGAGGTCTCTTCAAAATGTGAACGTATTAGAGGGTCTCGTCAAAGTGTGAACATATGAGAGGGTCTCTTCAAAATGGGAACGTATGAAAGGTCTCCAAAATGGGAACTATGAGAGGATCTCTTCAAAATGGAACGCATGAGAGGGTCCCTTCAAAATGTGAACGTATGAGAGGGTCTCGTCAAAATGGGAACTATGAGAGGGTCTCTTCAAAATGGGAACGTATGAGGGGGTCTCGTCAAAATGGAACGTATGAGAGGGCCTCGCCAAAATGTGAACGTATGAGAGGGTCTCGTCAAAATGGGAACGTATGAGAGGGTCTCCTCAAAATGTGAACGTATGAGAGGGTCTCCTCAAAATGGGAACGTATGAGAGGGTCTCGTCAAAATGTGAACACATGAGAGGGTCTCTCAAAATGTAAACATAGAGAGTCTCGTCAAAGTGTGAACGTATGAGAGGTCTCTTCAAAATGTGAACGTATTAGAGGTCTCGTCAAAGTGTGAACGTATGAGAGGGTCTCTTCAAAATGTGAACGTATGAGAGGGTCTCGTCAAAAAGGAACGTATGAGAGGGTCTCATCAAAATGTGAACGTATGAGAGGGTCTCTTCAGAATGGGAATGTATGAGAGGGTCTTGTCAAAATGGGAACGTATGAGAGGTCTCATCAAAATGTGAACGTATGAGAGGGTCTCTTAAAAATGGGAACGCATGAGAGGATCTCTTCAAAATGGGAACGCGATGAGAGGGTCTCTTCAAAATGTGAACGTATGAGAGGGTCTCGTCAAAATGGGAACGTATGAGAGGGTCTCATCAAAATGTGAACGTATGAGAGGGTCTCTTCAGAATGGGAACGTATGAGAGGGTCTTGTCAAAATGGGAACGTATGAGAGGGTCTCATCAAAATGTGAACGTATGAGAGGGTCTCTTAAAAATGGGAACGCATGAGAGGGTCTCTTCAAAATGGGAATGTATGAGAGGGTCTCTTCAAAATGGGAATGTATGAGAGGGTCTCATCAAAGTGTGAACATATGAGAGGGTCTCATCAAAGTGTGAACATATGAGAGGGTCTCATCAAAGTGTGAACATATGAGAGGGTCTCATCAAAATGTGAACCTATGAGAGGGTCTCGTCAAAGTGTGAACATATGAGTGGGTCTCATCAAAGTGTGAACATATGAGAGGGTCTTGTCAAAATGTGAACATATGAGAGGGTCTCATCAAAGTGTGAACGTATGAGAGGGTCTCGTCAAAGTGTGAACGTATGAGAGAGTCTCATCAAAATGTGACTATGTTGTCTGTGCTTGTTCATTCCTCATCCTACAACTGTAAGATGAGGAATGAACAAGCCACCCACCCTCCCCTAAATAAAACAAAAATTAAAATAAAAGTGAAATACCAAAATTATTTTTGATTTTTAAAAATTAATGGTATGTTTTGTTGTCATAATATACTGTATAATATGTATAAACACCCTGGTGAACTGTGCAAACGCCACTGTTGTCATCCTCACTCCTCCACCCCTACACTCCCTCCTCCAGTCAATTAAAGTTGACAAACTGTCGGATTGAATTGATATGGTGTATACATAGCGCAGGATCTTGAAGGTCCAAATGACCTCCTCTTGCTTCGAAGTTCCTTGTTTATCCTCACGTATCTTTCCAAATTTATCATCAAACATTGAGCTATTTGAAATGAAACTGAAATAGGAATTCCCAATGGGAAAATTTGATGAAGCTGATCATTAATTCCAAAAAGACCCCAAAATAACGAATATTTCTAAAGAAGGATACTTGGAAAGCCCATGCAGCTCATTCCTAATTTTGAGTTATCAGTGGCGTCATTACAACAATGGAATGGATACTTCATCATCTAGGAAGAGCACTTTGGCCCAACGATGTCGTTTTTATGACGTTAAACCATATTAAGCTAAGTAGAGATCTTTCGAGATATCATCGTGGAAGCATATATGTGGATAATGTCATTATTGCTGGACAAGTGTGCAAGACTGACCTTCCTTATTCCAGACCTAGCAGGAGCACATCCAAAGCTCTGGAGGTGAAGGTGAAAATTGCAAACATTTCTCACCCCCTCAAAGCTAAATCGTCGCCTGAATAATCTCGTATTAACATCTCAGCCATTTGTAAAGGAGTATGCATGCATCCAGCATCGGTGTGGCTCAATGAGCACATTTATCTATCTGTATATTTATGTGTGCTTAATACAAAAGCTGTTTATGGAATATGGTGATGGCTAAATGTATTTTTCAGATCCCCTATCAGTATTCTGCAGCCCCATCCGGTTTCCATTCCATTTTCCATTCCCTTTCTCTGCACTGAGTGATTCACTTCCAAAGCTAAGTATACCATTCCAGATTTGTCTCCATTGCCATCGATTGTTGCCCAATTTTGTGCATCTCATGTGCTCATTGCTGAGTCTTCTTGCATGCCTGTTTGCTTATTTTGATCTGCGCCTTCTGCATCGGCCTGTATTTTGTCCTCATCCATTTAACCCCTTACCCTCACACCCATTAGTCAGCCTTTCTTCCCATCGTCTCATCCCATTTCTATTCCCACCCTCGTTCTAACTCCCTCCTTATACTCTCTAAAAAAGCCCTCTTATAACATTTTGTACTTGATGGTTTTGTTTCAATCCAGTCTGTTCTGTTGGTCACGGATTTGAAACTCCTTCCTCATCCTTTGTCACACTTATACTATTCACCCTCATTCCCATAAAATGAACCATTGCTGTCTTCTTCTTTATTCCAAGAAAAAGACTGATAAGAATAAAATCGTCACTCCTTCTTCACTCAATTCAGCTCATTCCTTTGAAGATTAAGTCAAAAAGCGAGGGCAACCTTAGATCATTTTGTATGGGTTACAAACAAGTGAGGTTTCATCAACAGGTCAGCCAGACAACACCACCTGGCTACCCTTACGGCTGAACTCTCTGACCTGTCTCCATTCTCAAAGTCCTGATGACACCTTATTAAGTCTGTCCTCTGATGTTTGTTCCCCTTTCATCCTCTCCCTCACCCCAAGTGGCATCACAAGCAACTCTGCACAAGACAAAGCTGATTGTTTCATCTTGGTATTTGCCTCCAAAGCTTGTGTACCCATTCATCCCTCCCTGTTCCCATCTACATCAACTGCCACCTCGACACTAATTTTCTTTTCCCAGAGAAGGTAGAAAAGTTCTAAACTGCCTTGACCAGATGGCATCAGTGCTTGTGTTCTCAAATTTTGCAGTACTGCTCTCACTTCTCCTCTGCCTCTTCTTTCTGGCTTATCCTTCTTTTACCTTGTGTTACTTTGTCTGCTTGTAAGATACCCAACATTACTCCCATCCAGAGGATTTCATAAAATGGATTTTTGTGTCTGCGTCTCTGTCTCTGTCTCTGTCTCTGTCTCTGTCTCCATTTAAAGTTGCTTGAAAAGGACGTAACCACAATTATGATGTTAAAGGAGGAAACAACGTATTTGATGTTACCATCACCATAATATGAGGTCATATCACTCAACTGATTTTTAATCCAACTGAGAAAACAGGCTCACTCAACAAACGTGAGCTCCATTACCAGATATGGGAGCAAATAATGTTGCATTCCTGGCCTGTTGCAACTTAACATCTGCCACATGAAATGTTTCGCTTAGGCTTTGAGAGAATTTTGCCAAAATAACAATCAACCAAAGAAGGACACATAAAAAAGGATCCACTTTGGTTACAAAGAAAGCAAGACAGAGCATTTAAAAATGCAGAGCCTCGCTGGATGTAGAGATTTTTGCACATCTGAGAAGCAGTGCACACTCACTCTTTCATTCATTCATTCACTGACACACAGCAACATAAGAATGCCTTTTCGTGTTCCACTAGGAACGTGCGAGACGACCAAGTCACACAATAAATATCTACCTCATTCAAAAAATAAAAAAAAATTCATAATGGTCTCTTCGTTGTAAAGAGAACCTATCTCATCTTCATGAATTATTTTTATATCAACTAGGAGGATACCTGTCACACAAGCTTTTATATATGGAGTAGAGATACGAAAAGTATGGACATTGACAACAACATGCAGACAGACAGACAGACATGCGGTGAAGAGACTGTGAAAATTGAGAAGATGGCAAATACAATTCATACTCACCAAATGTATTTGGTGAATTGTAAGAACAGTTGGAATACACGTTCACTGGTGAAAATTTGGATTCAAGTTCACAATAAAATCCTCTCCACTCGGGAATCACGAATGACTAAACCGACTCCCCCACCAGGTTTCTGGATGAAGAGAGTGTATGGATATGGACACCCAGCAGGATTAAAAACAAAACCTGGCAAAGGGAACAGAAGTGCCTAACGAGCCAACGGCCATCCATATATGGCACCCAACTGTGTCCACGGACGTCGTGCTGAAGTTGGGTTAGCCGCTCCTAGGAGGCTGGTGGCAGGATTTGCACTCCGGCCTCTGTAAAACACTTCATTCCGCAACATATACGAAAAACACAAACCAAACCAAGAAGAACCTGCACTATGGGAGTACCTCCTGTGCAGCTGCCCTTTGCAGGACAGCTCACAGGGTGACAGGACAAGGTCAAAGCCTTTGGGACCCCCATTATTCGATGATCGGGGGTGGGGGACCACAGGGCAACCCTGCTGGGTTGGGTTGTGGTGGTATGTGTTGAGGTTTGCTGAAGTGTCATCCACCAGATGGCGGTTTCTTCAGGTTAACTTGAAGCAGTTCCTTTGGGTGTGTGTCTGGAATGCCCTCACTCTAAGAGAGGATGATAACTTGTCTCTGCTGTCTTCTGAGCTTGAGTTTCTGAACATCAGTATTGCAGCACTTTCTGAGGTTTGGAGACTGGTTAGTGGTGATATCGTGGTGGGTGGTTACACCTACTACTGCTCTGGTTGCTCTCATGGTTACCATTCCGAGAGAGTTGCTGTAGCTGTGTCCAACAAGCTGGCACCTATAGTAGTCGAGGAAATACTGATCAACGATCATATAATGAGATTAAGGATTCGTCGCTATCTGGGTATCATTTCCCCGAACTCTGGATATGCTCTGACTGAGGCTAGTGATCTCACTGAGAATGAGACATTCTCTGCCACACTTGAGTTGGTAGTGGATTGGTGCCCCAGGTGAGATACTCTTCCAGTCTTGGGGGATATTAATGCACTGACTAGCACTGATGGGGATGGTTATGAAGCATACATTTGTCTCAATAGGGCTGGAACCAGGAACCAGAATAGCACTAAGTTCCTTTACTTCACAAGCTGTCCTGGATTTAGGGTGGCTGATAAATGGTTTCAGCACCCACAGCCACATTGCTGACTTGGTATTCCAATGCTGGTAGTGTGGCAAAGGAGACTGACCATGTTCTTGTTGATGGTTAATGGAGGTTGCTCCAGAATTGCAGGGTCTACCAGAGGGCTTGGTTCCTCGGTACCAATCACAGGCTTGTCGCAACTCTGAAGCTCAGTACTGATCACAGGTCAAATCCAAGAGAATGGCACCATCCCAGCCTAGACTGGGTGTTGGCATGCTCAAGGATGAAAGGGTAGCTGAGGAGTTTGTGACCAAGTTTAGTGGGGGTCGAAGGGGACTGGGTGTTTCAGGGGATCATTAAAATATATGGAGTGCCTTCAGGAATACAATACTTAACGTTGCTAGAAGGGTGTCTTGCAACACACCATTCGGCAAAGAAAAACTTTATCTGTCAAGGGACACTGTACACCATTTACCAGAGTTGCAGGGCCAGGCTTGATGGCAGAACTGAACTGTTCAGGGAGTTGAGGTGTAAAACTGTCCATTTGGTGAGTGTGGACATGGAAGTCAATGTGTGAGGAATCTATGTCAAGTGATTCTCTTGGTCAAGTGATTCTCGTCTTGCTTCTAGAGAAATTCATGCATAGCATTCCTCCAAGCCTGTGCCTTGGTGTACTGCAGTTAGAGCAAAGGATGGTGAGCCCTTGACAGAGGAGTCTGAAGTGAAGGCCCAATGGGCCAGTTACTTTGAGCGGCTTCACCAAGCTGACCCACCAACTGTTGAGTTGGATGTCAGGGATGTTACTATCCCTATTGCTGACCCTCCAATCAACTATGATCTGACTAAGTTTGTGGAAACACAGGCTCCAGTGAACCAGATAAAAGGGGGCAATGCTCCTGGGGTCTGTGACATCCATGCTGAACATCTCAAGACTGGTGTAAATGCTGTACTCATGTGTGTTGCATGCAGTTCTGTGCTCTGTTTGGAACACAGGCATCATCCTAAATGACTGGAAGAGGGGCCTTGTTGTCCTTTTCTGGAAAGGGAAGGGTGATTGCCAGGACTGCATATCACCACCAAGGGTCAATACTGCTCTCAGTGCCAGGCAAGGTCTTTTGTCAGATAATTATTGATAGGGTTCACCACCATCTGATTGAGCACCGGCTTCAAGAGTGGTTTGGCTTTATACCAAAGAGGTTTACGATTGACCGTGTCCTTGCTCTTCAGTTCCTCACTGAATGCAGGTAAGAGTTTCAGCAGAGGCTGCTTACAGCCTTTGTTGATCTCTGCAAAGCATTCAATGCAGTGAATCTGGATACCCTCTGGAGGATCATCAGTCTTCGTGGGATGCCACCAGAGCTGATCGATCTGGTATCTGGATTATACACTGGTACTGAGTTCTGTGAGGTGTGTTGGTTCTATCTCTGACTTATTTCCAGTTGTTACTAGTCGGGGGGTGGTGGATTATACTTGCACCTTTGGGGGTTTCCTTCTCTTTGGTGTACTTATATTGTTCGTGATGCCGGACTCAGCGTGTTCTCTAGCAACTGCAAACCAGGGTCATGAACAAACGTACAGGTCAGCTACCATTCAAATGGATCTTTGGTCAGTAGGTGTCTGTGACTTCTGACTGATGTTACAGTGACCACATCAACAGCATAATGTTTGTGATACTTGTATTTCAAATAAACAGACACAAAGTCAAATGAGGAAGTTCACCATTACATACAATGTCCAACTATGATTAGGTTGTTTCCGCCGCCCAGTGTCCCAATTCTGCTGGCACAACTCACGTGTGTTCACCTCGTCCTTTGTGGCTATTGAACCTTCGATTCCTATTGCGGTGTTCTCGTTCATACGGTGGCCCATCCAGGATGATTTCAAAAGATCAAAGGAATTATTTTCCAATACACAATGTTAATGAGTTTTAATCAACCTGATTATAATCGGTTCCACGCATTAACAACCGCTCTGGACATTAACACCTCATTCACTCATCAGAGTTAAATCGAGCACGGGGACGATCCAAACGCAAGGCACGGGGATGATCGTCACATGTCACCCGTCTCTCCACACCTCCCTCTCAAGGGTTTATATAGTATCACAGAACAATCCCGTGGTTTCCAGCAAATGCGATTCTAGTCCATACTGGAAATTTTGTCTGAGAATGTTCCAGCACCTTCACGAATCTCACCAGGCAGTTTACAGTACAATACTGCCATCTAGTCAACATTAGCTCATTACATCAAGTAGTTTACATTACAATTTACCAGTCCGTGCTAAACAAAACTGATAATATACAACCGTCAATTTTAATCATTCATTTAATTGCATTTACTAATGCTTACAAATCTCACAACATCGAGCTTTTAACTGACATTACTGGAGATCGTCATGGGTGTGAACTGGCTCCCACACTTTTCAGCGCTTACATGGACTATATTCTATGGAGGATGTCAATGATCTGCTGTAGCTGCCCTTGTATCATTTGGGAATGTCAAGATCTCTGACCTTGATTTCACAGATGAAGAAGTCATCTTTGCGGAGACTCTGGGCATCCTTACAGGTACGCTCAATGTGCTGAAATGTGAGTTGGAACTACTGGAATTACAGGTCTTCTGGGTCAAGATGAAGATCCAGGCTTTCAATGATATATTGATCTATTTTGTCTGCACCTGTCTGTGGTGAGGATGTTGAGGTCACAGAGAGATTCATGTACCTTGGCAGTAACATTCATGTATACGCATGTTGTGAGATAGAAGTCGATCGACGTCTGGGTCAGGCCTGGGGAGTCATGGATTCACTGCATTGTGTAGCATGGTGCTCTGTCGGTTCCGATGCAGGTGGACGAAAATCCAAGTATTTCAGTCCTTGGTGCTTCCTGTCTTGCTATACGGATGTGAGACTTGGACTCTGACCAAGGATCTGAGACAAAGTCTCAACTCCTGGCTCCGTACCAGGTCTCTCGGAGAATCCTTGGCTATCAATGAGGTTGGACTTTGTGTATAACGAGCATTTGCTGAGAGAGATTCAGATGAGATTTGTTACCTGTATGTTCAGTGAGTGTCAGCTGCAGCTGTATGGACTTGTACCTCATTTTCCTGATGCTGACCCTGCTCACCAGATTCTCAGCAAGGGAGCCTCGTGAGTGGAAGTGGCCAACGGGCAGACGACATGCCTCGTGATCACACCAGGTTAATCCATATCTCAAGGAGATGGGGGATGGGCCAGGCATCTGCCTGAGGAATGGCCAGAAGGAGGATCCTGGGGTACTGGAGGAAAGCGGATGTGGTGATGTGCTGCTGTGGCACATGCTCACATACCCAACCTGACCTGATTCCACTGGCCATTTACTAATAATGAAGGAATTTTCTAATTTTTTTTGTACACCAACACCATTATTCCCATTTACTTCTACATTCCTTTAATCGGTAACTGGAATATAAGACCCGTCGCTTTGCTGATGGAAATATCAATCTTTGCTGTGATGGTTAATCAACAGGGCAAGAAGAAAAAGGATTCCTGGGAGTGCGGGGATAAGCAGCATTGCAAGTTGGCATTTGCAGCTTCGCCATGTGGGCCCATGTCCCCATAAACAATAATAATAATAAAAAAATTGACACAAACCTTCCCGTGAGTTCCCTGAATCCACCGTAGTTCAATTGATTGAAATCCGTTTTTCCATTCTCGAGTTTTAACATGACAAACAAACAGACAGACAAACATGGCTCCTGATACAATATAGATGTAGAGGCATGGAATTTAGAGGGGGGACCTGTACATAACAGTCAAGACTTTTTGTGAGGCATCATGGGATCTTTCATGTTTCTGTCCTAAACATACTCATATATGGGAGACCCTGCTTCACTTTCCTGTCTGAAAAATCCTGCTTTCGGAGATGCAACGCAACATCTTGACAGAAATGGACCATACCAGCTGTTTAATTGTTTGTTTGTTTTTGAAGTTAAGTTTGATAATGTTGTGATTGAATCCTGACTAACTAGCCTGATGGCAGCACACGGAACTATCCGACTATCCCAATTAGTTGGAATGTTTTAAAAACACACTATCGTAGTGTGTGTACACAGAATATTCATCCTACACCTGACCGCAGGTAGCTTTGCATGACCTTTGCCGTGAGTATTATCGTCTGTGCAGTGGTTAATGATCGCTCTGAGGAGTCTGAGCACCTGCTCCTGTTCCCGACAGCCTTTTTCTCACACTTTATATGCTTTAGCACGGAAATGTAATTATGCAACTGAAACTGGTAACTGGTGTGTGCTTTCTTATTTTTTTTTACATCTCCACAATGACTCTCTTCAAACAATTACAAGACATTTCCTGCACACAAGTGAAATTAGCTTATTAAGGAAACAAACAATGCAAAGGCCTTGTGTGACAGCCAAAAAATGTAATTTGAGCATACTATATAGTGTATGTATGTGGCTAAGTCCAAACTTAACAGCTGGCCCTGTGTGGATGGAGAAAAGGGTGGGAGCTGCTTGAAGGTCAGATTCCGCAGCCTCGATATTGAATGCATTGGTTCATATCTGGTGGGGATTCTTTTCTTTGTGAATTATAATTCCCAGCTTGCAAGTATTGTGTGGTCTATGAAAGGTATATGCAGTCACATAAGTGGTATGACTGTGCTGAATGGACACACTAGCCCTGAAACAAGAGGTCAGTGATAGTTTGAGAGTATTTATTCCTCCTATTTGACACCATCTGGCATCCATCCTTGCTTGCTAAGCTCTCTGACTGCTGTGCCAAGGGTGCTCTTTAAGCCTGGCTGGCTCATTTTCTCTGTGCGAGCGAGCAGAGTATTTTCCACAGCAGTTTCTTTCATTGTAACCTCGGTAACTGGTCTCCCTCAAGGCGGTGTTCATTGTCTATATTAATGATCTTTCCACTTACTTGTAAAAACTCTCCACACTCGATCAAGTGAGAAATATTCTACCTTGTGTAAAATATTTCTTTATACAACATCCATCAAAGATACAACAGTTGAACGAGCACCACCTATCTGTCCTTCAATCTAAAAAAAGAAAGAAAGAAAAAAGAACACTGTATTGGAATTTCAAGGCTGAAGGTAACTTCCATTACAGATATAGTGTTGGTTGAGTGGTGAGGACACGAGCCTCATATTGCTCGGGTGTGAGTTCAAATCTCACTGAAAGCACTCTTCATGATTTGGAATACAAGCTTCTCGACACCAAGCTACCTTCAGGAAAATTGAAATGTTGCCATCATATCGTGGGGCTGACTGGACATCCTAGCGGTATACGCACTCACCTCTGAGCCGACTAGCCTGGGTTCGAATCTCGACCGAATTATAAACCGTCACCCTAGTGGTTCATGTGCAGCCCGATTCATCTGTGTGCATGGCCCCTCGAATCGATGTTAAAACTGACTGTCCTGTCTGCTAGTGTTAGTTGGTGCCGTAAATTAAAGACCCCATGGTGTCCTTCGCGAAGAGTAGGCAGGCTATTGGCAGCACACTGGCCAAATTCCAAATCCCTGCACCCCCAAACGAGTATCCTGCATTGGAATGAAGACACATCCAGGGTTATAACCCTACCCCAGAAATTGCTTGGGCAAAGGATAGATCATGATGCGCAAGACACATTATATTGTCAATAAAAATCCTTGTTGCCAGTCCCAAGTTTGCATTTGACTCTTCATAAGCTTCAGCGCAGTGTGATATGGGCAGAAAAATGGTGAGAAACAAAAAAGAGCAAGGTTGCTTAATATTCCTTGAACCTCAAAAAATTGATTTTCCTTGTTTATCTGGAACATCATCTTGTGTAAGCGAAGGCTCATATCAATTTGTAAAAGGGGCAGAGAAGGCCGTCGTCTTCATTCCTGGATTTCTGACTGTCTCTACTCATGCAGTCAATGTGTTGCAATCAATGGGAGCCTTTCCTTCCCTCTCCCAATGGAGATTGGAGTTCCCTAAGGCAGTGTTTTAGGCCTGGTCATCTTCCTCATCTATATAAAGGACATCTCTGATGCTCTGGAAACCCCTTTCTTCCTTTGTGCGGACGATGCCACATTGTGTCATACAGTACCCCATCCCTCTGAAAGGCAGACATTAGCTGCATCTTTCTTTACTGATATGGAAATGATTTGACATTGATGCGATAAATGGAACATGTCTTTCAATCATTGAAAATCTCCCATTCTCACCCTATGACTCTGGAAGGATCATGAAATGAACCCACCTATTTCCTTGGTCGTCCACTATAAGAGATTCAATCTCTTGAACTTCTAGGCTTTGCTATCAGCCCTGACCTTTCCTGGGCCGACCATATAGCAAAGGTTGCCTCCAAAGCCAACGGCAGACTGAGCATCCTCCATCGATCCAAGTCTTTCCTTGTAAAATCAGAGCTACTCAGTCTATAAGGCTTTGGCTGTAGCTCAAATGAGTACTGCTCAACACGATGGGCTGGTGCCCAGCATCACATCTGTATCTCCTACATTCTGTGGGATCTAAAGCTTAAAAAAAATAGTTAGAATCTCCTGTGACGAGGTCAAAGCACAAGATCTGTTGCCTTCACATTGCAGACAGCTCAGTGGTCTTTGTTTTTTTTTATCACTGCTTCTCCAATATAGCTCCCTCTGCTCTCCTAGCAATCCAACTCTCTCTATCGACTCTTGGATGCACATGTTCTTCCACTAACCAACTCCTGGGTAAACTTAGAAAACCCTGACTGGCTGCACACCTCAATTCTGTTACTCGCTTCTTCTGTCTATGGAACCAACTTCCAAAAGCTGTTCTGTCTCACAATTCCCTCCAACACTTCAAGCAAGCAGTGCACCACAATCTCTTCTAATCCCCAATTCTGACCAATTTCTTTATTACCCCCATTACTACTTTCTAACCAACCATATTACATTTCCTTCAATCCTCCCTTTCCTCTTCTCCTGTTCATTCATTCCCTATTATTTTTATGTGTACATCCTTAAGACTCGTGGAAGAGCTGGTACTAGTAAAATGAATGGATCAGCACACAACAGGACAAACGGAACAGCATAGAGAGTGAGGAAACACCATCAGCAGAGCCAAAGGCCAAGACAGGGGGAGGCAGACAAACAATGGGTGTGAGGAGGAATGAAGGGTAGGAGAGGATGGAAGGGGTGGACAAGATGGATACAGAAGGAAAATATCAAGAGAGAAAACTGGAGATTTGGAAGGAGGGAGGGATTGTGATTGGATTGGGAGGGGGGAGGGTTAATGAGGGCAGAAAAGATCATGGCTTTGGATTTGGAATGATCTGAGATGGTGGTGAACAGCTGTCTTGAAGACCTAGAGGGAAGAATGAGATTGAAGAGGATGCAGAAGTTTGTTTGTTCTTCAGTTCATCAATTGTTAACCTCAGTTCATCACACCTGTGAAAGCGATGTAGGAAAACAGAAGAACAAATGAGTGGAGTTTTACCTGAATGGGGTTGATGATGGACTGTGGGAGCCATGTAAAAACCTGTGACGGGGGGGGGGGGGGGGGACAAGGTACAGAAACGGCAGAGGGTGAAAGACCATGAAGGAGGCAGTAGAAGACAAAGAGACCACTGACCTGTCTGTGATGGCAAAGTGATGTGATAAGCTTATAGACTCTGCTTCATCGTGGGAGATTCCAATAATCTTAAAGGCCTTGGTTTTGATGGCGTCAAGCTAAGCAAGATGCGAGGCAGGGGAGCCATCCTAGAGGGGAGTGCAGTTCTCCATCAAGCTGTGGATGAAAGCCTTGGAGTTGGACAGGAATTTAGCTGTGCAAAGTAAAGACTTTGTATGACAGAGGATGCCCAGTCGACGGCTGGCTTTAGAGGTCAACATTGAAATGTGGTTTGCCCAAGAGAGATCATGGCTGATAGTGAGACGCAGGAGTTTGAATGACTGAACTTCTTAATGTTTGTTCCATTGTCGGATCTACCTTGCTTTTTCGACAGGTCAATGCACCATCAGACCTTCAACAAATTCGAACAAAAGGTTTTTCAGTGTCTTTCTTACCTACTGGGTGTTTTAAATGACAGAAAAAGTCTACCAAAATCTGACCACCGGAAGTGGGTTAAAACTGGGTCAGTCCCAAGATGGCCACCGCTGAACCTGAAAATCAGGAAGGTGGCTGTAACTTCTTATTATTAGATGTAGAACAATAATTTTGGTATCTAACCTAGGATTTTATGGGTCAAGCAATTCATTGGTGCCAATGGATTTATGACTTGGTCCATCAAATCCATAAATCCAAGATGCTGTCCAACAATCATGAATGAAGGCACCTACCAATAACTCGCATATTATTTCACCTGTACATCAGTTTTAGGGCCAAAGAATGCAAATATCCGTTTTTTTAGAGTACATATTATTGACATGTTTCAGAATAATGTATTTCAGAGAGTACACTGAAGAATTCAGTGAAAAATCTTATACAAACTAAATGCAATGGTTTACAAAAAAAAAAAACTGTCACTCTTTCAGCATCTCGGTTTCGTCCTCAAAACTGTCCTCTCGTTTCTCTGAAAGCTGGTTGTGCGAATTGTCACAGGAAGTAAGTTGGCATGATCCACATGCAGAAGTACATGGAAGCCTATATATTTTGCAACTGCAATGGAGGGTATTGCAACCAGTTGCACAATTGCAATGTACCATTTTCAATCGAGTGTCAGGTGCAGCATTCATATCAGACATTATGGGTATAAGTTGATTGTCTTCAATTGTCCAACCCCAGTTCAAAGGATCAACATCACTGTCCATCCCATCCATGTCATGGTCTGAAAGTACACCCTGCGACAATGGAATTTGGTGGAAGACTCAGTTGGGAAGATGTTCGGGCATAACAAATTATTTTTCAGAGACAACTTTCTTGGTGAGTATATCATAACGCAATACTGCCAGAGAACATGTACTTTTCCCACCAAACATAAGAGCCATTCCTTGGCTGCTGAGGTTTTCTATGTCAGTGCGGTTCTTGCCTCATAAAGTGAATGCATTTGCATAGGATTGGAGGACTGGAGCACCTTTCATGAGTTTTTGGAATGCTGATTTCTTTCCAACACCAAAAACACGGGACGTTGAATCCCATCTTGTGAAAGCATGAAGAAATAACAATTGTTTACACAACTTACTGCCATGAACATGCTTTGTGCAAATGATGTTGTACACTTTTGGAATGCCCTTCACTGACTGTCCAATCTAAATATTGTGGTTTTCAAATGCTGTGGCGTAATTTGGAGAAGAATGAATGTCGGTGTCCTCTCCAATCAGAGTGGTGTAATGTGCATATGCAGTGTTAATTGCGCTTTAGTGATGTCCACATCAGTGACCCCTTCTGCCTGAAAAATCGTACAGCCCACCCTCTTCAGTTCATCACTTATTAAGCTGATTCGTTGTTGCTTGTTACTCCCCCTGAAAGGAATTCTTCTTGCTTCCCAACAAATTTGGATTCACTGGTGAAGTTCACAACCAGATAATTGATGTTTATTTCCCTATCTCTGGTGTGCGTTATCCTTTATTTGGGGACCCAAAAGCTCCATAACCGTCAAACACAGCAGTTGCTGCCCGTAGTGCTACTTGTAAAGTCAGCAATATTCCTTTGCTATTTTACCATAGGTATTTCCCCTCCTCCACTTCAGCTTGCATGTAAGATGACTCCGTCAAGCACATATCTTTCAGTCTTTGGGGTAGCATCTGATGTCGCTTCACTTGATGGTATCTTGTTACAGTGGTCATCGATGGCTTGGACGAGTTGAGGCTTGTCGGCCTTCCTCAATATTTTTGTGTCCTCAAAAAGGGTGATGGGTATGGACACAGCTCATATCTCATCACCTCCTCTTGAGACAGACGTCCTGTCCTGGACACTACGAGAATTGCTGGAACAGTCAGCCAGGATCAATGGTTCTGTCAGGAGCAACCTTGAGAGCAGATGAATTTCCCAGGGTCTTGGCTTCGTTTTCCTCTTGAAAGAGAAGGAAAATACAGGCTGTCCAATCATTCTGTCAATGTTGTTCCTTCCAACTGATTTGTATTCATGCACATTGACGTCTTCTTTCGCCATCATACCATTGATATTTCTCAATGAGGGGTCAGAGGAGAAAGGTGAACATGAAATAAGCTTTGTGCTTATCTTCAAAAGGTCTGATGCGTCTCTGAATTCTGGCTCAGTTGAATTTTGTGTTGTTCACTTGTGGTTGTGTGAGATCATGGAACTCCTGCATGCAGTGTTGAACTCAGACCTTATTACAGAATTTTAAAAACATTCAATATTCAAGAAAATAACGCTGAAAGAACGTCAAAATGAGTAATTTTTAATATAGAAACAATGAAGTAAAAACCACTGTCCTATATTCAAATCGTTTGGGAGTGTGGCCACCACATTGCCGCACCACATTGGCCGCCATCTTGGATTTACGGATTCGATGGACCAAGTCATAAATCCATTGGCACCAATGAATTCCTTGACCCTTAAAACCCAAGGTTAGATCCAATAAATATTGTTCTACACCTCATAATAAGGAAGTTACAGCCACCTTCTTGATTTTCAGGGTAAGGGGCGACCTCCTCGGAACTGACCCAGTTTTAAACTACTTCCAGTGGTCAGATTTTGGTAGAATTTTTTCTGTCGTTTAAAACACCAAGTAGGTAACAAAAACACTGAAAAACCTTTTGTTAGAATTTATTGAGGGTCAAGGTTTTTTTTTCATAAATTGACCCACCTATTTTTATGAGCCTCACTCCGAAAAAGAGAAAAAAGTATTTTTCCGTCCTCTGGTTATTTTGCATGATACATCACTTAAAATATTGTTGTTAATGCTGGAAGGCAATGAACATTTGTCATCTCTGCAGAATCTAGTTTTGATAATTTATTGGACCTATTTGTTCATAAAATAAAATTTGTGATAAAATAAAATTTGTTGGAGACGCTGAGACAATCTTCTGCGAGGGTGAGAGTGAGAGGCTAATATAGGGGGTTGCCAATGTGAGAGGGTAATAAAGAAAATGCTGGGATGAGATGCGAATATGGGGGATGCTTGGGTGAAAAGTGAAAGGTTACGATAGCAGCGGCCAGAAAGTGAAGAGCTGTGAGGGTCCAGATAAAGGACTGCAGATACAACTAGCAAGACGCAAAAGAGATGGCAGATGACCCAGTTATGCTGAGGGCAACTAATCATGGAAGCACCGTGGAAGCTTGTCAGTGTGTGCTATGGGATAGGACAAATGGCTGAGAGTGAGCATGAGTGGTGCCCAAGCCAGTGTGAGTACTGGGGAAGCCACACAGTAGCTTACATGCCTGTAAGCCAATCGGACTGAGCATGAGTGGTATAAACAAGTCCTGTGGCTACTGGCATTTTAAAAGAGTACAACCCATGCTTCTCAACCACACACCAGCCATGCTTTTCAGTGACAACCATATGGCTGGCTTAGGAGGATTTCACTGCACTGAGAGTCAGTGCAAGCACTGAGGAACCCACAACCGTACGAAGCATGCTCAAGCAACTTTTTAGAGGAACATTGCTGATCAGCTGCTAGGGTAGATCTTCAACATCCTTGGCATGGGCTGAAAATGATGTGTTTAAATACGTGAGAGTGACGTGGTGTCAACAGACAACCATCTCCATTCCTTGCTTCTCTTACCAAAGTGATGGCACTTCCCTCAATTTCAGCAGCAGTGTTTGTGTTGTTACAGATCCGAGATTCGAGTTTCACCACGAGGGGATGAACTGGAGTTCCTCTCGAACACCCAGTCCTGAAGCCACTGACCACGGATAACTCTGCGTGCCGGCAGGTAGCTAAACAACCATGAGCACCGATTGGTACAGCCAACCCGGCAGGGTTACACTACTTTGCGTGATACCTTATGTGTAGATGGCCGCACCAAGGGGGTTCTTGTGCCCTCGATGCGTACTCCAGTTAACATACTGGATCAGGTTCAGCCAAGCAGAGCTGTGAGTATGCACTGGCTAATCAGAGCAAATCGCGTGAGGCAGAACTTCCCAGCTAAACTGCATGTGGACCATGCTGGTGCAATAGGGAAATGATGCTACGAGCTGGGTACATTTATAACACAAACAATTTATTACAATAAGTGAAGCAAAAGGACATGGAAATATTTACAAAGAACATTAAAGCACACAGGGCAGAACTATACCGACAATCAGAACTTATACAATCTTAAGTTATATTAAGACAGGCACCATCAAAAATGTATCCCGAAGAAAGTTTGAGAGCAAAGAAAGATGAGAACAGACGAGGTGTTTGCGACCTCAGGTGTATGTGGCATGGCCGACGGACCATGCTTCCTAGTCGCTTATGAGGTGTTTTTTTAATTTTTAGATTAAGTGTTTTTTTGTCATTTTGTCCCCCCTACCCCCCCCCCCAGGGGAGGAGACATAAGCTTGGGTAAAAACACACATCAACCACACAACACCCCTTTGATGAGACCCCACCAACAGCACACCGTGCACGGGCACACAATTACCCATCAATGCTCAAGCTACCTAAAATCCTGCCAACATCGATCTCCACAACTTCCAGGTACCTATCTAATTCATTTAAACTTATCTACTGTTTCTGCTGCCACTACCTTTCCAGGAGGATCATTCCATGCATTATGCTGGTGTTAGCTTAATGGTTAAGGTGGTGGCTTGGGATCCTAGAATCCTGAGTTTAAATCCCCTTGGCTGTTGAATTATAATCAGGTGGGGTTGACTCTGCCTGTCATCCTTCCGAGGTCGGCAAAATGAGTGTCAGCTTACTGGTATCCTGTGTTGGAGTGCGACCCATCCAGGATTGTGCCAATAGCCAAGGAGACTGCTTAGGCAGCATCAACGCTCTGCACAGAGTATGTCCCAATGGATCGATTGCATGCATTAACTTACTCTCTGAGTAAAAGACCCCTGCATTACGACCACCTTAACTCTTCTCTTCTTTACTCTCAAGCTATAGCCCCTGGTCCTATCACTGTCTACTATGCTGAATAGTTCATCTGCACTTATTTTATACATCTTAAACATCTCCATCATATCTCCTTGTAACCACCTCCTTTCTCGTGTATAAAGCCCTGTCTCCTTCAGCCGCTCCTCATAGCTGAGTATAGCTAGGCCCGGAATCAATCTAGTAGCCCTGTGCTGAACTCTCTCTTTGGCATCAATGTCCTTCCTGAGTTGTGGTGACCAAAACTGCACACGATATTCCAGATGTGG
Organism: Eptatretus atami; assembly: GCA_035128595.1. Classification (NCBI taxonomy): domain Eukaryota; kingdom Metazoa; phylum Chordata; class Myxini; order Myxiniformes; family Myxinidae; genus Eptatretus; species Eptatretus atami. The sequence continues at coordinate 59,971,035 of CM068962.1, forward strand.
CCCTCACAAAATTCGTATACAATGTTAACACCACCTCCTTTGATTCATAAAATGATTCCCCTCAGAATACAACCTAAAACCCTTCTTGCTTTACCCATAGCTGCCTGGCACTGTGCTGCCTGCTTCCCTCCCATATCTATTACCACCCCCAGATCCTTCTCCTGTGTGACACACTCCAAAATTACCCCTTGCATCATGTAATCTCTAATTTCATTATTTTTACCCATCTCCAACACCTTACACTTGCATCTGCCAATCTTTTGCCCAATCTACGCAAGTATCAATACTTTCCTGAATCTGATCACCACCCCCTCTGCTATCCAACTTACCTCCAAGCTTGGTGTCAATAATAGCTCCATAATGAAGTGTAAGGAGGTCTGTCAGTGTAACTGTGTTTCGGCTTGGCCCTAATAAATTCACTCAGCCTGGCACCTACATTGCTCACCCAACCAGCGCTCCACTTCGCCTGCTTCGTTCCTCGAGACAATCTGCCTGTTCAGCTCCGCCTTCCGCCCTGTACCGCCGACCAAGCCAAAAGCATGTCTGGCTTCCCTTCCTCTCGCAGGGTGTTTTGTAGTCATTTGGCGAGGGAGGAGCCTAAAGACAGATCAGGAAAGATGGTAGGACTTTCCAAGCATTCAAATTGGTGCACGTATGCTTCTCCAAGTGTTAGCCTCGCCCACGCAGGCATTCGGCACCGGAAATGGTTTCATTCACTCCGCACTTTGCCACGCGAAGGAGTTCCGAGGTTAACGTGAGGTGAGAGTATCTGGTGGCACTCTCCTGCCACAAACATGTGCTGGACACCAAATGGTTATTGAGCGGAGTGCTAGAGCTATCGTCACGACATTGAACTGCCCCTAGCACACACTCGTGCCCTGAGCTAGATGCCAGAACGTCCAGCCACGAGTATCTCTAAGGGTATGGGCCACTCCCTTGTCTCCTGCCAGTTGAGAGGGAGGTGGTTAACATTGGTGGTGATGGTGGTTGAGTCATGGCAGCAGTGGTGTAGCATAGCGATTGTAGTGTGGCGAGTTTGTGATGGTGATGGCGGTCGTCGAGATTGTGACGTCAATGATGGGTGTAAGCGAGTTTGAGCTATAGTCCGATGATATGGGATTTTTAGGAAAGCATTGTGGTGGTTGGAGAAATGTTTCTACGTTGGAGTCCGAGTACGGTGAAGGTCTGAAGTGATGTGTCATTAGAGAATGGCGCGAGGTTTGAATGGGGTTTTGGCGGCATATGCTGATGAAGGTTGCGACTATTGCTATGCATCCAGGCATGCATGAATAAAGGAGATCCATGTGTGCAGCAAAGTAAATGAGATAAAAGAATAAAGAATAGGAATAAACACCTGCCTAAAAGCCCACACAATGCATTTTGTCCCATAAACCCACTACACATAAGGGAAGGGCTATCTAAAATGGATACCAATGAAATAACTGTCTCAGGACCATGCTATATATTGTGAGCCATTGCCTAGGGGGAGCGCCGGCTTCACAGAACTGCAACAGTGTAAAAGTCAATTCTGGTGTTGTCTCATGTATCTCTCTGTATGTGTACATGATTTTTATCACAGCTCCTCCACGAGCCTCAGAGCCGAAAACAAAAACACCTTCCCTGTTCTCATTGGAGGTGTGAATAAATAAAATGGAAATTCTTGACTTTGGTGTGGTCTATGTTACACAATATTGAAATTAGAAATCCTTTTGTTAGAGACAGTGAATACATTTTAGTTGTGTTATTTAGTCTTAATTGACTTGTTCTTTAAAATTTACTGGGATGACCCAGCTTCAGAAATGGCAGAATGACAGGTTGTTATGAAAGTGAGGCCCAGATGTTTGTGGATGAATATTGAATTGTGCTTGTTAACTATGGTTTATGCAATAAAATACATGATTTCTTGATTTTAGGAACCAATATTGAGGCCCGGGCATCATATAAATTGGTGACGAGGTAAAACACATTCTTGAGATGACGGTCTCCATAAAGTTTTATGCGTTCCAGCTTGCGATGGAGTCATGTGAAGCCTGCATTGAGAGACAGTCATTCTCCTGTATGGTTAACCATATTACCAACAACAAAAAGAGGGCAAATTTGCAGTGTCATTGGAGCTGAAGTGCTTCGAGAGATACCATCACTCGTATCACCTTCCATGACTGGAAGGGCAATCTCTGATGACATTGTGAAGAAGGTGAGGGAACATTATTCTCTGAGGCTGCGTAAAACTTTCGTGCAGTTTCAGTTAAGTATGTGTGTCCAGCAGCTGGGTCAGGCTATAAATTCATACCTCAATAAATTGAAAAATGAGTGAGAATTGTGAATATGGAGCCCCAAAGAGGGACATGATATGGAACCAGTTCACTTATCGGATGCATGGGGGTGAGGCCCTACAGAATAAACTGTTATAGTCAAATCTAGGACTGAAGCAGGCTGTATAAAAGCCTTGACTCTTGAGGCAGTGAGATGCAGAGTGGTTGTGATTGTGAGTTGACAAGTGGAAGAACATTAAGTAGGTTATCGAATGCATGGCTCTACATGCTGACCTCAGGAAGCAGCTGACATAAGGATTCTGCTTGATCGATAATAGGTTTCTCGAGGTGTGGAGGCAGACATGCTCCAGAAATCTGTCAATTTCAGAATGCAATGTCTCATTTTTGCACTGAGGCATGTAAAACATCCAATGTGATAAACAGGGATACATTGCCCAATGCTCTACACCAATATCAACTGTGACCAAGGCTGGCAAGCTAAGTCTTGGTCAGAAGTCAGAGGTGAATCACATGGAGCTGTTTGACAACAATGAGGCCCAAGACCACCATCACCCATCAGGTGTACCCAAGGGTTAATGTGAAGTACGTTTTTCAGTGCCTTCAACAAAAAAAATATTATCTTCCATGCAATTATCTTAATCCATTTGTCCAATTTGGGAATTTGGAATCGGCATTCCTTCTCTTCATGTCTTGCTTTCTGCTTCCACTCCTACCTCACCCCATTCCATTCCATTAGGACCATACTCTGTGCGGAGTGTTGGTGCTGCCGAAGCAGTTTCCATAGCGATTGGGTACAATCCTGGATGGGTTGCCACTCCAACACAGGATATCAGCAAGCTGGCACTCATTTTGCCATCCTCGGGAGGATGACAGGCAGAGTCAACCCCATTTGGTATTAATTCAACAGCCGAGGGGGATTTGAACCCAGGATCCGAGGATCCCAAGCCCATCACCCTAACACCCCACCCCCTCAAAGCTTTATGTTCGCCCTTTCTGCATCCCTTCTCACCCCACCCTCTCAACACTTCCCTATCACCCCATCCCCGAGATGCTTCTCCCACACCTCACACACTCAAACCTTCCCTTCCCCTTCACACCGCTCCCTAAAAGCCTCTCTCTCACCCTGCTCCAATCATGCACACTCCAAAGCCTTGCCCCCATCCTGCACCTTCCCCTTGCCTCCCCTCCACCATTACTAACGGTGTGAACCTCAAACAACTCTGTTCTCTGCATCAACCTGACATATCTCTCAATCCAGGCCACTGCCGAGAAACCACACACCATCTGTTTAACAGAATCCTTCCTCCCACAGGATGCCCCTGACTCCTCAGAGTCTCTCCTCAGCTCTCGTCTCCACCAATTTCAAAGGCCTGAACCACGCCCCGGTGGCGGAGTATCACTTTACATCACTAACTCAATTCCTCAGCGTACTTGTGCTGATCTTACACCTCCAAATCCTGAAGAGTACTCCTGGCTGCGACTTCCCCTCTGCTCCCACTAATTTTTTGTTTGTGTTGTACGGACCTCCCGAGATAACTCCATCTACATCTCTCTTAGAAAACATGGACCAACTTTTAACTACCCATTACAACTCTCTCTTCCTCATATGTGGCGATTTCAATTGTCACCATGCAACTTAACTGGGTGTTGATACCTCCGACACCAGACATGGCACTTCAGTGACTCCAAGGGACTGACTCAATCTATGAACTTTCCAACCTAGACTTGTCCCAATGGCAAATCCTCCCTTCTGGACATGGTAATGACTAACTTTCCTTCAAATGTCTCCTGCTCATCCTCTGCTCCAATTGGTTCATCTGATCATGCTTGTGAAAGTCAACATCTCTCTGGCTATTCTCAGAGAGCTGCCTCAATGCTTTTGGGTCTAGGATTTCACTAAAGCAGATTGGCAGGGACTGCAAGCAGCCATCTCTCTTCAAAACTGGTCTCCTATATCTACCACCCTTCATATTAACTCAGCCTGGGAATTCTTCCACAGAAACCTGCTCTCTCTTATACACTGATTCATCTCATCTAGTCTACAGTTATCCTCACTTTTTTCCTGCCCATGGTACACTGAATCTTGTGGTGTGGCACTTTCTCTGAAACAACTTGCCTTCTCTTCCTGGAAGGCAAATATTACTGATGTCAATTGCAGTGCATTCCAAAAAGTCTAAAACAATGGTATGTCTGCTCTCAGGAGAGTCAGAGAAGAACATCTGTCCAGCCTCAAAAATGAACCTTCAAATTTGTCTCTCTCCTCCAAAACCTGGTGGTGCCTTGTTAAGTATGTTTCTGGAGTATGCTCCCCTTCCATTACTTCCCCCCCTTCAAATGACATCACAGCTAACTCTGCTCGCTTGTGAGAAGGCCAAATGGCTCATCATGCTCTTTGGTGCATGATAGCATAATCTATGCAGTGCCAATGCTTGTACTTTGGATGTTGCAATGTTTAATTATGGATGTCGTTTTTCCTGAACCTGGTGTTAGACACAGTAGCCTCAATTGTGGACAGGAGTGTTAGAAGCTCTTTTCCTGGATCAGTTGTCTCTTCGTACCCCTGTGGTGCTCAAACTCCATCCCACGGGACAAATGTGTCATCCCAAGAACCCATGTGGGCAATGAGGTCCCCAAGAAGGATGTATAGCATGTCTGAAGGTATTCTGAGGCCAGAGTATAACATGTAAGTGGATGAATGCAGTCTGTTTTCATCCTGCCTGTTTGTTTGCCTGTCTGTAGGCATGCTGATACCAATCTGGTACTCCAAACTTTTAACTGTTTCCCTGCTATTTTCCACAACTGGATAGCTGTACCAGACAGTATTATGGCTACTCCCTCTCCACTCTGACTCGAATCTCATCTCGACAGGTCGACTTGCTGCCAGCACATAACTCTCCCCTACCTGGTGCACTGCTTTCCTGAACCACTTGGTCTCCTGCAGTGCAGCCACTGTCATGTCATACTGTATCTACACAATTCACACACTATCAGGTCGACCTTCCGGTCATCTGCTTTGACAGCATCTATACCCTGTCTTGCTGTTTTCACTGATCCTTCAGAGTCCAACATTTATGTTATGGCAAGTGTGCTTTTTGTGGAACTCCAGAACCTATAACTGTACAAAAATAGACATTTGAAAAATATTTGTGAAGTCATACTGTTGCCTATACCGTAGGGGAGTTCATTATGAAGGAAGGACGTCTCTTCACAGCCGAGAGCTCATATAGCAGAAAAGCTGGAAACTTTCATTGAGAAATTGTGGCATATACAGTAGGTGCATTTATCTTCGAAAACAAAATGGTGTTATCATGTGCTCAAAGTGGAATTGCCAGATTATTAGCCCTCTACTGCTTTCACCGGAAGGGACGATAGGTTTTTTCTCTATCTGTCCATCTGTCCATCCATTCGTTCGTCTGTCTGTACGTCCCACCTGTGGTTTTTCAGGCTTTTTTCCCCCATACCGTTCAACATATTCAATGGAAACTTGGTGCATGGTTTAATTATGGTAAGTTACAGAACAAGTTCGAGTTTCAGGGCATTTAATCAATTTATCACAGTTTTGCCATTTTTAAATTTCGAAAATATCACGTCAGTGTTCAGTTGCCCTGACTCCACCCCACTGCTTTACACCCATTGGCTGTACAGCTGGCCCGACTCCACCCCAGTAAAATCATGCACTGCCATTGAATGAAGCAGCACAAATCGGCAGGCCTCAGGCCTGAGCATTAGTCCATGGCCCATTGCAATTGGAATGATCCCAGGTATATAACCACGATGTATTGTTACGAATTTGGAAGCTTACTGCACACAACAGCCAGAGTCTTATACGCTCAGTTATATCGGTAAGTGTGTGTTTCTAGTTAGAATCCATCCCCTGTGTCTAAGGGAATTTTGTACGTACGCTGTGGGTTATTTTAGAGATAGGATTTTTACATTTTACATCAACAACGACAAGACAACCCTCTGCTCACGGCATTGTCAGCGCTCTTCGCGCGCCACCGGCATGCAGGCGGGACTGGAATTACATGCCCAGGCGGTGTGCGTTTCGGTGGGATTTCGCACAATATGGTCACAAAGCGTTTCGCTTTGGCTGGCGCCAAATAAGGGTATGCGTAGTTTTTCGCTAATGGGCGATGAGCAGACCAGAGTTGGGTGGTCCTTGGCAAGAAGGCAGGCGCCGACATGCCGTCCACCAAATGGGAGCAGGCCACGGGAGCGGACGGGCCCAAAAGAAAAGGACAAAGGTGTGGATTTGCGTCCAGCTGCTCAATGCGCGTCTCTGTCCGGTCTGGGCTGACTGCATCCACGATCTGGGCGTCTCGTCTGGCGCATTGCTGCGGGCAGTCGACCATCTCAACTCGGGAGATCATCTCGTGTCCTGCCTGCGAGCGGAGGAGCGTGCCAACACCCGACGTACCCTCCTACCTGGTGCTTGGAGCGGCCTCGTGTGCGGGTTGAGTCCCGTTACACCAAGATCGTCAGAATCACACGAGTGGACAGGTCCATCTCTTTCTGGGCATTTGTGTGTGCGTGTGTGTGTCCTTGGGCCCCGTCTATAAGTAACAACTGTGTAAGTGCTTTCTTTGTTCATTGTTGTAATTGCATTTCTTATAGTCGTAATAACTCTGCTCTTTTGTGCTTCCCCTCCCCGATTATTGTAAAATAAATTCCCCTTTTGTTGAATGTCCCAGCTCATCCTTGTCCTTTCTGCCATTGTTTTGCCGGATGGAACAGGAATTAGGAGGGCCGTTGCCGTAGTTCTACATTTGGACTGACGGGCCTCGGTAACCATCCCTCGGGTTACGCACGGTTCGAGCACGGTAAGGCTCTTCCGCTCGAGCTGCCGAGGGTGTGAATTCCCGGTAGCTTTGCACGTGGATATTTAGGTATATTGAAGTTGGCAATTAACCCTATCCACGCGGTTGAATTATTGGCATTCATGGTCTGTAGGCAACCGTACCTTCGGACTTATCGAGGGTCACGACCTAAATTCCGGTGTGTTCGGTGGAGCCGACTCTACTGCTCCCCTAGCGGTTGCTCGCCACGAGACCGGCACCACAACAGTATTATATATGCCATAAGCCATACACATGTTTTTGCTTCATGTACGTACATTGGTTTGTTTTAATATGAAATAGGCAAAGCCTAGAAACGAACAAAACACGGTGGAGTAGAAAGGTGGTTCTCCTTAATTTTTGTTCCGTATCGGCTCAACCTTGCATGAAAGCAAACCAACTTTTATCTCTGGTTTGTTATCCTAGTTTTCTTTATTGGTTTCTCGTCTACAAAATGTAATGGGAAATGAAAATTGCTATTACTTGTATTTTGCCGAATCGACCCAAACTCGGTGGGTTATAAGGTGTCTTCTTTGTCATTGGGCCAGGTAGGGGACATGTATTGCAAAAATATTCACACTTTTGTTGATTTTCTGTTTCTCATTATTCCTCTTTTTCTTTATCTGGCCAAACTCTTTCAATGTTAATATCTTCCCTCTTACACTCTTGATGTGCCTCTACCTTGAGCATTTTATTCTCAACAACATTGTATAGAATTTCAAGAATAAAAGGCAGAAGTACGATGAAGAGCGTATGGAGACATTGCTGCTGCGAATGTACCGGGTTGAATCTGAATCCATGGGATCTACAAATTATCACTGTGCATTCGTTCTGTGCTGAGCTGCTCCAGATTCAGAATTTTATTCATCAAGTTCCACCCTTGCCTCGAGATTAATGGATTCAAATAATAAGTTTGTGATTTACACCAGGATGAATGAATGCAAATTATTTTGATTCGTGGTTAGATTTTTCTTGCTATAATAAAGGACACGCGTGGCTAAAATACGAGATGGCTTGAAAACAAAATAAATAGTGGCAGAAATAAATGTAGTACATCTATTGAAGCAGCCATGATTTAAAAAATATGGTCACATGACCTTGGGGTTAGGCGTAACTCACCTTGAGGAATTATGATAATGCTGAAACTTTGATGTGATCATCTCGGAGGTAATATCTTTTCCCTCCTCTGTTTCTTTTCCTGTTCGTTCATTGCGCCACATCATCACCTTTTTCCCCACTGTAAATTCAATCTCCTACGAGCCGAGATTGTTATGTAAATAATAATTAACATTCAACGAAGCAGAAGCAGGGCCAACATCACAAGAGTGGTTCTTTGAACAAGTCAGTGGCTTTGCAAAGTGTAAACCTTTATAATGAGCGCTCATGAGTTCAGTTGAGAAAATTTCTTCCCTTCCCTTCATCCAGTAATAAAACAAAATAAAACAAGCATTTGAGACAGGTGAGTTAAGTTGGCTAAGGTGAGATAATCCTATCTCACTGTAATAGTTCTCAAGATGCAGGAAGAAATACAATTATACTGTATACACCTGTATTGTGATATTGATAGACTTTTACTTACTGAGCCAGGCTTTTGTTTGAAGGATATAATAGGTGATTTAAAAATCTGCATTATCAACAAATTAACTTTCTCAATTTCCCAGAGCTGTTTTCCGCAGGTCTCTACAATTACAGCCATTCGGTCCATAAATCTCTATCTAATCTTTAACCCAAGGAAATCGCCATAAATCTGTTTATTTATTGGTGCGTTGCAGTGTTCTACTGGATGATTGGTCACTTTTAATAAAGGCAAACAAAGATGATACATTCCAGTTGTCGAACTCAATTTCTTTTAAAGCCATCCAAAACTTGTATGTGACTACAATTGTCGTCGGCAGTTGAATATAATGAGAATTGTTACACGGGGCCTGTGCATTTGTGAGCAATTTCAATCAATCTCTTAACAGCTGTCTCTAAAACTGCAAAGAAAAGTAAATTCAACAATTCTAAAGACTTACTTTTATGCAGTATCTTAATCTCAATGAGTTATTAATGGTACACACACAAGGAACTTTGGGGGTAGGAGGAGGCCATGCAACCATCAAGCCTGAGCTGCACCAACCCCAGAATCCATCACCCATCTACACACAAGAACAAGTGCTGCCAATATCTCCATACCTCTCTATCACCAATGCATCCAGGTATCTATCTAATTCCAATTAAAATATATCCACCCCCTAGACTACCACTACCTTTCCAAGATCGTTCCAGGTATGAACAATCCACTCTCCGACTGACAGACCCCTGCCTTAATAGAGTCCTAATTCTCATCTTCACTACCATGAATCTGGTCCTAACACTGTCCACTCTGCTGAAAAACTCCACTTCTCGTCCACCCCTTCATTATCTTAAACATTTCCATCAGATCTTCTCATAATGACCTCCTTTCTAATGTATAAAAGTATAAGCTTCGGAGGATGCTTTTATGCAAGAACCATAATAAAACTGAATTTTTTTAGGGAAGATGAGAAATGATGCAATTGCCAATGTGAAGACAAAATTACCTTCAGTAAATTTTCAAGAAAGGATTTCCAAATAAACACAAAAAAACAATGAAAAGAAGATATATAGCTTATTGCAATTGGTGTGCCAAACTGCCTCCCTTGCACCGATAGGGTACGCATAAGAATTGTGTGTGCAGTCTTGCTTAGTCTAAAACCAAACTGCAATCAAAATGTCAGACCAGTGTCTGCCAGATCAAAAATAAAATAAAAAAATTCATTGTCTGCTTGCAACTACACATCATTGTACCAAGAACAATCTGTTTTGCGAGCTGTCGTAACAAAGGCCCAGAAGAGTGCATGCCATTGTTGATTGAAGCATTAATCAAGATGTCACAAAATTATTTGTGGCTTCCCAGGCTATATTTTATAAGCAAATTTGCTTATTCTCTTGGCACGATAACAAGTGTTTCAGTCCAGTGTTTATTTAACTACACTCAGTTCTTGCTTTCCACAGCCACACAGTCTGCCAAGGCCTGGTGTGTGTGTGTAGGGAATACTGAGGATGTGTTTGTGCGTCTGCTTTCAGTTTGCTAATCTCCCCTCTTTCCCCTCCACCAGCAATGTCTTTGAAACTTCGATTCCACTTCTTGAGCATTCAGCTCATCCGCCCATATTGCTATGTTACATTCCAATTCCGATTTCCATTTCCTACAACCCTTGCACAATGACAGAGATCAAGGGTTATGGTTTGTGGGTGATGATATTTTGAGTGTTAAATACAAATCGGACATTCCGTATACCGTAATTGTATTATTATATAGTTTAAGGAAAGGAAATAGAGGTATTGGAATGCAACTCATTGGTTAATAATTGATATTTTCTGCATGTGTAGGAAGGATCATTAATTGGATATCCATTAACCAAAAGCTATAATACAAGGTTGTTTTCACATGAATGAATTGCTGAATAATCCAATCAAGAACTCACCCCTGACCTCTGAATAACAAGCTCTGCGGAAACGAGTGTGCTATTCTTTTGAGCTAAATTATTTAAGTAATTCATAATGCCAAAACGACAAGCAAAAGTAAGCCTAATGGAAGCAAAAAGGAAATTCGCTTCAACAATGAGATAGTGTCCTGGGAGGGAATACAAACAGATCATCATTTTCTCGAGAGGTTCCATTCCTTTGAGTGATGTAATGAGAGAACAATGTATTTTTTTTAAACTTCTGGATAAAGCATGGCCCAGCGAGGCAGTGCTTTCCTGAGAAAAGCAAGCAACAGAGATCTGGGGTCGCGTGACATGTTGGAGTATTGCCGCAATGGGAGAGGCCATATTTACCATGCGTAGCACGGAAGATAAGGGTTACATATCCGCAAGTGTGTGTGTGTGTGTGTGTGTGTGTGTGTGTGTGTGTGTGTGTGTGTGTGTGTGTGTGTGTGTGTGTGTGTGTGTGTCAAAGCCCTCACATTTCAGAGCAGACCTCGTCAAAAAACACCCTTCGTGAATCTGTCACAGCCGTCAGCAGTTTATGCCAGATGCTTTGAGATGGATGCTGGCAGCCCATCGAGAGGCTGCTATTCTGCCAACGGAATATGAGACTATTTCATGACATGCTTTTAACTTAGGAGGCCATCTCTTGCACATGTGGAAAATTTATGAACTTGATAATTTTTTGCTCATTTGTTGTGTGTCAAAAGCTTACAATGTAAGCAACACAATGGGGGATGGATGGAAGCACCTGCTAAATTACCTCGAATGATAGATGCATAAGATGTATCCTCTGTAACAAAATAGGGAGATGTGGAGAAAAGCAATCGATCTTCATTGCCATTTGAGGCACCACAAATATACTTGTCATGAAAACCCATTAAAGCCTGCTTTGTGTTCGCATTATATCTGGGGTCCTAAGTAGCAGAAAGGGTGGGGGGAGTTGAGTGAAGGGGAACATATCCTCCACATAAATATTGGCTTCATGGTAGAGTTCATATATTGCAGTGTTGTGTCCATGGTACAATTAATGTTGGAATTTATTTTAAAGCAGCATTCATATCAGTACGTGATAGAGATCTCTGTCCTATTACTATACGTTTTTGAGTTTTCTGAATACTTTATGCTATTTTGGGATTTCAAGATAAGAGCTTGCTTGGGTAGCTCGTGTATCTCACCTGTGTCACTTCGGAAGAATCATTAAACTAACCCACCTATCAACCAAGGATGTCCAGTCTGCGGCTGGTTTTGGTGTCTGGCTTTGCTATGTTGTTAGCCCAGTTGAGGTTATGACTGCTGGTGAGGTAAGTTCAAGAGACTAGAACTCTTGGTCAGCCATTGGAAGAGTTTTAGTCTATTGAACTTACTATGCCTCACCATCAGTCATAACCTCTCATGGGCTAAAAACATAGCAAAGCCGAACTCCAAAACCAGCCGCAGACTGGGCATCCTTGGTCGATCCAAGTACTTCATTGGAAAATCAGATCTACTCACAGTCGACAATGTCTTTCTCTCCACCACAATGGAGTACTGCTCTCCTTCATTGGCTACAGTGCTCTAGCAACATACTGTATCTATCTCTCCTGCATTCTGTGGAATCTAAATCGCTAAACAATATTGGCATGTCATGTGATGACTCCAAAGCACAGGGTCTGTTGATTTCATATCGCAGGTTCTCTTGATATTGTATTATATTATATATATATATATATATATATATATATATATATATATTTTTTTTTTACTTCATGTTCTCTGATATAGTCATCAGACCCTCTGCAGGAACTCCAGGATTCATACATTCTTCCAGTAACCCCCTCCTGGTTAAACTTCAAAACTCATACTGACTGCACACCTCAACTCTTTTGTTCCTCACTTTTCCTTTATGGAACTGGCACAGTGTAAACTGTAGAATTTATGGAAAATAGAGGAGGAAAAGCACAGTGTAAACTTCCTTGGTCAGATTGGGGTGGTGTGTGGCAGAGTGGTGCTGAGGTGTCGTCCACCAGATGGTGGTCTCCTTGGGTTAACCTGAGGCGGTCCCTTCGGGAGGGTGTCTGGAATGTCTTATCCCAAAGAGAGGATGATCACCTGCCCCAGGCGAGATACTTTTCTAGTCTTGGGGGATTTCAATGCATCGACTGGCACTGATTGTGATGGTTATGAGACATGTGTTCGTCCCCACTGGTCTGCAACTGTGAACCAGAATTGCACTAAGTTCCTTGACTTTGCAAGAAGTCATGGACTTAGGGTGGCTGGTTCATGGTTTCAGCACCACAGGCTCATCGCTGGACTTGGTATTCCAATGCTGGTGGTGTGCAAAGGAGATTGACCATGTGTTCATTGATGGTTGTGGAGTTGATCCAGAACTGCAGGGTCTACCGGAGTGCTCAGTTCCTCAATACCAACCACAGGCTTGTTGCAGCAACTATGAAGTTGCAGCGCAAATCCAGGAGAATGTTACCATCCCAGCCTTGGCTGGATTTTGGCAATCTCAAGGATGAGAGGGCAGCTGAGGAGTTTGCCAACAGGCTGAGTGGGGATTTGGGAGGTATGGGTGCTTTGGGAAATCCTGAATAGTTGTGGAGTGCATTCAAGGCAACCATCCTTCATGTTGCCGGTGGATGTCTTGGAACTCACCATAGGGTGAAGAAGAATTTTGTCTCTCATGGGACACTGGACACCATTGAACAGAGTCGCAGGGCCAGGATTAATGGCAGAGCTGAGCTGTTCAGGGAGTTGAGGCGTAAAACTGTACGTGCACTAAGGGTGGACAAGGAATCTGTGAGGGGGTACAGCATCACCTGTGGTCAAGCGTTTCCTTTCCATCAAGTGTCAAGTATTTCCATATATATATATATATAACCCCCACAAGAAGGTGGGATTAATTGAGGCCATTAAAAAAGTGTATGAGTTATTAATTATTTTTGGATTATCATCACAAAATTGCCTCTTAAAATTCAAGCAGCCTCATCAATTATGATTTTCAAATGTCTGCTTAAATACCAACTTTTTACGTTATTATTTATTTTTCTTTTTTTACTTTCCTTCCTCATCCTTTATTGAAAAGTCCTTTTAGATTTTGATCCAAATAAAAGCACTATATGGGAACAAACATAAACATTAATATAATTACTTCACCAATAAAGAATGGACTGTAGCAAATGGAAATATTAAAGAGGACTACATTCATAACCCAGTAACCAGGTAATAGAGAAAAAGTCATGAAAGAAAACACGACGAATAGGTCAACACTAAAATTTCAAGGTGTGACGAATTAAGGTACATGCATATGAACATATGACAAAAGCCGGAGGATAACAAAGAATATTCTCTGACCTCCCTTTGTCTTATATTTAAAGACTGAGGACTGCTTGGGTAGAGTACAACAACTACCACCTAAGAACATTAAAATAATCATTTAGAAGTTTGGTGGTCCACCGGTGGTAATGTGAGCCATTTCAAAACCTTGTTTTTGCTCAAGAGGGATAAAATAAACAAGCAAACCTCCTATCCCAACATATCAGCATGGTCAAAACTCTGCCCACAGCCTCTGACCAGGCCTAAAGAGGACAGGACTGCTGCTTAAAGCAGATAGCAAGGACATTCAGTTCCTCCACACTTCAAATAACCCTCTAGACCAGAACCTACAAGGAAACAATCTAAAACCTGCACAGGACTTAGTCCTATTAACCCAGAGATTGCTGACTGCCTCAAAGTCAGACAAAATATGTCAACCACTTGCAGAAACCCATCATTCTTTACAACCAATAAAAGGTGAACATTTTTTATAAACTTGCTGCCATTTGTCATTTAGCACTCTTCCATAAGCCTAGATCATTGTATTAAAAAAACATAAAGGCCAGGCATTTCAGCTGACATCCTCCACTGCTGTGCAACTCCAGAACACAAATACCTTCTATATTTGGTCTAACAAAGGATTCATAATCACAGAAAATAAAGGATGGGGTGGGGAATCGGTGGAGCCGTGTGGGCATCCTTTTCATACACAATCATCTCCCAAAAAGGCATTTCGTCAGCCAGGCATGTGAAATTGGCCATTGAATACAAGATATTGATGGCATGTCGTCATCTCTCAGGGTCGCTCGCATGCCCACCACAAATATACACAGTTGCGCCAATCAAAGGCTTTGGCCATTTCTGCTTTCAGCAAAACAAGGGGATAATGACATGAGCAGGCAAAATCTAAAGCATTCCTTGCAACTGCAAAATCAGCAGTGCTGCTCTGCTTACTCCATATCTGCAGAAATGATATCATTTTTTTGCAAAAACAGTAAACAATCTGCCCCAAATAACTCATACCAGGAACTTATAATCACAATTAAGGAGAGTGATTGGTTCACCCAATGACCCATGTGAGCCCTCCACTCAAAAATGTGAGTGTTACAGCCCAGCTACCATACTTGCATCACATCCATTCAACACTCGATCCATCATTTGACTTTCAGTTGCAACATTAGGATCACGCTCATGAAGAGCAGGGCCACCACATCTCCCTGTCAAAGGTCCTGGGCCATCATCTTCATTGCTCAAACCTCTGTGCCATGCCAACGACAGAGCCTAAGGCACTGAACCACAAGACGGATACACAGCACTCACCATCTGAGATGATAGACACAATCTCTCTCCCCATCCACCCATCATCTTGTAGCTAAGACAATGGAATGCTCACCACACAGTGTAACAATACATCATAAAAGAGATGAAATCACACTCATTCCCCTGTACCTCAGTATCAAAGGCAATGAGTCAGGACAACCCACCAAATTTGAGCATCATGTGTTGCCATACTGCCACCCCACAGCCTCAGCAGGGAGGGATGGCAGGACATCACGATTGATAGTTGATACCTGCAACCCGACTGTTCATGAATGTGGTTATGTGTAATATCAAATTGGACTAAAGGTATACTGTCCTGGTGCAGCCAGTGGTGTATCTCAAGGCATGTTGTCATACTGGTGGAGATGTAAAGTTGACTTCCTGTCTACATTTGGGTTTTGGACATTAAACATCCCCAGGATATCTTTCAAAAGGGGTAGGCCACTATGTGCTGGCAACTTGAACAACTTCACATAAGGTTTCACAAAATATAGAGTTAGTCATAATAATGTAATTTGGACGGTAACTACACATAAGATAAGAAGAGTAACTTTTCATTCTTTTCAAACTAAGCTTTAGATATTCCATGTTCTATTACTTTGCAAAGACATTTTAAAACTTTCAATCTTGTGAACCAATATTACATGTAATATAATGTTCGTCTGATGGACCAACTCATTTTAGGCTCATGAACTTAAATATGAAACACTATTCCACAAAACTTAACATTGATATGTGATATAATTATTATATAAATGTGGACAAGATGTTGAAGTTGGGGAGGGAGGGATAAAACTTTTAATATCAGTATTCAAACAAATTGCTCGAGTACTGCAACATACATCATCAAGGTAAGAATTACACGCAATGACCGAAGGAAGAGGAAGACCTATTCCCATGATATCAGCGTTGAAAGGTATTCTTCTGTCTAGAGTCAAGATGGAAGTTTTGCCCTCTAAGAAAATGATCTAGAGCATGCTACTTGCTTTAAACGTCTATTCGTCACAAACACATTTATCTAAGTTAGTCAATTCATCCAGAGTGATTCAATTTATTAATTGAGACACGTATTTTAAACCACAATAAAATTTTCAGACGAACGCACTGTTACGCCAATGTCATCCCAACTCACCGCAATGCCATTTTCGATCGGATGTGCAGCACAAAAAATAGGAATCGCCAAAGCAAAATGTAAGTGAGTATTTCATAGTGTGGCCTTGGCAGGCAAGTAGTATTGTGCAGCAACACACGTGAAGCTTTTGAGGATTCATGAATAAATCTTCCCGTTACACGTTGTAAATACCACACAGCTGCGCTCGTTCTCCTCCTTGGCATATAAATCAGCCTCGTATTTACAAGTCCATTGCTCTGTGGGTTTTAATCTGATTTTTCCCTCACCATTTGGAGAAAGCAATTTTGTTCATTCATCCATAACCATTCATCCAGCCACTATTTCTTCCTTCATGTATAATTACATGATCAAAAGTCAATCAAATGATCCCTCAAATGCCCGTAGACTTGCATTGGGGGTTTTCATGCTGCATTTTTTTTGCAGATTGTTATTATCTATGAAACGAGATTAATTTTATTTCTATTCCAATCTCTATTTTCTCAACAGAAGCGTTTGCATTTTTGGATGAACATTAATGTCACAGTACTTCTCCAGATTATATCTGGCTTGGCTTGGAGATTAGTCTTTCACAAATCGCTTTGTCTAATTTGTACAAGGCTCTGCATCATCCCTTTGGATGCACATATTTTGCCTTGTGAATCAACATCATTTCATAAAATAGAAAAATGGAAGGCAAGCTTCTAAAGTGTGTGAGTTTTGATGATATGGCAAAATTAACATGCAACGGACACTGCTTGGGAGTTTAAATTATATATTTATCTCCGCCACTGGAGGTGAAGGAGGTTATGTTTTCACACCTCTCTGTCTGTTTGTTTGTTTGTTTGTGCAGGATATCTCAAAAGGTTATAGACAGATCTGGATGATATTTGGTGGGCAGGTTGGGTGTGTGACAAGGACGAACTGATTAGATTTTGGTGAAGATCTGGATCCGGATCTGACGACGAGAATTTTAAGTGATTCTTCACCATTGAGAGATTGGGCCAAAAACGATACAGTAGTTCTGTTTATAGTACTGTATATAGTACATGCATATAGTGTATATAGCACTGCATACATGTATATAGTACTGTACAGCATGATATTTCAAAAATGGATTGGGCCCGTTATGTTCTCGTGGATCAGGCATTACATGGCGGAGGTATGTGCTCTACCGAGTGCCCTTCTAATATTTTCTTGTGTTCACGGTGCGGTTCCAACCAAACATATCTAATCGCATGATGCCCTTCCTTTCATGTCAATAAAAACTGGTTGTTTATGTTTGTGAAGATGATTGTGAGACTGTTAATGTAAACGGCATGTATTTCATCCCCCAGACCATCGTTAAAATAAATCCGGGGAAACACAAAGGTTAAAATGCTGATGAGATGCTATCCAGATGATTCACAATTTATCTCTATATTTACTCTCCCCCATTTGTCAAGAGTATGTCTCTTAGTTTGAAAAGAAAGCAAATTAACCTTTCCCCTCTTTCAACCCCAGCCTATCCGATTGTTTATCTTTCTCCATGTAACTAACCTGCATGCCTTTTTTGGTGAACTCACAAACGTGTGTGTGTGTGTGTGTGTGTGTGTGTGTGTGTGTTTACACGAATGTGCTCATGTGCATAGATTTGTTTATTTCTGGCCGTGACCATTATTAATTATCTGTAATCTCACGGAACATACAGAAAGCCAGTCCACAGAACTCCCTTGCCTTACCCTCAATCACCAGCCATTGGTTATCAAGAATAATGAAACAATATTGTGCAAAAAAGCGAACCGTTTCTTTGAACAGCAAACAAAAGGCTGTAGCTGAATACAGGCATGGCTTGCCTGGTTCTTTCCCGAAAAGCCCACTGTGACAAGTGTTCTTTTGTGTATTGCCAGTTGGACACGTCATCCGTCAGGGGCTAATGAATTCTGAGCAGTTTGTGTGCCTCCCAGTGTAATAAAGATCTGCCTGGAGCTGTTTGTCCTGCTTATTATGGTTTCAGCAGCTCCTTCCCACCATCCCCAAAGAAATCTGCTCACTTTATTGTGTTCCCACCTGCTACAGCTATAAGAGGAATCTTCCAAATGTAGAAACTTGCTGATGCAAAGATCTCTGCACAGGATTTGTGAGATGTTTACTTAGGCAAAGAGTAATGTCGGTGAGCTGATATAGATTTGGAGCTAAATGTCAAATGGCATTGTTTTGGCAATTCGACATTGGTCATCCACAACCACCAGTCAATTACAGAAACATTTGTGTAAAAAATATAGGTTGCCTTAAACCAGATTGTTTTTGATTTATATTGGATCTTACGTACCTCGTCATTATAGCCTATACGAGCTGAATCAGCAGAGGGTTTACAAGAACGTTTGCTGGAAGCATCACAAAATGCCTAGTTCAATTTCCATTCAGCTCACACACGGGAGCCAAAAGACAACATAAATCAGGCTTAATGCTATAGCCGCAGCTCATTTGCATGGAAACTTCAAGGTTGTTGTGATAGCGCATCGCTCCCATTCGCATGTCCAGGAAATTGTAATAAAAGCTTTCTCAAAGCTTTTATGGCAAAGCAAAGCCAAATGAGAAAACTTCAATGATCGGTTCTCCAAAGCGGAATGGACCAATGTCCTCATGAACAACTGCACAAAACATTTTCATCACATTTGCCTTTTGGCTGTGCTGTGAAAGTTCCCTGAGAAAAATCACAAAGTGAACGATTGTTCCCTGGTTTAAAACAGTGGATATGAAGGTTTGCTTTCTTACTTCCTTTTACCCATAGTTCACCACATAATCAAAATAAAGTGTCAGTTTCTATTAATTGTCATTGCATATGCTTTCCATTGTGAATTTCAGGAAGTGATTGAAACAATTAGAAACAGGATTTGAGAAATGCATTAAATTTATATGAATAAATTCAGCAAATATGAGCCCAATGTAAGCCTTAGGTCCAAATAATAAAATTAAAGTTCACAATTCAAGACCACTGGTCGGTTCAGATTGAGCTGAGAGAAGGCCTAACAGCAATAAACAGAATGCACTCACATAAGTACAAATCACCTTTCAGCCTTTATACAACAGTTCTGTCTATCAATTATTGAGGGTAATATATGTGTGTGTGTGTGTGTGTGTATCTACATATATATAATATATATATATATATATATATATATATATAATATATATATATATATTATAATAGTTGAAAGTGTGTCTGTCTGTGTGTCTGTCTTGTGTGTGTGTCTGTGTGTGTTTGTCTGTGACTATGCACCGAAAAGTACTGCATTGATCCTCACCAAACTTCACATGCCGACAGAACATGTACCCGGGAGTGTCCCGATGTGAAACAATTGTACTTCCGACTTGCGGTTTCCGAATTATGACGTCATCACCTGATTTCGTAACGTTAATTTTTCAAGTTCAGCCGATTGACATGGAGCCAACGCCATTTGCAATAGAATGAAAAAATAATGCTACAGTCAATTGAAGACAATGACTTCCGACTTCCCGGTTTCCGAATTATGACGTCATCACCTGATTGCGTAACGTTAATTTTTCAAGTTCAGCCCGATGGACATGGGGCCAACGCCATTTGCAATAGAATGAAAAAATAATGCTACAGTCAATTGAAGACAATGACTTCCGACTTCCCGGTTTCCGAATTATGACGTCATCACCTGAT
Source organism: Eptatretus atami (assembly GCA_035128595.1). Lineage (NCBI taxonomy): Eukaryota > Metazoa > Chordata > Myxini > Myxiniformes > Myxinidae > Eptatretus > Eptatretus atami. The sequence goes on from CM068962.1 coordinate 59,991,035, forward strand.
TGCGTAACGTTAATTTTTCAAGTTCAGCCGATTGACATGGGACCAACGGAATTTGCTAGAGAATGAGAATTAATTAAGTCGCAAATGATGACATGAAACCAGCCTCACATTGTTGAGGCATTATGGTTTTTTATCTGATGCGGCAATAATAATCTTAACATTTTTGAACTCGAGTCTTCTGCATATAAAACATGGTGGGGAAAATATAATATTATAGTGGTGATGAAAAAAATAATAATGGTGGCAGCCTCTACAATTTTACAATTAACTGTGACATATACTCCTTCAGACCCACCGTCATCCATGGGATTCCTGTGCGGAGCACGGGTATCCCTGCTAGTATATAATATATACATATATACATACATATATACACATATGTTTTTTTTTTTTACATATAGTGTGTATATATATATATATATACATATATAGATATATACACACACACACACACACACACCACACTACACACCAGTCAAAAGTATTAGAACACCCCCATTTTTCCAGTTTTTACTGAATTTAAGGCAGTTTAATGTTTCAATGTACTCTGAAATTAAAGCACAGAACAAATAAACAATTGCAGATAAAAAAGAAATCTAGGAATCGTTTTGTTGAACAAAATTTAATCTAAAATTTGACTCATCGAAGTAGCCACCTTTTGCAGATATAACAGCCGAA
>CM068962.1:59991722-60019148 GCA_035128595.1 Eptatretus atami
GCATTCTTTCTGCAATGGAAATTAAATATTGTTTGGAAAGTTCTTCCCAACACTGTTGCAGAAGTTCCACCAAATGTGTTGCACTTGTAAGTTGCTTTTCTTTCACCCTTCTGTCCAGTTCATCCCAAACCAGCTCTATGGGGTTTCATTCTGGAGACTGTGCTGGCCATTCCATGATTTGAAGCCTTCCGTCTTGTTCTTTTCTTCTAAGGTAGTTCTTAGTTCTGACATAGCCTGGAGGTATGTGTTTGGGTCGTTCTCTTGCTGTAGGATGTAACCCTGACCACTAGCGCGTAGACCAGAGGGTATTGCATGGTGCTGCAAAAATGCTGTGTAGCCCTTTTGGTTCTGGGTGCCAGTCACTCTGTGCAAGTCGCCAGACTCTGGATCCAGAAAAGAGCCCCAGATCATCACGCTTCCTCTCCATGTTTGACAGTTTGTGTCATCCACTCTGAGTACCACAAATAAATTTGCCTACTTGACAGCATACAAAAGCACTGCTGATGAACCGAAGATTTCAAATTTTGATTCATCAATTCCATAAGACCTTCTACCAGTCTTCAGTAGTCGACTGGCGGTGCTTCATTGGCCCAGGCCAGCCTTCTTTCTTATTTTTGCCACTTGGCAATAGGCTTTCTCACTGCACTCGACTGTCAAACCTGCAGCTCGAAGTCTTCTCTTCACAGTTGAAACTGAGACTTCCTTACTTTAACAGTGTAAGCTGTGCTTGAAGCTGCTGTCCTTTGAGCCGCCGATCATGCAAGCTGTTGCCTCTCAGAACTTGTCTTCTGATTGTGTTGTGGCTTGTTGGGTCTGCAGACCCTCTTCCTGTCAGAGTTGTGCTGCCAGTTTTCAAGAGCCTTTTGATGGTGTTGGGAAATGTACTCACTGACACCCGGCTTACTTTGCAATTTCTCCAAAGGAAAGGCCTACACTTTTAAGGGTTATAATGGTTGTCTGTCTTCCTTTGTTAATTGTCTTTTCTCGCCATTATGAAGCAATATACTACATCCTGCAGTGCAATATTGTCCAAATAATGTTTTTGAGGGTGTAGAAACACAGTCTGTTCCATCACTGCTTTTATGCAGACAGAGGGTGTTAACTAATCAATAAAAGTTGGACACTTGCAGAATTGTTTGCAATAAACTTTCAAGCTTAATTTACTTCATTGCTGCAGAACAGCTGCATTTGCTAACCCATTACTTGTTCCCCTGAAAAGGGCCTTTCTTAACAACTCTGTAATTAACATTCTTTTCAGTTTTTGGTTAACTAAACTTTTTTTTTAAACTCTGGCAGTTACCAGGCTTGCTTTGTACCATTTCAAGGTTATTTACTGGATTGAACTGCTTAAATTTCAGTAAAAAATGAAAAATGAGGGGTGTTCTATAACTTTTCACCAGAAGTGGTATATGTATGAATATATAATATATTTATATTACATAACATTGATAATATATTATAATATATATAATATATATATAAATAATACATATGTGCACTGCCGCTATAACGGAGTAAACAGGATAATCGGGCTGGCGAATTCGGCGATACACGCTCGGCTTCGACACGGAACGGGCTCGCTTAAGTGGCTACTTTCCCCATCGTACGTGCGTGGCAAAGAATTATAACCCTCTTAAACTAACCCCAGGGCTTCCTTGGTGGGATCCACTCCCTCCAGAAACGAGCCGTTACCGCGTGTCACCCTTAGTGGATGAAGGATCCATATGTTATGGATGATATAAACGAAAATCCGACGGCACTCACTTACACTTCCTCACTCATCGGGGGTCTGTCGCGACTGACAGCTTCTGCAGGCGGGAAATATTCACGCATACGAATTAGGATCGCCTACATACGTGCACCAAACCACGCCTCCCTAGCTTCATCTATTTACCACACGAAAAATTAAGGTTGGATTTCTTTTTGTCATTAATTCTCATTCTCTAGTCGAAGATGACGGCGGGTCTGGAAGGAGTATAATGTCACAGTTAATTGTAAAATTGTAGAGGCTGCCACCATTATTAAATTTTTTCATCACCACTATAATATTATATTTTTCCCCGCCATGTTTATATAGCAGAAGACTCGAGTTCAAAAATGTTAAGATTTATTGCGCATCAGATAAAAACCATAATGCCTCAACAATGTGAGGCTGTTCTCATGTCATCATTTGCGAATTTAATTTTCTCATTTTCTCGCAAATTCCGTTGGTCCCATGTCAATCGGCTGAACTTGAAAAATTAACGTACGCAATCAGGTGATGACGTCATAATTCGGAAACCGGGAAGTGGAAGTCATGTGTCTTCAATTGACTGTAGCATTATTTTTTTCATTCTATTGCAAATGGCGTTGGCCCCATGTCAATCGGCTGAATTGAAAAATTAACGTTACGCAATCAGGATGACGTCATAATTCGGAAACCGGAAGTCGGAAGTCATGATCTTCAATTGACTGTAGCATTATTTTTTCATCTATTGCAAATGCGTTGGCCCCATGTCAATCGGAAGAACTTGAAAAATTAACGTTACGAAATCAGGTGATGACGTCATATATTCGGAAACCGCAAGTCGGAAGTACAATTCTTTTACATCGGGACACCCCGCTACATGTTCTGTCAGCATGTGAAGTTTGGTGAGGATCAGCAGTCGTTTTCGCGTGCATAGGTCACAGACAAACACACACACAGACACACAGAGAGACACACTTTTAATAATATATATATATATTAATAATAATATATATATATATATATATAATATAATATATATATATATATATTATATACTAGAATCACATGTCAAAAGATTTGCAGCTCAGGATCATCTATCTATAATTCCAGCAATCTCTGTGTGTCTGTACTGTGACCGGCTGTTTCTCGACAAACACTAACTGGGCCGATCCAATTGAAACTTGCCAGCTATTGCTGGGGCCCTGGGGATGCTTTCAAGGTTAAGATATTAATTGCGACAAATGGGTCCAAGTTATGCCATGTTATTTACCAAACAATGACTAGACACGTTGCTCTGCGTAGCGCGGGCCGATGGTGGGAAAGGCGCCATTTAGTTACCAATGACAAGACATGTTGCTGGCGTAGGCAGGCCGTTGGGAAGAGATCCTCAGCCCGCCCATACATGACGGGTTACAACGTACGACTCCGTGATAGTGATGAGCATTCGTGTATTCTAATAATTCTTCTCGATTTTTTATGCGGCATTTATAGATAATGTAATGCCCAATCCAGTCTTCATTTTACGAGAGCAAGAGGAACGGCTGTGTAGTTGTTTGAAAAGTTTTTTTTTTGCTTGTACGGCCAGCACAGTAACGGGCCACGCACGCACGGGCAGTGAGAGCGAAGGATACGGCCGATGTGGTTTTCGTTCTGGCTCTGCGGTTTAAAAGTTTTTTGTTTTTTTTGCACGTACGGTGCTACATCGTACGGTCAGCGCAGTATGGGCACGCAACTAGTATTGGGAAAAAAAGAAAGTAGCACAGCTAAACCAATAAAATAATGTTTCAGAGGGGCCGGCTAGTAAACACTCGTGACAGATAAATCACTGGAGCACGGATTGCGAAACAGAACGGATTTGCTGCAATTTTTTCCCCCCGGGAACCAGGTGTGCAATATGCACGCTACCCACAACATGAGCAATGGCTGTGAGCACGCATGGTTTTCCCGTGGGAAAACCCCAATTCCAGTGGCAGAAGTCAAATACAAATTAGCTTGCACAGACATATGACTGAGCACCTCCGTGGATGAAAGAGGGCTCATTATCATAGGAGATGTGACAGTAACCCCCAGTGTTAGAGCGGCAGTTGTGAAACAGCCCCACACACCGGGGCAAAGGAGCACTAGTGATGAGGATTTCTCTTCTGAACCTCATAGTGATCGTTATGAATTCTTCAGTTGTGGGAATCGTATTTAAACTTGGCAGGGTTTAACGTTTAGCCGATTCGGTTTTAAAATCCTGTTCTCAAAGACAGACACACCGATAAACATGTCCACAAAGTACTTTCTCAGGAACAATTATTCTAATTTGATCCACCAGTTATCATCTCACCCTCGTACACTTCACACAACTGATGAGAACCCCATTTTTTCAATATTATTGGTTATTTATTTATTCTTACTTATAAAGTTATTCGTTAAACCGACCCGATTAATTCACTTTCCACAAACGTGAAAGTACATTAAATCAGAGAGTTTGATTATTATTGTAACTTGGTCAGTCCAAGGATACATAGCCCTGAGATCAGCTATACCATCAATGTGCGTGCACTAAGACAGATTAAATTCTGGTATTTACTCTTTCATGGGAACAGGTGGGGGCTTGTTAAGCTTAAACAAGAACTCCAAAATGCCAATACGTGTCAATTCGTAGTAAAAAGCAACTTTGTAATCATAACAACCTTGGGTGTTCAGAAAGGGTCACCTGTTCCAGAGCCAAGACATGATCCTTTTATCAACATGTTAGGGCAAAGACTCTTGGCTAAGGAAGGAACACTAGACGCAAAGCGAACTTATTAGCAAAAAATAAACTTATAAACACCAGACAATACAATTTTGAGTACATTATCTGATAATTTATGTCTCTCCACACTAGCTTAGGGGGATGCAATTTTCAGCCACATAGGGTGCCAGCGATTTGAGCCTAATGTGGGACCGAACAGCGACCATGGGAGGGCTTTAGGAAAATTTATGTGACCTAAGAGCGACAATATGGAGTGTTAGGTTGACGACATGGAACGTGCAGAGGGGATGTAGATTAGCTATGTAGAGTTAAATGAAAGGTGCGTAGTATAAGGGAAGACAGGTGCACGAAGATGAGTTAGCGGAAATAGGTTAGGTGAGTGGATGTGTCGTGAGTGGAAATGTGTTGTGTTGTGGTGTGATGCATATGAGTGGAGGGCAGGGCAATGCCGTGTATAGTGTGAGTAATGGAAATGCCATGGTTGTGAGGATTGAATGGAGGGAGTGGATCCACCCAAGGAACCCGGGGTAGTTAAAGTTAGCGTGGCGAATTAGGTAAATTACACATGGATTGTCGTGACGCGGTTCGGCTGTGCTGATGGAAAGTTTTAAAATAACATTTTTCCGGAGGCGTAGTAATGACACGAGCGTAGATTGAGATAAGTGAAGGATGGAACCTGGCGTAAAACGCTGTGAGTGCTATGGAGTCGAAGTGTTCGGCAAAAGCCAGGCGACAAGAACCACATCACCTTCCCAGGGACGCTAGGTTGGAGACTTCTTCGGTTGTACAGCCCAAGACGATGGATAAGCAGCAGGCGTGGTTCCAGGGGGCCATTACGTAAAAAAGTAGAGGGATTCAGGCTATACACAAGAGATTTTATGACGAAACGAAGAGTCTGCGCTGAAGCGGTGCGCCAGTGAGAGGTAGAGTATCACTCAACTCGGGCGACCAACAAGAGAGAAACACATCAATTCCAAACAGCAGATTGTTTGAAGAAGACAAGTGCTGGGAACGAAATAGAGTGAGGTCAAAAATTCAAAGGCGACCAAAGAGAGACAAACTCATCGAGGTGCCACAGGATCGCGCAGTAGGGAATGTCATTCTCAGAGTTCATGGGTGAAGGCATGAAGAGGTGAGCCACTTGCACGCGAAGTGCAGCTCGGAGGCACCAGATGGAGCAAGGGGTCGGCTTCACATCACGGCTAGAACGTCATTGCTGATGGAACACGACTCTGGGCTGAAAGAGTGCAGTGAGCAACAGCTAACACTCTGAGCACAACCACTCAGAGGGAGAGACACTGGACTACCACAAGACGTGTTAGAGAAAGAATACTCTTGTTTGTGGGAGGCGCAAGAAGATTATCGTAACGAGCTACCGCGACAACCAAAAGTAGGGAGGACACACAATTCGGCGATCTATTACGATATTACCGAGAGAGTATTAATACATGGCGTGCATTCTTAGAAGGAGATATAGACGTACCCGCAGTAAGGTTTAAAACGCGGACCAGCATTAAGAGAAAAAACGGATTTGTATTCGACAGAGCCATCTGCGTTGCGACTTATGTGTGAAAGCAGCCAAGTGTACAGATAGATGTAAACATCGCCGGCTGCATGAAAGAGCGAATGCCGCTCCATCTGTCGGACTGCGAGAAGAAATTGTCTCCACGACGATGGTCATTGTTGATGAAACCATTTGCATGTAGTTCGCTCTTCCCTTCCATGGGAACTTGGCGGGGACATGGTGAGCAATATAGAAGGAGATTTGAGACAATGGGGAGAGAATAGGCGCCATAAAAAGCAGAGGAAGACGCCAGCTTGACCTGAATGTATATAAGAGGGGGCTAGGGTGCTCAGTATAGAGTTGTAGAAGAAAAACACGTGGATTTGCTGGTGTAGACGATAGGAGGCAACCTCAAAGCTCGTAACGTCTCCCCAGTAACCACTACCCCAGAAAAACCAGAAGAGAGCAACCAACTGAACACGGTATTCCTCACCCACACCAGGCAACTGATCTGAAAGTACACTTGTCTGGTTGCAGGAACTTAGGCAAGTTGATGAGAGTACAATCTTACGGCACCAATACAAAGAGATTTTATCAATTTACTGTGCATTCGACAAGTAGCGCTTTTTTGAGAAACTTTTGGTGCTGACTGTAGGTCCGCTATGAAGTCTTCAACTCTACTAGACCAGACATGAGGGAAACATCACTTCCACAAGACGCTTGAGAACTTTGTGAGGGCCAGGCAACTGAGGACAAGAGTACCAAGGCATGTTTCTGCCATCAAGCACAGAAAAGAGAGGTACACAATCACTCTTGTCCGACAGATATATTTTGGTACGACACCAATTGTGCAGCGCGTACAGCAGGCATGAAGAGTACATACGGAACCCTGCAAAAAGAGCACCATAACCTGATCACTTCCAATGACGTCCGTTAGATAATAATTTCCACTGGTGCACACAGGTTTCTAGATGGGACGACGTATAACCTTGCTGTCAGCATCCACGCGAGAACTCGAAACCAGAGAGAAACACATCAGTTTATCCAAGCGTGGACTTTGTTGTTTTTATTTTTTTGAACGTGCATTTGATGAGACCACTGCTACTGAGTGAACCAAGGCATAGAAGAGTACCACTCCAGACATCAAAGAGACAGCGCATATATTGTAGTATCTCGCAACCTCGATTTGTATGGCAGAAGTACCCTTAGCTGGTGAACTACGGCAATAAGAGTAAACTTACACCACGAGCTATCCACAGTCAACAAAGCGTCAGAATTCACACGATTTTAAATTCACACAAAGCAATGCTCAGTTTTATGAAGATTACACTTCCAGGTAAACAGTACTACAGTCGACAAGTACACCAGGACCCGCAAATCGGCAGTTATAGATCGCAGTGATATCTATCGTCACCTAAGGTAGTAGATTTTGAGAACATTGGCTGAAAAGGGAACTGCTGCCGCATAAACGCAGCTACTGTGGAGACACGTGTCAATAACGCATGTGGTGAGGTCATCACTTCACAAGACGTTTGGTACTTGAGCCACATTCTGGTTGATTGTTTAGAAGAGCAACATGCAATAGTAGGCTAATGCATTCCGAGAATGCCCCTAAAGCGTAGTTATTCTCTGATTAGGTGTCTGGTGATATGTACCATAGCACATTGTGGCTAGAGACAGAATATTTCATGCAGTGAATGGCTTTGAAGACGCCAACCCCTCATCCATACAAAGATTATTTCTCATATAAGTAGAGAGAATCTCATAACAAGTTCCAGACTTCATGACATTGTATATAGTTGTACTTAACATGTGAATTAAGGCAAAATGGACAGTAAACCCGAGGTTTCTATGGATGTAGTTTCAAAATCCAGCAATTCAGTGGAACAAGCAAACATAAGAGTCTATCCTAACGGAGTTACACAATGATTTAGGAGAGATCACTCCTCTGGCGAAATGACGCAAATTGAGGAGTCTGACTGACACGTAGAGGTTTAGACATCGAAAGAGAGCGACAACACACATTGGGATCGCGTAGACGATATAGAAATAGACGTTAGAACGACTTCTTAGTGAAAGGGGGGTTGAACTGATGTCACAACCCTCGTCATGTACATGAGTGCAAATTGCAATGATGGTAATTATTTTTATGTTTCTTGGAGAACAAAAAGAATTCGAAGCCACACGTCCAGTTAGAGAGCTTTGAGAAATTCTGGTGAAAGGATCTAGGGACGATGGATGGGGAGTAAACAGGGACAAGAGCAAAGTGTACGGATTTTAGAATCTGGTCTGAAATGAATGCATCACCCAAAATGTAAGAAGAACCGATCCTCAGACAGTTATTTTCCACTTTAATCTGACACGAAGGTTCTTAGATTGAGAACAGCTTGCCAGTGAACCCGGCATGAAGAGTAGCCTCCATAAATGGGACTTAAAATGTGCCCGTTGAAGAAAAGAAGAGAGGTAACCAAATGCACGTCACAGAAGACTGCCTTCTGAATGCACCACTTACTGTAGAGCTAGTTTCAATGTGTAGTACGAACACAACTCACCGACGGACATCAAACATAAAGATTCGATCACCGAAGACTCTGGAAGCCAGCCTCATTTTTCATACCGATCTTATGGGAGTACATCTCTTTCATGGTGAAGAGCCCATGGAACCACCGAGTCCCTCATAATCTCGTCAGACAAACAAGAGAGGAATCACTTATAATTCACGAGCTCTGAATAGACGCCGGTCATGTAGAATACTTTTCTGGTGCAATCAGCAACATCTTCAGCCGTGGAGCTATCCAATGCACCTCATGACATTTTGGGAGAACAACGAGAGGACGATACATGGATCACTTCGCTGCACGACGTTTTATGCAGAAGATCGGTTGGCTGGGAAGAGCTTAATTAAGGTAGAAAACCGCACCGGAACCAAAAGAGGAAAATACTCCGCGGAGATAGCACCCACCACGGGTTGTGGAGTACATAACAATATCGAGGGAGAGGATAAGCAGCAATGTAGAGATGAAACATAAAAGGTCACTGAGGACAGACAAAAAGGCTAGAGAGGAAACATATAATATCCAAAAGGAATTAGGCAGAAAACATATATAGGTGATACGGGCATTAGGAGAGTAACAAAACAGCTTCGAGGACACGAAAAAAAAGAGAGGAACATCCTTCACAAGACGTTGTTGAAAGAACAAACTAAGTACGTATAGCGATCAGATCGAAGAGGACACAATGTCGAGAGTAGGAAACGGAAAGGAGAGAGGAAAAACTAAAGGGCGAGAGAAGTGACCAATAAGTTAACGGTTCACACCCACAATGGACGTAGCTTACCTCTTCAATGGTTATCCAGGCAACAGACGCATCTGTAAGACAGGATCGGATCTGATAAAGTCAGGGCAAATAAGAGTAACCTAGACCAAAAAGAGAGGCAGATGCGTCACTTGGCGTTATTGGGCAATTCAACAGAGTTTGAGAACTTTCGAGGAGACAATGCATGGGAACCCGAGAGATAAGTCTCACTCCAGACACAAACAACAGAGAGAACACCATATCCTTCAACAACGACGTTTGAAGAACCAACCTTGCGCTGTAGATCTTAGGCTGAGAAAACCATCCAGGAAAATAAGCGAGAACACCATACTTCCCACAACAACTGTATATAGAAGAACATCGTGTGATAGGTAATGAGTAATAACTAACTATAAACCGGTAAACCCCAAAAAGATAGAGAAACAACATAATCGACAAGATGCTTTGAGAAACTTCTGGTGAAAGGCAATGAAAGACTTCACTCATTGAACATATAAATATCGAGTGAGAACACATTTACATTCACAAGACGTTTAAGAGAAAAACATTTCAGGCAGACACAATGGCAGACAACACACTAATCTATTGGTTAACAAGAAGAGGAACACTCTTGCTTGGTAAAGAAGTAAAGCAAAGTTCAACCTCCCAGAATATGCTTCGAACCAACGTTGAGCGAAAGTACGTCTCGAGGTAGAAGGTCATAGGTAAGCGACAAGAGTACCACCGTGCGAAGCGACAACCTACAAGTCTAGAGTTACCGCATATTCACAAGAACTCGACTAATGAGAAGAATGTGAGTTGGTGGACACGTCAGAGCGCTTAATAGATAATAAGTACAAACTGGATCACCCAGACAACTAGCATGAAAAGAGAGGAAGGTACACACACAACTACCAACAAGAATCTCTATGAAGAACAGAGCCAAAACCATGGTTAGTTACTGGCTCGAACGTGCCACTATAGAGCTATTACATACGGCACAGAAATCTGAAAACAAGAGAATGAAAACAACACATGACATGATAGCAGAGCAGTCTCGTGGAATCAGAAAAGTCCATATTCAGGGTGAAAGAAGTAGATGATAGCAAGTAACATCCAGACCATGCATTCTATGTATTCATTGCATGATTCGATTAAAATCATAGGTCGAGGACAGCAGGCCCACTATTCCACAAAGAAGTTTTGAAGAATATTATATTATCTGGTGAAAGTTGCGTGCTTCGGAGTGTGACGCACTTCGGCAGAAACCAAAAAGAGAGACGTGCATAACTAATGACACAAGCCGTTTGAGAACACTAGGTGCTGGTGAGAAGCTAGCAACTGAAGCGTGATCACCCAGCTAGACTCCGCTGGAATGTAGCGGGAACCTGTACGAGACGCAGAGACAAGAAATTACATCGACGCAACATGCTCTCTGAGATACCAGCCTTTTAATGATGAAACGCGCAGATGACGAGTAACCACTCGAGAAACGACAAGAATACCGCAAACACCATAATTGCTTAAACATGATAGGGGTTTGCAGCACACTGTCTGGATGAATGAGTTAAGTGACGAGTAGTCTAACTTGTACAGTAAGACACTGATTAAAATTACGAGGAGGCACATCACACGTCAAAGACGACTTTATGAGAACACTTCGGTGAGGCAATGACTTCAAACCGAGTAACGATAGACCCCATAACAAGAGGACCGAACACCGGTGCATTCATTTCACCGAGTACGCATGCTCTGAAGGACCAGTATCGGGCTGAGGCAATCAGAAGAGTAACCATTGGAGAGCCAAACCGGAAGAAAACGATACGAAACTCAGTCTAAGAAGAGACTTGAGGGGACTATGAATAGATTACGTCGGATGATAAAGATAGAAGTACTGGGATACCATAGACACCAAAGAGAGGTACCATCAGGACAATTAACACAGACAGATATGGAAAACCACTATATGTAGGTGAAGGGAACATTTCTCAAGAGACATAATGAAGTTAATCACAATATTGCGACAGAAACCCGTATAAGAGAAGAGAAGAGATAACAGTGCCTTCCAGCGAAGGAACGTGATTCAGAAGAATAACGGTGGATGAAGGCAAATAGATGAGTGAATGCACAACCAGAAAACTAAACAAACAACTACAAAAGGATGAGACACAAGTCACTTCCACACAACACGTTTTGAGACACTTCTGGGAAAGGGAATGAAGAGTAATCCACTCCAAGAAACCAAAAGAGAGAACACATCATTCTCACAAAGAAGTTTTAGGAGATTTCAATGGGGCCAAGAAATAGAAGAGGAGAATATAACTCAATTAACGAGACTACGGATACGAGCGAATCTACTATCTATCACAGACAGGCACAGGACACACACACACCACACAGAAACCTATTGAAGAGGGAGTATTGGAACAAGAAGGTTAAGAGTTGAGGCTGCGATCTCGGTGCATTGTTCTTGTGCACGACATCCGCCAACAAGAAGTTAGAAGAATACTAATACGCGGAGAGAGCGAGAAACGCTATGAGTCAATCCGACCCACACACGACAGAAGAAATGGACCGGTCGACTCGCCTTCACATATGCAAGTAGCGCTTCGAGGGCAAATCTCTGGTTGAAGTGTCGTAGGCAATGAAAAGGAAACGAGCGCCAAAGAGATAGCAAGAAAGAGCGAGAAGTCATGAGTGCTGCGGAATGGAGCGGCCGTGTTGAGAACGGTTGATAGAAGGAATGGTAGAGGTACAGCTTAGGTCCGAGGACACAATATAGAGAGGACAGCGAATGAACTAGAGTGGCACAGACAGGTCTATGCAGAGAGGCTTCGTGTCGTGAGTGGCTAGAACAATGGACGAGCGACGGACCAAACAAAAGAAGAGAAGAGAAGAACGCGACTTACAGGAAGAGAAGACGGAGGGACTTGGAGAGAACTCTGTTTATAAGGACATATGCATGAGAGGCATGGGCAGCAAACCAAACCGAGAGGACGAGTATCATCACTGAATCGGCGCTCCAACTTGTGGCCTCAACACCACGCCCCGCTTTCGAGAACCACTTCCAGTACGACGTCAACTCTGATGTTGGCGCTCTAAACCACCTTGGCCAAAACGCCTTCACATCAGAGGAATCGAGCAGAGCACCATATCTCACCGTCATGACTATGTCTAGAAGATACTACTTCTGCGAACGCTCGCGGCAATGAAGAGGCTCAACGACAACTACACGAACAGAACCAAAAAGCAGGAACAAATAACCTGAAAATGGCTATGAAAACGTTCGAGAGTAGTAATCATCCTTGGCGTAGAAAAACCCCTAGGCACGATGGACAGAGTAGCGCACGCGGAAGGGTAAAGACGTAGGAAGCCGCATTCGGGGACAAGATGGCTTCGAACCTAGCTGGCGAATTCAAGGGGCCGATGACGATCTCAGTGCGCGCCAATACGTGGACGCCAAAAACACGCAACTGGTAGCAATCCTACTTGAACGATCGCAGCTTTCACAATCGATCGCCGGTAAGAGACTAGAGAAGCATTACTATCCTAGGTGTAAGGGCAAATGAATGAGTCACGCTGCCTATGCAACATCAGACGAGAGGGAGACGACACGAAGTTACAGCTTATCAGCAAGTCCACGTTTTGAGAACACTGTATCGTTGTAGTGAAAGGAATGCAAGAGGTACATTAATCCGCACGAGTAAGACAGGAGCAGAATCGCTCGATCAACATTTCCATATCACATGCACGGGGGTTCGGGGACCGTATTTTGAGCAACAATGGGTGAAAGGCAATGATAGAGTACCACGCGAGCACCATTACATAGAGCAGAGAAACTACACATCGTCTTCCACCATCCGCAGAAGTGGCGCGTCTTAGAAGAAGCGAACACCGATATGTGTCAGAAATTTTTGGTTGAAAAAGGGAACGCAACGCAGTATCTTTACCACTCCAATCACACACGCAATCCTGCCAACACAAGATAGATGCAGAGCATTACACCGTCAAGTAAGCAGTTGTCTTATTGTAGAGAACGTGCGGATGTGGTGAAATTCACTCGATGTTGGTGTGAAAAACACCATTTCCGCCAGAGCAAAAGCAGCGGACAGAGTCACTTCCTACAAGAGAGTTTTGACACATCTAATCGAGTGGTGAAGGCAATGAAATGTCCACCAGACCAGACGACAACGAGTAGAACACTCACCTTCACACACACGTTTGAGAACGTTCTGGGAAAGCCAATGAAGAGCACTGTCGATGACCCACACTGGTAAGAGTGGACTACAGTCCTGCACACATTTTTAGGGCTCGTCTCTTAGCGATGACTGCTCTGAGAATCGAGCTTTCTGGCTGAAGAGGAGGCATATGGACGCGTGGTGCCATCCCATAAATAGCGCGGAAAAACACGATCCGACAACCATAATTCACAGAAGCGAAGGTGCTTCGATGACCTCACATTTCTGCCTGTGTCAAGAGTACATTAGAAGCGACAGAGAAAGAAGAAGTCTAAGGAACAGAAAAGAGGAAAGAAAAAACATCATTGATACGACCAGCAGTTATCGTAGAAAATCTATCTGGTGAGCAGGCGAATGAAGAGTACACGTCAGACGAAAAGTTATACGCCTACTTGTACGATCGTCCGCTGACAAAATAAAGGACCACTACTGTATACTTAATGGAATACCTTGTCCTTTGGGACCACTGTCTGTCGGATGCATGGGGTTCGACGAACGCAACTATATATATATATTTTGCAATTCGCGCCCAGCCGCGTCGAATGACCACGTACTCGAAGGCGACCGCCTCGCCCACCGGGATACGGACCAATTCAGTCGTGACCCTCCCGACTAAACGCAGGGATCAGTCAACGGTGGACCCTTCGGCTCACCACAAACCAGTCCGCATTCTACCCGCGCGAATAGGGTGAATCGCGGAAAAGTCGATATACCTAAAATAGCGCACCGGGTACCTACCGAGGGGTGTACCTCGCCACAGGCCGACTCCGGACCACGAACCGCAAGCATTCCGTTCCGTGCTACAGAGATAACGAGGCGGTGTTATCGTCGACACTTGAACGGTTCAATCTAATAATGCGGCGTCTCCGCGCCACGTCAAACCTAGTGAAGCAAGATGGAGACCCAAAAAGGAATGGACGCAGCCGAAAACGGGGAAAATCAATCAACACAAGCACTTATTTACACACAACAGGATAGCAACATATCAAGCAATGTATTTACAGTTCAGAAAGCACAACAAAGTCAAAGAAGAGTAAAACCGACCAACGCTGAACACCCGGCAACACTTATCACAGTTTTACTTTACGGCCATGGCCCACAACATCACACCCGTCACACAGAACACCAAAAGAAAATGGAAGTCGCGACATTCCTGAGGTGTCGAGTCGTTCCGCATCCACACGACGCGAAGATCCTTCGCAGTCCCACACGAAGCGAGAATCCTCTGGGCCATCCACACGACGCGAGATCCTCCCCCACTCGACGCGAGATCCTTTACTCCGTCGCCCCTTCGCCATCCCTTTTATCGCTCGGGCCGAAATCCTTCTTCCCACAGACGGAGATCCCTTCTCACACACAGAACCGGCGAGATCCTTCTCGCACACAAGAGCGAGATCCTTTCCACACAGCTCGAGAATCCTCACTGACCGTCGCCTTCGCCGTCCTTTTATCCGCGACGCAAGATTTCCCTCTCGAGCTCTTCCACCCGTCGCCTTTACGTCCTTTATCAGCCCGGGCCGCCTCCACTCCGCCCCCGTTTTCGGCCCACCCTCTCTCAGAACATGCGGAACTTCCAGAGGGGCTGGTTCCTCCGTCCAATTCGGTCCATTCGTCGGGGGAGGAGGGGGGAACGGGCCGGGCCAGCACTTCTTTCCTTTGAAGGCCAGGCCCTCTGCAACCGTGGGCCCGAGTCGACGCCGTGGTTGTGCAGTGGTGGCGTGTTGGCGTGTGAATGGGCGACGTGGTTGGCGTGTGTAGTGGGCGTGGTGGCGTTTGTTTAGTGGTGGCGGTTGTGCCGTTTTGTAATGGTGGTTCGAAAATAATGACAGAACACAAAAACGATTAACCTCAAGTGTCGCAGCCGAAGGAATCACATTAATTCCCTCTAAAACAAGTTTGGGGCGCTAACTAACATGTAACTTACAATAATCTCACCTACGGGACCATGAATGGGATTGCGAATTTCCACGCCGTAACAATATATTATAAATATATATAATATATTAATATAAATAATATATGAGATGTATATTATATGTATGTTTGTAATAATAAATTTATAGATATGTATATATATAAATAATAAAATATATATAATAATATATATAGGAAGATCCAATCCAAGTCTCTCACACATAATTGGAGAAAATAACCAATCAGCTCTCACCTCATCAAATCCCTGGGTGTCTACGATTTCAAAAATTAACTCCCATGCTCTTCCATCCAAAGAAATGCTGCATAAAACCACCAAGAAAAGCTGCACAAGGAAGCCCTTCACCGTTCATCAACACCCTCCGCTGGATTATCTTTCACCTCTGTAATCAGCATGTGGTCTTTCACACAAACATAAGCAGTGGTACACACAAGCAACAAAAAAGGCTTTCTAAACGACAGAAATTCAGGAAAATATATTACAAATCAGTACTCTGACCGCGCCATCATCCCATTGGGCAAGTAGCATGTATGCTTGCCTCTGCACAGGGAAGAGCAGCAGCATCAAGGACAGAGGAACGATAGCCATTCTGTTCGTGTACTGCATTTTAAACTGACGGCTCAAACACCCTCATCCACACAATCACTGTAACAGGACGTCTCTTTGAGAAGATTTCTTAATATATTTAATCACGATATCAACAACTGCGATGGAAACATCATCATTGAATAAGAAAACTTGACAAAGGGTCTTGCTCCCTGTGGAATCAAATCCCAAGTCACTCATTTCTGAGGCAAAAATCCTAATTACTATGACACAGACTGCCAGCATAACATTACATAATAGCTAGAAGGCAGGACCAGAAGCAGTAATAAGCATTTCCCATTCTGAAAAAGAGAGGCAATTCAGCATTATATTTACCTCATCCTGCCATCCTTGTTCCCATTACAACCACAACTAGCACCTGCCAGAGTTAAAAAAGGCTAAAGAAAACCTCTTCCATTGTTCGCTTTGCCTGAAGCAAACCTTTTCGATGGAATGGCATTGACATCTTAATGTGTTCTTTGTCTCCTCAATGAGGCAGTGACAAATAACAAAAGCGCCTGCTAATTGGTGCGATTGTTTGAATAACTTCACCATCACTAACAAAGACTTCCAAACGTTAATAGAAAAATGTGATTCCATTTGTGTGAAGTACACTAATGTAGGGATGCTATGACTCATACATCATTATGACAGTTGTTGTTATCTAAAATACCCAGATATAGTACACTGATATCAAGAAAGAAAAACCGTATTGAACTAATTTTCAAATGTACCCAGAAACAAGATAAGATGTTGTTTGTCCTGTATACTTGTTCTGTATAGAAAAGGAGTGGTCTATTCTCTGTTTTGAAATTCTAGGCATTGGATGTGAATGGGTGTGATTGACAACATGCATTTTCTTATTCCATTATAATTAGCGTTTGCTCTGAATAAAACGTTTCATGGAAAAACGTGGTGTCCCCTAAGGCAAGGTCCAGTAAACTGCACAAGCGGTTTCTAGGCAAGGGATAATAAAAGGAGGTTTGCCGTCGTACTCCATGAATATATATAATATTATATATATATTATATATATATATTAATATATACATATCTATATATAGTATAAATAATAAATGTAGTATATAGAATGTATATATATTATATAACTAATGTATAAATATATATATATATATATATGTAATAATAACGTTATATAATACTTGTCATATTATATAATTTAATAGATATTTATTAATATGTATATATAAGTATATGTATATATAAATGTATATTATATGTATATATATAATTTATATGTATATAATAACTATGTATATATATATATATAATATATATATGATTATACATATATAGTATAATATATATATTACGAAGTATATATTATATAATATATATATGATGTATATAATGTTTTGAAATAGTAAAAAATATATATTGGTTAACGGCTGTGGAAATTCGCAAACCACCATTCCAGGACCCATAGGTGAGATACTCTTAAAGTACATTGTGTAGTTAGCCCCAAACCATTGTATAGAGGGAATTTATGTGCATCCATCGGGCTGCGACACTCTTGAGTTAGGCGTTTCCTGTCTATCTTTATTTTTGAAACAACCACGTCTCAACCGCCATCACATCAACAACCACCAACCCAACCGCCGCTTCACAACAACCACAACCACACCTGCCTCTCAACAATCACGCCACTCACCACTCCGACAGCAACCGTCAACATCTCCACCGAACACTAAGGGAAACAACAACAAACTCACCACCCCGATTTTCTATGGTAAACAAAGAATGACGGATTGAACCGACTCCCACCACCGATTTCTCTGGGTAACAAGATACGGTTGAACTCAACTCCCCACCACCCCGATTTCTCCTGGTAAACAAGAATGAGGTGGAACTCAACTTCCGCCCCGATTTCTCTGCGTGGAATGTCCACCCCCCCCCCCCGCCTGCCGCGAAGGGAGGGGCGGGGTGGCGGGGAATAAGGCGCACGAGGCGCCGCTGAATGAGGGCAGGTCGGGCGTCGGTGAGCAGTGTCCAGTGTCATCGTGGTTCATCATGGTCTTCTGCCCGTCGGCTTGGAGAAGCGGTCCGTAGAGCGACCCCGCTCGTTGTGAGCTTGCAGTCGGTGGGCAGTTCCGGACTTGCGGAGTGGGAACCGGACTGGAGGCGGGCCGACTGCTGCAGCTGTGTGGGGCGTCGGGTAACCTGGCGCGTTCGTAACAAGGAGCGCCGGAGAGAGCTGACTTGCCCCTCTTCCCAAGCCGCGTTGAAGCAAAACTTCTGTGAAAGTCCTGCGGTACACCCTCCGCCACCACAAAAAGGAGAACTCCCTTCCAACCAGCCGCTTTGAGACTTCTGTGCAAAGACATGAGAAGTCCACTCCAAGACACATAAAGAAGAGGAAACATCATTCGCACAAAGACGTTTTTGAGAACCTTCTGGTGAAGGGCATTAAGGAGTAACACTCCGGACACAAAAAGAGGAAACCATCACTTCCACAACACGTTTTTGAGAATTCTGGAGAAAGGGAATGAAGAGTACATCTCGGACACAAAAAGAGAGAAAGCATATATTCCACAAGATGCTTTGAGAAACTACGGTAAGAATTGGGAAAAGAGTAACCACTTTCGGAACCAAAAGAGAGAAACATATTTCACAAAGACTTTGAGAACTTCTGGGTGAAAGGCAATGAAGAGTAAACTCAGAAACAAAAGAGAGAACAGACGTGCCTTCAAGACGTTTTTGAGAAACTTTGGTGAAGGCATGAAGAGTAAACATCGGAACCAAAAGAGAGAACACATCAATTCCACAAGACGCTTTGAGAAAACTTTTGGTGAATCGGCAATGAAAGAGTAAACAAATCCAGAAAACAAAAGAGAGAAATACATACTTCACAGCGCTTTGAGACTTCTGGTGAAAGTCATATGAGAGTAAGCTCCAGAACAAAGATACGAACACATAACTTCACAAGACGCTTGAGAAACACTTCTGGTGAATAGTCAATGAAGAGTAACATCAGACACAAAAAGAGAGGAGAACATCACTTCACAAGAGCTTTGAAGAAACTTCTGGTGAAGGAATGAGAGTAAACCATCCAGACAACAAAAGGAGGACTACTTCTCACAGACGTTTTGAGAAGACTTCTGGTGAATGGCAATTAAGAGTAACATTCGGAGCACCAAAGAGAAAAACGATCATTCCAAACACGTTTGAGACTTCTGGAGAAAGGCAATGAAGAGTAACCTCGGAAAAAAAGAAGAAACATCACTTCAACGATCGC
Source organism: Eptatretus atami (assembly GCA_035128595.1). Lineage (NCBI taxonomy): Eukaryota > Metazoa > Chordata > Myxini > Myxiniformes > Myxinidae > Eptatretus > Eptatretus atami. The sequence goes on from CM068962.1 coordinate 60,011,001, forward strand.
TCTTGAAGAAACTACTGGTGGAAAGGCAAATGAGAGTAACACTGCCGGAAGTCCAAAAGATGAGAAAACATACTTCCACAAGACGCTTTGAGACACTTCTGGTGATAGGCAATGAAGAGTACCGTCCAAACAAAAGAGAGGAACACGCTTCCACCAAGAAGTTTTTGAGAACATCTGGTGAAAGGCAGATGAAGAGTAACACTACGGCACCGAAAAAGAGGAACACATCACTTGCACATAGAGCTTTGAGAACATTCTGGTGAAGGCAATGAAGAGTAACACTCAAAACAAAAGAAGGAACCGTATTTCCAAATGACGTTTGAGAACACTTCAGGTGAAAGCAATGAAGAGTAAAACCAACTCAGACTCCAAAAGAGAGAATACACTAACTTCCACAGCGTTTTGAGAACACTTCTGGGTGAAAGGCATAATGAGAGTACATCACGACAAGAGAGAAACAACTTCACAGACGGTTTTGAGAACATTCTGGTGAAACACGCAATGAAGACGTACACTCCGGAACCAAAAAGAGAGAAACAATCAATTCACAAGACGCTGTTGAGAAACTTCTGGTGAATAGGCCAATGAAGAGTACCATCTAGCACCAAAAGAGCGGAAACATACTTCCACTAGATGCTTTGAGAACCTTCTGGGAAAGGCAATGAAGAGTACAATCGACACAAAACATACGAATAACATAATTCAAAGACGTTTGAGATCACTTCTCTGGTGAAAGTCATGAAAGAGTAACTCCAGACACAAAAGAGGGAACACATCCTTCTAAGACCTTGAGACATGTCTGGTGAAAGGCAATGAAGGTAACACTCAGAACAAAAGAGAGGAACATCCTTCCCAAGACGTTTTGAGAAATTTGGAAGGGCATTAAGAGTAAACATGGCACAAAGAAGAGAGAAACACATAGTCTTCCACAACACGTTTGAGAACATTTGAGAAAGGCAGGAAGCGTAAGCATCGGAACCAAAAAGAGAGAAACACATCACTCACAACACGTTTTTGAGAGCACTTGCTGGTGAAAGCCATGAGGTACATTCGGAAAAAAAGAGGAAACACATCATTCCAAGAATGGATTTGAGACACTTACTAGGTGGAAAGGCAATGAGAGTAACGCACTCGGGCGAAAAAGAGAGAAACATCACTTCGCAAGATGCTTGAGAACACTTTGGTGATAGGCATGAAGACTTACCACTCTGACACAAACAGGAGGTAACCATCATTCACAAGACGCTTGAGAAATTCTGTGAAAGGCATGAAGAGTAAATCAGACACCAAAAGAGAGGACATCCTTCACATGACGTTTTGAAAACTTCTGGTGAAAGGAATGAAGAGTACACTCGGAACAAAAGAGAGCACAATCATTACAAGACGTTTTGAGAACAGATTGGTTGCATGGCAATAGAGTCACTCCAGACACCAAAAGAGAGAAACACTACTTCCAAAGACGTTTTGAGAACACTTCTGGGGAAGGGCAATGAAAGAGTAACATCCAGAAAACCAAAAAGAGAGAACATCATTCCACAAGAGTTGAGAAATTCTGTGACAGGCATATGAAGGTAACCACTCCGACACAAAAAGAGAGAAACATAATGCTGACGAAAGTTTTTGAGAACACTTCTGGTGAAAGGCAATGAGAGTACACTCGGAACAAAAAGAGAGGATACACATAACTTCACAAGACGTTTTTGAAGACACTTCTGGTGGAAGGATGAGAGTACACTCCGGAACCAAAAAGAGAGAAACACATACTTCAAAAGAGCGCTTTGAGAAGACTTTCTGGTGAAAGGCAATGAAGAGTATAATTCAGAAACAAAAGAGAGGAAACGTCACTTCCACAAGACGTTTGAGACACTTAGGTGAAGTCAATGAAGAGTAACCACTCAGACACAAAAAGACGAAACACATACTCCACAAGAGAAGTTTTGAGAACTCTGGTGAAAGGCATGAAAGTAACCACTCAGACACAAAAGAGAGAAAACATACTTCCCAGACGTTTTGGAAACACTTCTGTGAAGGGCAATGAAGAGTACCTCGGACACAAAGAGAGAAACACTCATGTCAAAGATGCTTCGAGAACACTTCTGGTGAAAGGAATGAAGACTTATCCATTCACGAACCAACAAAACAGAGGAACAATCACTTCACAAGACGTTTGAGAAATTCTGGTGAAGGCAATGAAGAGTAACCACAGACACCAAAAAGAGAGGAACACATTAATTCACAAGACGTTTTGAGACACTTCTGGTGAAAGGCAATGAAGAGTAAACTCGGAACCAATACGGAGAACACATCACTTTCACAGACGTTTTGAGAACACTTCTGGTGAAGAGGCATGAGAGTACGTCCGAACCAAAAAGAGAGGAACACATCAACTTCCACAGACGTTTGAGAAATTCTGTGAGGGCATTAAGAGTACACTCACGGACACAAAAGAGAGAACATACATCACTTCCAAACACTTTTGAGAAACACTTCTGGAGAAAGGAATGAGAAGTAACCTCCGGAACCAAAAAGGAGAGGAACATCATACTTCCACAAGAGTTTTGAGAACATTTGGTGAAAGGCAATGAAGAGTTAACCACTCCGGACACCAAAACGAGAGGAACACATCACTTCCACAGAGTTTTGAGAATTCTGGTGAAGGCCATGAAGAGTAACCACTCGGCAGCAACAAGGAGAACACTCTTCAACAAGACCGGCTTTGAGAACACTTCTGGTGAAGAATGAAGGTAAACCACTTCCAGAACAAAAAGAGAGGAACCGTGATTCAACAAGACGTTTTTGGCGAACCTTCTGGTTGAAAGGCATGAAGAGTACACTCCGGAACAAAAAGAGAGGAACCATCATTCACAAGAGTTTTGAGAACTTCTGGTGAAAGGCAATGAAGAGTACTCGGAACCAAAAAGAGAGAAACACTCATTCACAGACGCTTTGAGACTTATGGTGAAAGGCAATGAAGAAGTAAATCAGGAACGCAAAAGAGAGGAACAGTCATTACAGACGTTTTGAGAACTTCAGGTGAGTCATGAAGAGACCTCCAGACCAAAAAGAGGAGAAATCAATCACTTCACAGACGTTTTGAGACACTTCGTGGTGAAAGGCAATGAGAGTAACCATTCCTAGAAAAAAAAGAGAGAAAACATCACTTCACAGCCGTTTTGAGAAATTCTGGTGAAGGCAATTGAAGATAACTCACTCCGGAACAAAAAGAGAAACACTATTCGACAAGATGCTTGAGAACACTCTGGTGAAAGGATGAGCTACCACTCTGAACCAAAACGAGACCATCCTTCACAAGACGCTTTGAGAAACTTCTGGTGAAGGCAATGAATAGAGTAGCACTCAGACGAAAAGGAGGAGACTCATTCACAGGAGTTTTGAGAAACTTGGTGAATAGGCAATGAAGAGTACCCATCGTGAACAAAAAAGAGAGAAACATCACTTACAAGACGTTTTGAGACATATTCTGGTGAAAGGAATGAAGAGTACACTTCAACACAAAAGAGAGGGAACATACTTCAAACGTTTTGAGAATTTCTGTGAAAGGAAATGAGAGTACATCAGAAACCAGAGCGAATCATCATCCCACAAGACGTTTTGAGAAATTCAGGTGAAAGTAATGAAAGAGTAACCATCAGAACCAAAGATACGAAACTAACTCCACAAGCGTTTGAACACTTTAGTGAAAGTAAATCGAGAGTCACCACTCAGACACAGAAAAAGGGAAACACATCATTCCAAAGAGCTTTGAGAAACTTCTGGTGAAAAGGCAATGAAAGAGTAAACCACTCTAGACACAAAAGAGCGAACACATCATGTCAGAAAGAGCTTTGAGAAATTCGGTGAAAGGCAATTGAAGAGTAACCATCCGGAACCAAAAAGATCGTACACATAACTTCACGAACGTTTGAGAACACTTCTGGGAAGTCAATGAAAGAGAACCCTCAGAACAAAAAGAGGAATACTGTTTCACAGAGCTTTGAGAAATTCTGGTGAAAGGAATGAAGAGTAATAGACAAAAAGAGAGGACAGACATCACTTCCACAGAGTTTTTGAGAAACTTCTGGTGAGGGCAATTAAGAGTAACACCCGGACACCGAAAAAGAGAGAAACAATATTCAAACAACGTTTTGAGAAACTGTCTGGAGAAAGGATGAGAGTAACCTCGGCACCAAAAAGAGAGGAACAATCATTCAAAGGTTTTGAGAACACTTTTCTGGTGAAAGGCAATGAAGAGTAACATCCTGAACCAAAAGAGAGGAAACATCACTTCCACAGAGTTTGAAACAGAATTCTGGTGAGGCAATGAAGAGTAATCGACACGAAAAGAGAGAACATCATACTTCCACAGACGCTTTGGAAGACTTTGGTGAAAGGCATGAAGGTAACCACTCCGAAACAAAGAGAGGAAAAGTCCTTCACAAGATGTTTTGAGAAACTTCAGTGAAAGTCAATGAAGAGTACCACTTCCATGAACAAATAGGAGAACCCATACTTCGTTCAAGCGTTTTGAGAAACTTCTGGTGAAAGGCAATGAAGAGTAACCAATCAGAACAAAAGAGAGAACACATCACATATCCACAAGAGTTTTGAGAAACTTCTGGTGAAGGCAATGAAGAGTACCATCGGGACACCAAAAAGAGAGACACTACTTCGACCAGATGCTTGGAGAAATTTGGTGAAGGCAATGAAGATTACCATTTTGAACCAAAACGGGAACATATTAAAGAACGCTTTGAGAAACTTTCTGGTGAAAGGCAATGAAGAGTAACCACTTCCAGAACAAAAAGAGAGGAACAATAATTCACAAGACGTTTTGAGAACACTTCTGGTGAAAGGCAATGAGAGTACCACTCCAGACACAAAAAGAGAGGAACAGTACATCCTTCCAAGAACCGTTTTGAGAACTTTCTGGTGAAGGGCAATTAAGGTAACACTCCGGACCGCAAAAAGAAGAGAAAAGATACTTCCAACATTTGAGAAACTTCTGGAGAAGCAGAGAGTACACTTCCGGATCACAAAAAGAAGGGCAACATCACTTCAAGACGTTTTGAGAACCACTTTGGTGAAGGCAATGAAGAGTACATCTCCGGACAAAAAGAGAGAACAATCTTCACACGAGTTTTTGAGAAGCACTTCTGGTGAAGGCATGAAGAGTAACACTCGGACACAAAGGAGAAACAATCACTTCCACAAGAGCTTTAGAATTCCTGGTGAGGGCAATGAAGATAACACTTCCAGAAACCAAAAAAGAGAGGAAGTACTTCGCACAGACGTTTTTGAGAACATTCAGGTGAAGTCAATGAAGAGTAACCCACGCAGACCCAAAGAGAGAAACATCACGTCCACAAGACGTTTTGAAACATTCTGGTGAAGGCAATGAGAGTAACTTCCAGAAACCAAAAGAGGAACAATCACTTGACAGACGTTTTGAGAACTTTGGTGAAAGGGCATGAAGAGTACATACCGGAACAATAGAGAGAAACACATACTTCGACAAGATGTTTGGAACACTTCTGGTGACGGCATGAGATTACACTAGAAAAAAACAGAGGAAAATTACTTCCCCAAGACGCTTTGAGAACTTTGGTGAAGGCAATGAAGAATACCATCCAGACACCAAAAGAGGGACACTCATTCACAAGAACTTTTGAGAACACTTCTGGTGAAAGGCAATGAATAAACTTCCGGACACAAAAAGAGGAACACATCACTTTCCCAAGATGTTTTGAGAAAATTCTGGTGAATAGGCAATGAGAGTAACGCACTCACGAACAAAAGAGAGAACACATCACTTCACAAAGATTTAGAAACATTCTGGTGAAAGGCAATGAAGAGTACCAATCCAGAACCAGAAAAGAGAGAACATCATCACTTCCAGACGTTTTGAAGACATTCTGGTGAAGGCAATGAAGAGTACCTCCGGCACAAAAAGAGAGAACACAATCACTTCGACAAGAGTTTGAGACTTCTGGGTGAGGCATGAAGAGTAATCCGGACAAAAAAGAGAGACTACATCATTCCATAAGACGTTTTGAGAATTTCTGGTGAAGGCAATGAGAGTAAACACTCCGGACAAAAGAAGAGAAAACATACTTCAAGACGCTTTGGGAGAACCTTCTGGTGAAAGGCAATGAAGAGTACACTCCCAGAAACAAAGAGAGACAGTCACTTCACAGACGTTGAGAAACTTCGGTGAAGTCAATGCAGAGTACACTCAGACAAAGAAGAAACACATCATTCCACAAGAGATTTGAGAACAACTTTGAGAAAGGAATGAAAGAGACCATCAGAACCAAAGAGAGAAAACATATTCAACAAGACGTTTGGAGAAACTTTCTGGTGAAAGGCATGAAGAGTAAGCACTCGGACACCAAAGAGGAAACACATATCGACAAGATGCTTCGAGAACACTTCTGGTGAAAGGCAGAGATTAACTCTGACACCAAAACAGAGGAACCATCTAATTTCACAGACGTTTGAGAACACTTCTGGGAAGGCAATGAAAGAGTAACATCAGACACGCAAAAAGAGAGGAAACATCATTCCAAAGACGTTTTGAGAACACTTCTGGTGAGGCAATGAAGAGTAACACTCCGGAACCAAAGAGAGAAACACATCATTCCAAAGACGTTTTGAGAACAATTCGGTGAAAGGCAATGAAGAGTAACCACTCAGACACAGAAGAGAGGAACACATACTTTCCAACGTTTGAGAACACTTCTTGGTGAAAGGAAATGAGAGTACCAATACAGAAACAAAATGAGAGAAACACTCATTCCACAAGACGTTTTTGAGAAACTTCAGGTGAAAGTCAATGAAAGAGTAACCATCCCGACACAAAGAGAGAAAAATATTCAAGACGTTTTGAGACTTCTGGTGAAGGCATGGCAGAAGTAACATCAGAAACCAAAAAGAGAAGAACCTACTTACACAGGCGTTTGAGGACTTCTGGTGAAAGGAATGAGAGTAACATCGCAACAAAGAGAGAACCATACTTGAGATCTTTGAGAACACTTCTGGTGAAAGGCAAATGAAGATTAACATCATGCCAAAAACAGGGAAACATACTTCACAAGAGCTTTGAGAACATTCTGGTGAAAGCATGAAGAGTAACATCTCCAGACAAAAGAGAGGAAACATCTTCAACGTTTTGAGACACTTTGTGAAGGCATTAAGAGTAAACCTCGGACAAGAAAGAGAGAAACTACTCCAAAGTTTTGAGAAAACTTCTGGAGAAGGCAATGAAGAGTACCTCGGAACAAAGAGGGAACCTCATTTCCAAAGTTTTGAGAACTCTGTGAAAGGATGAATGAGTACACTCCGGACCAAGAAAAGAGAGAACACTTACTTAAGATTTTGAGAACACATGGGCAGCATGAAGGTAACCCTCCGGACACCAAAGAGGATAAAACACTATTCATGACGCTTGAGAATTCTGGTGAAGGGGCATGAAGAGTACCATCAAAACCAAAAGAGAGGAAACGTGAATCCACGACGTTTGTGCAACTTCTGGTGAAGGCAATGAGGTACACTGGACAAAAGAGAGGAAACATCTCAAGAAGTTTTGAGACTTCTGGTGAAGGCATGAAGAGTACACTCCGGGACCCAAGAGAGAAACACTCACTTCAAAGACGTTGAGACTTTGGTGAAGCATGAAGAGGTAACACTCAGAACAAAGAGGGAACGTATTCAGCAGAGTTTTGAAAACTAGGTTGAAAGTATGAAGATGTAATCCCAGACCCAAAAGAGGAAACCATTTCACAGTTTTGAGAACATTGGTGAGGCATGAAGAGTAACCTCCAGAAAAAGGAGAACACATATTCAAGCGTTTTGGAACACTTTGGTGAATCAGAATGAGAGTAACATCGACCAAAGAGAGAAAATCACTTCGACAAAGTTTGGACCTTTGTGAAGGCATGAGATTACACTCTGAGACAAAAAGAACCATACTTCAAGAGCTTTGAGAAATTCTGAGGTGAACAGGAATGATGATAGTAAATCGCAAAGAGAAACATATAAAGACGTTCTTGAGAATTCTGTGAAGGGATGAAGAGTACCACTAGGAAAAGGAGACTATTCCAGTTTGAAATTTGGGTGAAGGCATGAGAGTACAATCCGACAAAAGAGAGG
>CM068962.1:60046363-60058832 GCA_035128595.1 Eptatretus atami
AAGAATGAGATGCAAGAAAGAGTAGTGAAAGAACAACAAATGAAGCAGGAAAGGGAGATCAACCAATTGAAAGAAACGACGAGATTGGAGAAGGAAGAACGAGAGAGACAGTGGGAGAGGAAACAAAAGGACAAGAACAACTAAAGGAGAAAGCAAGGTTGGAGTACGCGGAGATGTTGGAAGAACAACGAATGGACAATGAAAAGAAGGAAAAGGAGATGCAACAATGAAGGAAAAGAGAATGGAGATGAAGAACAATGGAGACGGGTGGGATAAAAAACAAAAAGAAACGAATTTGAAAGTGACCAACCAAGGAGAGAGCAAGGTTGGAGTACCGGAGAGTGGAAAAACTCCGGAAAGATAACGAACAACTAAAAAGGCTCAGAGAGGAAGAACGACTCACATGAAGGAAAATAGTCCAAGGAAGAAACGGAAATAATAAACGAAGTACGGAGAAATTACAGGAGGTAGAGGACGACGACGAGAGACGCAGAAAGAAAGAAACAAAGCACAACAACACACACATGAGAAGTCTAGCGAAGGACAATGAGCGGGGAGCTATGGGGATGCCCGTGGCCCGGGCAAGCAGCAGATAGCCTCCTTCAGATGAACGGAGGAGGAAAGCCCCTTGAAGCTGGAAGCGACCAGGGGTATAGTCGAGCCTGCGAGTTAGGGGGGGGGCGAGCTGAACGGTAAACACGCGGAGTCTGGGTTGGAGGTCCCCGGACCCCTGTGTACGCAGCGCTACCAACCAGCAGGAGTGTATTCACGGGTGTTTGTGTTTTCACGAGTATGGGCGGAAGGGCGTGTGTGAACACGCACGCGAAGCGTGGGTGAATAGGCCCGGTGTTCAGAGAGAACAGCGTGGTGAGGTCGCCGTAATTGAAGGTGAGATGAAAGGCGGGTATGCGGATCACGGCAACCGCGGTTAGCCCAGACTGAGTGTCATGGAGAGTTGTAACGTCCAGTGAGCACCGTGGAGTGCGCGTTGAATGGAGCGACAAAGGACGGCCGATCCTAAAAGACGAGGGTACAAAGGCCGAATAGCGGTCCGACTGTTTCGAGACCGCCGGACGCGACGGCTTAGACGTGCACAGGTGGGTCCGTAGCTGTGCTCGACTACGAGGCCTTGCCAGTGCGCGCCTGCGCGAAAGTCAAAATACGGTCATGAAAACGCAACCAAAGCGGTGGATAAGGCCGATCCCATGGAGCGGCGTCTCACAGAGCCGGCTGAGGATTGTGAATTCGGATGATATATGGGTACTCCCATGACGTATGCTTGCGATGTCTGGAAAAGCCATGACAAGCACCAGGTCTCGGTGGAACCCACCGAAGACCGCAGAGCTGGCTTATGAGAATGCGCAGGAAGTTACGTTGGTGCTGCATGCACCAGCGGAGCAGAGCGGATCTGTGGAATCCGTGCAAAGGAGGGGAACCCTCCGGTATGTACCGTCCCGATGGAAGGGTACGAGGGTGCGAAGCGCGAACCACCTGCAGGAGCGTCAACGAGGGATAAGAGCGCAGTTTGCGATTGCTCGCGGGCTGGTTGCGCATTAAAAGCCACACACCCATTAAGAAAAGGAGCACGAAACAAAGCAAGCACACACACCACTTGGAGTAAAGAGGAATTCCTCGAGGTCGGGGGGGTAAGAAGACCCCCTTCCTTGGCATCAGGAACGGAACTAGTTAGGGGGAAGGTGTTATTAGTAAGACCGGAGCTTCAATGGGGGCGGGACAAGTCCCTCATGGGCCCGGGAATGGTAGTTAGTCCGGGTGGAACGTCAGTTTATATATTTAGCGATGGAACATGAATTGAGGCAGTGACAACCGGAGAACTGGAGAGAAGGGGACGTTAAGCTTAGGCCACGAGAGGTAAAAGGAACCGTCGGTATGTAAGGGCATGAAGAGGGAGCACGAGGGTAGCTATGGATCTCGGAGGGAAGAAGAATGCAGTGGTTCACCGCATCCGATGAGAGGGATGAAAATGTATACTTGATGAGTGAGTGAGGGCCACGGGTCGGAGTGAATGGAGAAGGTGGAACCATGCCATGGTTGTGATTGAGTGTCTGGGGCAGAGTATTCCCACCCAAGGGACGCATCCGTGTCAAGTACATAGGCAGATTAGTAGGTTACCTGTCAAAGTGACAAAGAAGGAGGGCGTTTTGCTGGTGGTGGTGCGAATTCGTATGACCTCTGAATACCCGTTTGGAAGGTCATGAGTCTCTGTAACGGCTGGTAGTGCTGCGAACTGAGTGAGATCGCTTAGTGGTCACCCTGCCACGTGGAGGGCACTGATGTCAGGCGGGCCCTTTCTTTAGCCGCGGTAGGCAGGGCCCAAGGAGGAGTGCCGGCGTATACGCATATGTGGGCACGGGTTGGCCCCGATGAATGCGGGCCGTGGCCGCCAATGAGCCAACAGTGGGCATGTCCGACGGCATACCGGGCACCCGGGGAAAGGGGTCCCCGTTGCCACCAGCCTGTGAAGCCACGTTGGAAGGCATACCGAGGGAAGGAGTAGCCAGGGAGGGCACTCGCCCAAATTATGGGAGCTGGTAGCCGGGACAGTCGCAGGGGCCCGGGTGCTATAGTGTAGAGAATCGGACGAGAGGAAAGGCCTGCAAGAAGCACACGTCCCAGCTAATGAGACGTGCGAGGCAGCTGAGAAAAATTGGAGGCAAGCCCAAATTATGAAGGGACGCCAACACAGGCCGACGGAAGCTTGTAATGAGAATAGCAATGAGATAAGCGACAAGGCCACCACTTGGTAAAAACCCCTGGTAGTAAAAGTTAATAAACTATTAGGTGTATCGAAGGAAAAGTGAGCCCCTTGGGGCCCCGCACCATCCATTTCCCTTCGTCTTCGTTGTGGACGCCACATGGACTCCCACCTTGAGAGTAGACCTGAAGTCTAGTAGCCATGTCTGAGGCTTCATGGCTCGAAACAGGACACTCTCCGATTACCCCTCGCACAGGAAGGAACACATAAGGGCTGGGATAGGCTAGTAAGCACAGGAGGTTAGCCGGACAGACGACAAAAATGGGGTTAGGGAGACGTATAAAAAGGAAGATAAGATGGGGGCTACTAAATTGTTTGCAATACCTATGGATAGTGGTTGTATCTGGACAGAGACAGGCAAAGCGAATGGTTTGGAGGGAGAACATATGGGTAAATGGCCCTATGCCTAGCCTTCAGGGAGTGCGCGCAACCGTGCACACCTGGGGGCACTCCTCACAACACGCCGTCCAGATCCTCCGCACGAAAAGACATAGATGGCGCCTGGCCAGCTTTGTATTGTCGGCCTGGTTTGCTACAGCGGCGTTTCCGGCCTTGCCTTGCATGGCTTGATGCCTTCCTCTGCTTAACTCGCTAACCCTCTATCCCTTCTTGCATTTGCCCCCACTGTGCTTCCATTTCTATGTCGCCAGAATCAATCGCGCAAATTGCGTGGACTGCCCTGCATTCACCCTACGCCGAGCCATTTGGTTGCTGTACCTCGTTCCGATCCACGTTTTTGTCAAGAGAGCGCGCGCTGCAGGCAGCCTACAATTACTGGGGACTGGCCATAGCAGCCCGTGCACCGTGTTGGCACCAGCGCCATCTGTCCATCTCACACGGGACGAGTGGCAGCCTCATCGCGTGGTTCAGACCTGACATTGTTCATGAGCAGAGACGCATTGGCATGCGGCGCCCGCGTTCAAAAATGGCGATGCGTGGATGCGCCGCATAGCCGCGCGGTTGGGTGAGTTGGCCGATTCAACGCACGGAAGAAAACAACAAAAAGAAGGAAGAACCGACCAGAAGGGGGCACATTTTGATACACGGCCCCTGAAGACGGTCTTGCCTTCAGCTGGCTGAGTGTCACTCACCACCACTAAAAACCGTTGACGAATGCTTATGTGCTTCTTCCGCCACAGATCACATTCAGTCCTCGGCGCCATGAGTTAGTGACAATTAATAAGTCATAGGATTGAGTTAAAACTCTGTCATTGATTTGCTCCCCAGCAGTTTGTCGTACGCCCGGCAATTCGTTGTCATCTGAACGAGTGAATTGTTATTGTTAAGTTAGCTTACCAGCCCGAGGTTATTTACATTTTGGAGACGACGTGATACCACCAATATGTCGACCACCAGGACCAAAGGAAAATCGGTGACTAGGGTAAACTTAAACACTATAGAGGCGCCCAACGAATCATTGAACGACTGGGAAAACCGAGTCGAGAACCAAAGGGCGCCAGCGTGGACTGTTACGGATGTGGGAAACTGCACAGAACTCCCATTGCAGTCTACCAAGACGTTAATGTCGTAAGTTGTGTGCCCAGGATAGATTCTCCCCACCGGATGTCAACGCCAGAAGGCTTAGGTGCCCCCCAGCCTGAGTAGATATCCCATACCGAGGCTAGTACGGGAAGTACGTTACGCGCGGCGGGCAATGGTGTCGAGGTATGTAGTCTCTTCGTCGTATTAAACAACACCTTCACTCTACCACCTCTCCTCAATAACCGCTCAAACATCTCCTCAACTCCACATTCTCAACCAACGGCGCCGAACATTCCCTCAACAAACGCTACCTTAACTCAACAACGTGCAACATAACGTCCACCGACCTTGGGCGACGAGTGTTAAGCGTCGCGCAACAACCCCGGGGCACAGAGAGAGAGCAGAACTAAATACGTCTCCTCACCCTCTCATCGGCGGCTGCGCACAGGACGCACCGGGCCATCGTTGTTTCGGCCACAACGGGCAATTCCAAAACGGCCTGAGCGGTAATCTCTGCCTTAGGGACAGATCCCGGCGAGCTTCAACGTTCGTTGGGTAGGCGAGAGGGCGTGTGATTTCAACGCACCTCCGTTCTCCGCGATTGTCGAATCGCGCAAGTATCGGGTATCAAAATGACAGAAATGGGCGGGAGCCAGGCGCGGGGTGAAAGGTCAGAGTACATAAACCAACACCTGCACCGCCCCGAGGCGCGCCATAACAGATACAGGATGCGCTGGATAACGCCAAGTTTAGATTCCGAACATTCAGGATCCGCTAGAACCAGTGAGCGTAAGTCGAGCGAAATAGTGGGTCACGCGAGTCGGTTCCTGTGTCCAGTTCGATCGCGGGAAGAAGACAGTTGGGTACGAGTCTGGTTCACGCGCCTCCATTGAAGAGAGATAGGTTCATCTCCTCTGGAGGCGAAGCGGAGTCGCAGCTGGAGATCCTGGCGTGAAGTCGAATCGGCTATATGCAGTTCGTTCGCGTTCCGTGTTTCGGAGTGGAGGAGCGCCGAGTGATTCATGTTTGAAGTCCAGTGCAGGCGTTGCCGTGAGTCGGAACGACCAGCGCAAGAGTTGATATCCGGTGAGACGGTATCGGTCCCGTGACAGGCATGTCACTCGCAGAGCGCAGCGGAGAACTGGAGTCCCTCGGCCCAGCCAATACGCAGTACAGTGCAGTGGGCCCTGTGATGTTCTTGAGGGGTCACCGCGAGAAAGGTCGCAGCTACCGCCAATAACGTCCGAGGACGTCCGCACGGACGTCCGCAGCGAGGACGCAGAGGAGTTGAGCGTGCTCTTAAGAGTAGTGCCGAACCCCTCTAAAAAGCAGGCCTTCGCTCCACCGTAATTCCCGAGGCTGCTCGCTCGGCTAGGCCCGGAACTCCCTGATCCGGCCGCACGGCTGGGCCTGAGGATCCACCAGATGGCCTGGCCTTAGCCGTACATCAAGCTGCCGGTTCGACGACTGAAGACCTCACGAGGTTCGCCCACGAGTTACCCACGAGGTGGCGGTTAACGGCTGTGCCGACGGGATGTCCTCTAACCGGAAGCACCTACGGTCTGGTCCAGCAGCTTCCGCGACGAACACGTTAAAGGGAACCCGAACGCCTCTTTCCGCCCCTCTGTTATCTTATTCTGGGTTTTTTGACAATGGAATCGGTGGCGCACCTAGTCGATAAGTAGATGACGTTATAGGAGTGTACGTAAGAAGATGCACACAACGCTGGTAGGTTTCTTGCTCATGTCGCTTCCCTGTAGCCGGGGCAGTTCAGTTATGTCCCCATCTGCGTGAGGTCAATTGACGCAATATATTACATTCTTTAATGCAAAGAAATGCAGTGCTCGAAACTATACATCCGGCGAGTCTGCCGGTCCCTCCTTCCATTGAGTCGCCTAGGGGTAATTGATTCCCGGAATAACACCGCTGCGCTATTTAATAGCGAAAATATATCGTAGTCCGACAGGTGCGGCGACTAGTTAAACCACTCGCAAGCGCAACGGCCGCGAGCTGCGGTAAAAAACGGCTACCATGCGCCTGGAGGTCCCGTCGAGGGTGACAATCCACAGCTATGTCGTAATCTGTCGCGAATACTTAGTGTAATTGGATCGTCGAACCAATCTCGCCGATCACCCTTCGCCAGCCGTCAGGGAACAGGAAAAATAAATAAATCACAGAGGAGTTGGCTCCAGATCTACGCGTTGTGGCTTTCAAAAACACACCCGTCAGCGGGATTTCGGCGTTGAAATGCTTGACAAAGGATTGCGAACTTTAAGATTGCCGACGTCGGCTGGGCTCGCGTGCGGCCCGTGCGAATAAGCTAAAAGCGCTCGTGTTCGCTATGACGCCGAACGGTGAGATCTCACAACAAATATTTCACGCTTTTTTTATCTGATTCGGTACATAAGCTGTGACTGCTTATCCAAGCAAGAATCGCAGTACGTGTATTTTACATGGTATTAATATCAGTGGTACTGAAAACCGGTACGTGCTGCAAGGGTTAAAAAATCAATTTAGTGCATATTGAAATACATTGCAGATTAAACATAAGATGGATTCATTAGCATAGGTTCTGCCCCTCTAAACTTTTTCTTGCCCCTTTGTGTAACAAGTAAGTGAACGCGACTTTGCGATCCAGCGCTACATATATAGCATAATTATAGGCTATATCTATGTATGACGTAACTACACATAGATAGACTCTGAGTAATGTATTGTAGCATCATACAGAATACCGGACTATAATTGTAGATAATCGAATAGTATACATAGCTATCAGATATGGATATACTATAGTAAAAATAGTCATAATATGTATAATATGTTATAGTACCTATTAATGTAGCAATATATACTGTGTATGTATAAATATGTATAGGTAAGGTAGGTAAGAGCAAATCATTGATGTACAGATAGGATAATATGTAGGTATAGTGTGTAATGTAATGATGAATACTATGAATTGTGAGGGATGATATATATCCATAATTAGTATCATGATATACATGGTCATATATAAATATCGGGAACTATATATATTAATTTGTGAGTAATTAATACTAACTATAGTACTGCATGGCACAATTGATTAGATTTTAATGTAGAACTATATAAACAGGGAAGTCCGAAAGGTGTTACTTTACCTCCTGAAAATTCTTGGTCACTTCCTCCGGTAAACCTTCACACATCTCGACCCTCGCGCCCGCTCACCGCATTAGTAACGGTAAAAATTGAAACGTACAGAAAATGGATGTAGCACATACAATAACAGCAAATGACATAGTAAGTAACTGGTTGGTACACAGCACCTAACCCCTGTAAATTAAAAAATGAGTTTCGAAGAAACAATGCTTCACTGGAATGAAAGTGACTTTCGCGAGGCCCAATGTGGACAATGACACAGCATTGACAGCAAAGTGGGGAGGCAAATGTAAGTGGCTGTCTCGTATACCAAAAAGGCCCAAGTCGGCTAATGGAATAGACTCTCACTCAATCACAAGGCCTGGTGTCGTGCCGCTACCTCCCGCTGGAATTTTGATGTTGTGCCCTCGGTCTCTGTGAAGATAGAAAGGTATTGGAGGTCGGAGAAGGAAGGCAGTCAGTGGTGGATGGAGGATAGGAAGAGAAGGGTGCAGTGTGTGAAGGAGAGTCACGAGGTGAAGGATGTAGAGGTGAGAGGTCAATAGATGGGAGGTAGATGAGAGAGAGACAAACAATACCTTAGTTTAATAATCGGACACGGCTATAAATATAGTATAACTGAATATATAAGTATAATATATAATTTTATAGTATACAATCATTGAAGGAAGAAGCTAACGGGAACGCACCTCTCAGTCTGTGATTGATTTCATGCTCCAAGGTTAGATGTCCATATAATGGCCAAACCTTCAGTCAGCTTGGCAAGGTAATTCGATGTTGGGAAACTCAGTCAGACATCATCTTTAAATGTGAGGTCGGTGAATCGTGGATTCATTGACAAGAAAACCTGACCACTGACAAATGTCCATATAAGCAAGGAAAACCAAGTTATCATACCGTGCACACTAGGATCTCAGTCTCTATCCCTAAGCGTCAAACGTCTTCGTTTTCCACTACACAATCATGCGCGGACCGATTCCACTCGATTTGCTAATCTCGGATAATAAAAAATCGTCTTCCTCAGTTCGAACATAGCTGCACTCGATAATCCATTCATATTCTCGCATATCCCATGGAAGGAATGCTCATCTTTCGCAACATGCAGATCCCGGAGTGATTGTCCCGCTTTCCGGGCTACGTTGATTTTGAGTGCGGTCGGTGTGTTTTGGGAGGTAGGAATAGTGATATTATTTGCATTTGGTGGACTGTCACAAATTATGCTAAAGGTATCGATATAACAACTATGCCAATTTGGACGGAGCTCTTCGTGTTTAGGTTCGCTGTAATGGTATCAGATATTAAGATCGTGGGTGATTAATCAGCTTAAGCTCCAGATTAATGGCATAACAGCATGATGGTCGAAATGCCCAGTACACTGTGGCTCTTGGGCTCGAGTGCCCTGATGATAATTCCTGGAGTATATTTCATCTGGTTGAGAATATTAATTTCGAGTGCACTTACCACCGGCACCTAAGTTAACATTCGCTTGGATAGAAGCAGTAGCATACAGCACAGCCACTAGAAGAGTAAAACATCTGATCTTCAAGATGCTCGAGACTACTTTCAGATGTCGATGCACCAATCACCGACAGTCCAAGGAAAAAGCGAGCGCTGAATCCGAACAAATAATAGGTACGAACTGACTTGAATGGAAGTCCGATGAGCAACGAAGTGACACCGCCAATGCTAGTCACAACTGAAACTCTTATAGAACACTGTCCAATTCAGGGGTTGCACAATTACACAGCTGTTTTACACTGAGAATCTAATTGATCACAATCCCATCTCTTTGTCTTCTTGGAATGCACCACAGCGGGCGAGCATTCATTGTTTGGGATGCGGTCTCTGCTATGCTTTCAGTGCACCTGTTTGTAAAGGCAGGTAATGGTGGATTTTAGATCTGGCTGATGGCGCGCACTATTAATTCATTCCAGCTGATAGGATGCTGGGAATCTTAACATTCCCCCAACTGAATCGGCAGGACCGGGTCCGCAAGTTTCATGCCACCGGGAGAGAACGTGACACATAGAATGAACCGGGACCTGTCTACAAAAAGGGATATGAACCGTTATTACTATGCGTACGTCGACGATTTCAATACCTGCAACGTAGTACATTGCTCAGAGGCATATGTGTTCACCTTAATGGTGATTTCGAGCTAACCTGAATAAAGCCATCCTCATCCCCGAGCAGGCAGCTATCCTGACCGGATTATAATACGAAATGATATAATTGATCTGATTGATCAATCTATTGCTCTTCTGCCCCATCAGATCTAGCTGGCTACTACTCATATAGGTTCACAGTGTTCTTTCAGTGAGGAAATGAACCCACGCGGACTTCAAATCATCAGAATCTCGGTGCTTGCGATAAACGTCCCAAAATGTATCTATTAAAAGAGAGTTGATCATTGTGTCGCATTATCCTCTACTGAGAGTGCGCGGACACCATCATTGAGATGATGGGCTCAAAAACGCCATTCCAAAGGCCAAGTGCCGTGTATTGAGTGGCTTGAGACACAGTCAAAGATGGACAAAACACATCCCAGCTACTCAACAAATGGAGTGGTTAAGCCATCGATTGCTTTTTGTTTAGCCTCGATGCATACCATAAGTGCTGAAGTGCACAGAAACGGAACAGACAAACAATAGCACTTTTCGACCTTGTAATATCTTGTATTGCCCCATTATCACAAGGAAATATACATTGTGCAACCGAACTAAATGTAGGCTCGCCGGCATGAGTTGTCCACAACTCAGGGCGGATCATCCAGGCACCTCAGGTGGATGCGTCAAGAACCGGATAAATGCACAGAGAACGCCAAATGGTGACTCGGCTTGACAAGCACCCTGCGCCTCGGGCATTTCGTCAAAGCAGATGCTTGACGTGGGTTCGATAGTAGCGCTATTGGCGGTTTACGAGCCTTCCTCGTGCTTCTCTCGAGAAATGTATGTTCGCAGCACGCATACAAGTCACGCGCTCAAGGATCCGAAGTGTGAACAAGCTGCGCGTCCTACCATAAAGATTTTACTGTGGAAATTCGCATTTGTATCTCCGGGTCCTTATGGAACGATAACGGAATCCGAATATGATGAGTCAAATATGCCAACAAAACCACACACCAGTGACAAGGGATTCCTGCCGTGCACACCCTTGTCCAAGCACTCACACATGTGATTGGTGCCCCAGTACATCCATCCCTTCTTCCCCCGGATACAACTTGCATCTAGCAAACCTGGGTAAGTCCACAGCAGCGGATCGACACGATTTAAACCGGCACCTGCCGAGTCCGTCGAAGTTACACTGTTAAACATTCGGGTCATTTCAATGATAGCTGTCTGGTGCATTCATGAGGGGTGGTCTAGAACTCTCTTCCCCGCTTGAACAGTGGAGAATAATAAGTCCAATGACTGACATCAACAGTAAGTTAATGATGAAGCAGTAGCGTTACTGGTAAATATAATCTCATGATAATAGACTGGTTCCAAATCAAATACAAAATCATGTCAGCAATTCAGTTCGTCCCATCCCCCCCCAACCCGTCCACCTCCCACCGAGACGGAATTAGAACTGCCATTATCACCTCTTGAGTCTAGTCTACACTCCTGGTGATAATCTTAGGACTGCCTGCCTTGATGCCCTGCTGAGTCTGGTCTAGGACTTATGCTTTCGGTTCCCCTGTTCTTCCGGATCTGTCCTCTGCCACGTCAATTTTGGAGGGCTCGTCGCAGTAATTGGTGACTGTCTCTCTCTCTGAGCTCCTCATCGGACCATTGCCTAAAAAAATATAAATCGCAAGTCCTTCCTCAGGGTTCTCGAGATCTTCATATGCTCTTCATGTTAGTACATCATACATTCCGTCCATGAGTTGTGTTCATGCCATCAGAGTCATCCACCCAGTCTTATACAGTTTTTGTGAGCATCCAGAGCGATTAAGTGTCGACAAAAATATAGCTTTCACATCATATGGAAGCTTGCTCAAAATCTCTTAAATTTGTCTCCTCTTTATTGAATGTAACACCAGACGTCCACTAGACTTGTCTGCCTCATTTCCAGACATCGATGCTTTGTCCCTAAATAGGCCAAAATCTTCTGACGAGTTTTGCCTCATCCCGGACCCTGCGAATTGAAAATCTTGTAGGTGCTACCACTAATTACCTGATACTCCGGATCACCGTGAAGGTGACCGGAGGTCGTTTTACCCATGTCTGTCTGTCTGTCGTACCAAAGAATATCCCAAAAAGTTAGGACGGAATTGCAGAAATAATAAACTTGCAGAACGTGTGTCAAAAGAACAAATTTGAAATGATTATATGGTGAATTACCGAATTGCTAGCATCGTGGACACTAGAATGTTTTTTAGATTTAAATAGATCTCACGATCGAATAATAGGGCCAAAAACGAGACTATAGGCTATAGAGGTGTGCAAAAGGTGCGAGAAGAAGTGAATGACAACAAGCGGATGGAGTGAAGACTTTGGTTAGTGTGACGAAGCAACAACCTGCCACTATCATTTGGTAAGGTTGGATTCAACTCTCGTCTACCATCCGGGAATATCTAAAACGTAAACTGGTTTCAGAATTCCTGGTGGATGTATGTGCTGCATACCGAGTGCCAGGTCTCGTTGACCACTGCGGCTCCCCTCCTTTGCCAGCCTAATTAATGGTGGACAGAATTTATCTTTATCCCTTCTGTGAAAGTCTAATTTGCCCTGAGTGAGCAAGCCTAGAATCCTAAAGAAGTTAATAACCGATGCAGGTACGCAAATATGGGAGCGATATGATGTACTGCGATAGACATGAAATGTATATTCTGGTGAAGATTATGGTACGAATTGGAATTCGAATGCACACACATCATGGACAGGTTCCTTAGAAGCATTCAATTAATGCTGTCCCTAGAAGCTGCTACCTCCTTGTTTAAATATTGCAAGATCGATAGATGCGGATGCGGAATCAATAACTTATTTA
The DNA here is from genome assembly GCA_035128595.1 of Eptatretus atami. NCBI lineage: Eukaryota > Metazoa > Chordata > Myxini > Myxiniformes > Myxinidae > Eptatretus > Eptatretus atami. The sequence continues at coordinate 60,058,734 of CM068962.1, forward strand.
GGGAACAAAACAAGGAGAGTCCCTACCCTCTTCTGCGAAGAGTGAGAAGAACCCACCTGTCCAATGATTTCATGATCGTCAACAGACTCCCCCACCGGT
>CM068962.1:60108521-60121244 GCA_035128595.1 Eptatretus atami
GGCGGAGAGTTATACATATGTTCGGCAGCTCGAGATGATCGACTGGAGCTTCCGATGATCTGGGGGGAGATTGCTGGTTCCATTGAAAAGGCATACGAATGAATATTCCTAAGAGGCTGTACGGATGGTGTTTTGCACACACAGAAGCAATGACCATATCAGCAAGAGCCTGGCTAGTAGCTTGGTGCCAATAGCTTCATCGTCAGATCGATGATAGTAAAACGACAACCATGCCACGTTGTGCATGATACAGGCGGCACGTACTTTTCAACCCATTCTGGACTAATTATATCGCCATGGAGCATTCCCCCCGAACGTATTGGTGGCGCGTCCGGGCAATCAATTATGCAAAGATACCGAGAGACCGTAGCCTTAACTCATCTCCTGTCTTGCTGCAATACCTCCTCTTCATTTGGGTTTTCTGTGTCTGTGTGTGTGTGCATGTGTGTATGTGTCCTGGCACCTGTCTATATAAGTAAGCCTGCAGAAGATTATGATTATTATTATCATGATTATTGTTATTATTATTTTCGCGTTAGGTCTGCTCTGCGTCCACTTTCATAAGTTGCTTGTTTATTGCCACACCACACCTTTCTTCCCTATCTCTGCTTGCACAGCCCAATAAATCTATTGATTGTAGCACATACTTTTCCTCGCCCCATTGTAAATATAATTATTTAGATGTTCCTGCTCGTTTTGTCTTTTCCTTCATTGATCCAGCATGATCCGAATCCTAGCTTAGCAGGACTTATTCCCAACAATCTCTTCCTTTTCGCCGATACATCCTTGGCAGTGTCGCTCGCTGCATCCGATCCGGTAAAGTGATCCGGTCCGGTAAAGGATCCGGTTCGGACAAGGCGTACCGAGGGCATGTTCCCGGTAATTAAATCACATGATTAATTAGGTAACCCGGTTAACCCATAGACGGGAAGACCCTAGGTCTGCGGTTGAGTTATTGGCATCGTGGTTGAGTTATTGGCATCCACGGTCGGTTAAGCGACCCGCCATCACGGAATTATCCGTGTGCGACGGCCTACAATTCCAGGGAGTCTGGTGGGACCCGAGATAGCTTTCCCCCCTAGTGGTCTTCTCACCCGACCCTGGCCAGAACAATAAATATATATATACATACATACATACATACATATAATGAAACTAACAATATAAATACATATATATCATGTAGAGTGTAACGAGCACTACGCCGATCTCCATTGGACAAAGTCCGACTCCAAAGAGTCACCTCCAACTCATAGGCCCCGGCCAGGTGACTGTCAAACAGACAATGATTACATGGTCAACATCAGTTAAACATCAAACAGAGCTGCTTATCTGGTTTTCAGCCTTATTTGCCCTCATCAGTATGGCATACAAATAAATATCTAACCATTGATGACCACATTCATCATTTAAACATCAGACACAACTCCTGAATAATGGTGAGCATTGCCACGGATTATGTCTCGCATGGTAAAACCGCATAATACGCAAAGAACAACCATCCCTCTGCCACCCAGACGATTGTTCTCACTAATGCAAACCATTCAACCAGAAGGCATGTGATGTGATCGGTGGGTAAATCGAAAACGTGGAGTGTGACGAGCACTCCACCGATCTCCACTCCTCGTTTTCGATTCACATGATGAGTGCTCATTTATTGCCAGGTCAGGCCGGATTAGATCTGTGACTTTCGACAGGAACCATGTAAACCTGTACTAACATGTTTTAGGGTCGGGTTGACGGCGACTAAACCGTATCCCCCACCAAGTTTCCTGGTGAGAAGGGTGTATAATATGGACCCAATAGGATTAAAAACAAAACCTGTCAAAGGGCAGAGTAGATCCTTGTCCATATCCATATCGAGTGCCCAACTATGTCTGCGGACATTCTCCTGCAGTTGAGTTACTTGTTTTTAGGAGGTTGGTGACAGGATTTGCATCCAGCTGCCATAAAACCCTTCACTCCGCAATACACAAACGCAAATAAATCTGAAAACCCACTTCATGGGAGTAACTCCTGTGCAGCTGCCCTCTGCAGGGCAGCTCACCAGATGACAGGATTGGGGCAAAGCCTTTGGGACCCCCACTCTTTGAAGATAGGAGGAAAACCATGAGGTAACCTTTTTCGTTCAGTTTGCGGTGAGTTTTGGGGTACTGCTGAGGTGTCGTTCACCAGACGGTGGTCTCCTTGGTTTGACCTGAGGCGATCCATTTGGGTTGGTGCCTGGAATGTCCTATTCCTTGGAGAGATGATCACCTATCTCTCTTTTCATCTGAGCTCAAGCGTTTCAACATCGGTATTGCAGCACTCTCTGCGGTTCGGAGACCGGATAGTGGCGAGATCATGGCAGGTGGTTACACCTACTATTGGTCTGGTCACCCTGATGGTTACCATGCCCAAGGATCTCACCGTGAAGAACGCTTTCTATGCCACATTCGAGTCTGTGGTTGATAAGTGCCCCAGGCGAGATACTCTTCTCATCTAGGGGAATTTTAATGCATTGACTGTAACTGATAGGGATGGGTTGTGAGGCATGTGTTTGCCCCAGGAGCCTGGAACTGAGAACCAGAATAGCACTAAGTTCCTTGACTTTGCAAGAAGTCATGGACTTAGTGTGGCTGGTTAATGTTTTCAGCACCCACGTGCTCAGGCTCATTGGACTTGGTATTCCAATGCTGGTGGTGCGGCAAAGGAGATTGACCTTTGGTAACTCAATACCGACCACAGGCTTGTGGTAGCAACTCTGAAGTTGCGGCTCAAATCTGGGAGAATAGTCCCATGCCAGCCGAGGCTGGATGTTGGCAAGCTCAGGGATGAGAGGTGAGCTGAGGAGTTTGCGAACAGGCTGAGTGGGGATTTGGGGGGGGGTCTGGATGCTTTGGGGTCTCCTGAAGAGTTGTGGAGTGCCTTCAAGCCCTCCATCCTTGATGTTGCTGATGGATGTCTTGGAACTCACCAAAGGGTGAATAAGAATTTTGTCTCTCAAGGGACACTGGATCCCATTGACCAGAGTTGCAGGGCCAGGCTTATTGGCAGAGCTGAGATGTTCAGGGAGTTGAGGCATAAAACTGTACGTGCGCTTAGGGTGGACAAGGAGGCCTAAGTGCGAGGAATCTTTGAGGGAATAGAGCATTACGTGTGGTCAGGTGATTCTCATCCTGCTTACAGGGGAATTTGTGCATTGTGTTCCTCCAAGCTCATCCCTCAGTGTCCTGCAGTTAGAGCAGAGGGTGGTGGGTCTTGACAGAGGAGTCCGAAGTGAAGGCATGCTAGGCCGGTTACTTTGAGTGGCTATACCAGGTTGATGCACTAGCTGTTGGTTTGGATGTCAGGGTTGTTACTATCCCTGTTGCTGACCCTGCAATCAAATGTGATCCGCTTTCATTTGTGGAAACCCAGGTTGCGGTGAACTGGTTGAAATGGGCTAAAGCTCCTGAGATTTGTGGCATCCATACTGAAATTCTCAAGGCTAGTGTAAATGCTGTTCTCATGTCATTGCAGGCAGTTCTGTGCTCTGCCTGGAACACAGGCATCATCGAAACTGACTGGAAGTGGGGCCTCGTTGTCCTCTCTCGAAAGAGAAGGGTGATTACCAAGACTGCAACAACTACCGAAGGGTGATGCTGCTCTTAGTGCTGGGAAAGGTCTTTCCTCAGATAATTATTGAGAGGGTTTGCCACCATCTGCTTGAGCACCAGCATCCATCGCAGTCAGGCTTTACACCAAAGAGGTCAATGATTGACCGTATCCCTGCTCTCTGGGTGCTCACCGAATGCAGACAAGAGTTTCACCATGGGCTACTTGCAGCCTCTGTTGATCTTTGCAAAGCGTTCGATTCACTGAATCGAGATGCCTTCTGGAGAATTATTGGTCTTCGTGGGGCGCCACCAAAATTGATCAATCTGATGTCTGAACAAAACTCTGGTGCTGAGAGTGCTGTGAGATGTGGTGATACCATCTCCGACTTATTTCCAATTTTAACTGAAGTTCGTCAGGGGTATGTTCTGGCCCCCATACCAGGGTCCAATTACCCTGTAATTTAATTTATTGCAGTCTACCCCTGTACTGTATTTCGTTTCCATAATCTCTTTTCAGCACTTGTTTGGACTGGATTTTGGGGAGGATGTCAGAGTTCAAGCTGCGGGGCATCATTTGGGAATGTCAAGATCTCTGACCTTGATATCGCAGATGATGCAGTCATCTTTGCGGAGTCTCTGGATATCCTTTTGGGGGCCCTCCAGGTGCTGATTGAAGAGTCGGAGCAGCTGGGATTTCGAGTTTCCTGGGTCAAAACTAAGATTCAGGCTTTCAATGACATCTTGGATGCTGCTATCTTGTCTGTACCTGTTTGTGGTGGGGATGTTGAGGTCACGGAGATTCACTTACCTTAGCTGTGATATTTATGTCTCTGCTGCCTGTGAGCCAGAGGTCAATAGACATCTCGGTCAGGCTTTGGAAGTCATGGATTCACTGGAGATCATGGTGTGTGTTGCTGTGTCAGTACCTTTGCAGGAGGACGAAAGTCCGAGTCTTCAGGACCTTTGGGCTTCCAGTCTTGCTCTACAGATGTGAGACTTGGACTCTGATCAGGGATCTTAGATGGAGACTTAATTTATTTGATCCCAGGTCTCTTCAGAGAATCCTTGACTATCGCTGGTCAGACTTTGTGTCCACCGAGTGGTTGCTGAGAGAGACTCAAATGAGATTTGTTACCTGCATAGTCTGTGAACATCAGCTGCAGCTGAATGGACATGTGGCTCGATTTCCTGACGCTGATCCTGCTCATCAGATTCTCTCAGCGAGGGAGCCTCATGAATGGAGGAGGCCAATGGGCCGACCACGTGCCTCATGGTTGCAGCAGGTTAATCACCATCTCAAGGAGCACGTAGACTCTTTGTAATAGTTTTTTTCCGAAATGAACGTTCAGAATAGCACCTTCCTTAAAGGGATATTTCTAATTAAATGCGTTGGGTTGGGTTGTTAGCACTCCCTCTCCCATTGGGATAATAGAGACTTCAGCACATGATTACGTGTACTGACTGCCATTATCGCGGTGGGCGTGCATGTTGTACTGCCATGGTGTTCAACGTGTGCGAATAATACCAGCATTCTGGAATGCATGCCAAATTCCCAAATTCCCTTTTATTGTTTAAAGCCCCACAAAGTCCTTGTTTGTCTGTTCGTATGCATGGCTGTTTACCCTGTAATTTAATTTATTGCAGTCCACCCCTGTACTGTATTTCGTTTCCATAATCTCTGTTCATTCCCCTCCACCAAAAATGACTGGTAAACGAAGCAGGATATGACACAGCCTCCTTGCAATGATTGCCCTATTCCATGGCTTTGTGGCATGGACATTGTTAGACGTTTGGGGTTTGTCCTGGGAACATGGGGGTAGAAGGGGCAATTGCCCATGTTAAGTATGGAGCTCTGCTCCTGACGACAGCTGGAAGGACCAAGTGAGTGAACATCCAGCCGGGCAGTAGAATGGGTTGGGCTACGGGGCAACCCTCCAATGGCTGGCGTTGGGCTATCTCGTAAAATCTGGCATGGTCCAATAGCTGGTCCCAGGCTGCCTCTGAAGATCTTGACGTTAGCTCATTGGCTCTGCCTGCCCTAGGGGCTTTAAAGCTGCACACAATGCCAAGTTCTCTCTCTCTCTGCCTGGTTGTCACATGCTCTCTCTGCCCTGCGCATCACACGCTCTCTCTGCCATGGTCATCACATGCTCTCTCTGCCCTGGTCGTCACACGCTCTCTCTGCCCTGGTCTCGGATGCTTTGCAACACATCCGTTTCTACCCTGGTCGCAGACACTCTGCATTGCCCTCGCTTCTTCCCTTGTGCTGACCGCTTTGGTTTGTGCTCCCAACGGAGCTTTGTGTACCCTCAGTTGTGGAGAGTAGTGTCCGGCCCATGCCGAGAGCGGTACCAAGTTAGGGAGGGTGACGGTGACGTACATACCAGTAGGCCAGGTCACCCTGCCCCTCCCAATTTGTCTCCCTGTGTGTGTGTGTGTGGTCTGATGGGTACCCTGTTTTGTTATCCGTAGATAAGGCATAGGTTAAGCCCAGTCTGCAACTTGTAAATTTTCTTTCCTTTTTGTAAATGCACAATTTTTTAAATGTAAATCCTTTCCTTGATTACTATTTTTTTTTATTGCATTTCCCCTTTTTCTGCCCCGGTTGCCCTGTTTGCATTAAAACCCTTGAGTTCCCTTCCCTCCTTCCCGTACCACTCATCACTTTTTGTCAATAAATTATTCTTGCTATATTTCCAATCTGCCCGTGGTTGTCCTTTATTCCATTGGTCCAGCAATGTCCATATGTAGATTAGCCAGGAGGTTACAATTCCCCAACTACTTGGCTCTCACATCAGTCTGGCATTGTGCTGGTGGTAAGCTCGGCCACATTGATCAAGATGCATTAAAATAACAGCAGAACAATCGCCGATGGCGCGATTCCTCCATCAGGAGACACGTGCTCTTCAGTAAACGGTTGTCAGACAGAGGACCCTGAGTCACGTGGTCAAGTTATTGGCATTCGTGGTTGATTGGCGACCCGCCTCAACGAGAGAGATATGGAAAGGTTAGTACGAGTTTACATGGTACTGTAGCAGGCAATGATCTAACCTGACCTGACACATCTGACCTGACCTGACCTGAAATGTTCCTGCTCGTTTTTGTCTTTTTCTTCATTGATCAGCATGATCCGAATCCTAGCTTAGCCAGGACTTTATTCCCAACATCTCTTCTTTTCGCCGATACATCCTTGGCCAGTGTCGCTCGCTGCATCGATCAGGTAAAGTGATCCGGTCCGGTAAGGTGATCCGGTTCGGACAAGGCGTACCGAGGGTGTTCCCGATAATTAAATCACGTGATTAATTAGGTAACCGGTTAACCCATAGACGGGAAGACCCTAGGTCATGCGGTTGAGGTTATTGGCATCCGTGGTTGAGTTATTGGCATCCACGGTCGTTAAGCGACCCGCCCTATCACGGAATTATCCGTGTGCGACGGCCTACAATTCCAGGGAGTCTGCTGGGACCGAGATAGCTTTCCCCCCTAGTGGTCTTTCTCACCGACCTGACCAGCAACTAAATATATATATATATACTATATATATATATTTATACTAATACATACATACATACATACATATATCATGTAGAGTGTAACGAGCACTACGCGATCTCCATTGGACAAAGTCCGACTCCAAAGAGTCACCTCCAACTCATAGGCCCGCCAGGTGACTGTCAAACAGACATGATTACATGGTCAACATCAGTTAAACATCAAAGAGCTGCTTATCTGGTTTTCAGCCTTATTGCCCTCATCAGTATGGCATACAAATAAATATCTAACCATTGATGACCACATTCATCATTTAAACATCAGACACAACTCCTGATAATGGTGAGCATGCCACGGATTATGTCTCGCATGGTAAAACCGCATAATAGCAAAGAACAACCATCCCTCTGCCACCCAGACGATTGTTCCACTAATGCAAACCATTCAACCAGAAGGCATGTGATGTGATCGTGGGTAAATCGAAAACGTGGAGTGTGACGAGCACTCCACCGATCTCCACTCCTCGTTTTCGATTCACATGATGAGTGCTCATTTATTCCAGGTCAGGCCGGATTAGATCTGTGACTTTCGACAGGAACCATGTAAACCTGTACTAACATGTTTTAGGGTCGGGTTGACGGCGACTAAACCGTATCCCCCACCAAGTTTCCTGGTGAGAAGGGTGTATAATATGGACCCAAAGGATTAAAACAAAACCTGTCAAAGGGCAGAGTAGATCCTTGTCCATATCCATATCGAGTGCCCAACTATGTCTGCGACATTCTCCTGCAGTTGAGTTACTTGTTTTTAGGAGGTTGGTGACAGGATTTGCACTCCAGCTGCCATAAAACCCTTCACTCCGCAATACCACACGCAAATAAATCTGAAAACCCACTTCATGGGAGTAACTCCTGTGCAGCTGCCCTCTGCAGGGCAGCTCACCAGATGACAGGATTGGGGGCAAAGCCTTTGGGACCCCACTCTTTGAAGATAGGAGGAAAACCATGAGGTAACCTTTTTCGTTCAGTTTGCGGTGAGTTTTGGGGTACTGCTGAGGTGTCGTTCACCAGACGGTGGTCTCCTTGGTTTACCTGAGGCGATCCATTTGGGTGGTGCCTGGAATGTCCTATTCCTTGGAGAGATGATCACCTATCTCTCTTTTCATCTGAGCTCAAGCGTTCAACATCGGTATTGCAGCACTCTCTGCGGTTCGGAGACCGGATAGTGGCGAGATCATGGCAGGTGGTTACACCTACTTTGGTCTGGTCACCCTGATGGTTACCATGCCCAAGGATCTCACCGTGAAGAACGCTTTCTATGCCACATTCGAGTCTGTGGTTGATAAGTGCCCCAGGCGAGATACTCTTCTCATCTAGGGAATTTTAATGCATTGACTGAACTGATAGGGATGGGTTGTGAGGCTGTGTTGCCCAGGAGCCTGGAACTGAGAACCAGAATAGCACTAAGTTCCTTGACTTTGCAAGAGTCATGGACTTAGTGTGGCTGGTTAATGTTTTCAGCACCACGTGCTCAGGCTCATTGGACTTGGTATTCCAATGCTGGTGGTGCGGCAAAGGAGATTGACCTTTGGTAATCAATACCGACCACAGGCTTGTGGTAGCAACTCTGAGTTGCGGCTCAAATCTGGAGAATAGTCCCATGCCAGCCGAGGCTGGATGTTGGCAAGCTCAGGGATGAGAGGTGAGCTGAGGAGTTTGCGAACAGGCTGGTGGGGATTTGGGGGGTCTGGATGCTTTGGGGTCTCCTGAAGAGTTGTGGAGTGCCTTCAAGCCCTCCATCCTTGATGTTGCTGATGGATGTCTTGAAATCACCAAAGGTGAATAGAATTTTGTCTCTCAAGGGACACTGGATCCTTGACCAGAGTTGCAGGGCCAGGCTTATTGGCAGAGCTGAGATGTTCAGGGAGTTGAGGCATAAAACTGTACGTGCGCTTAGGGTGGACAAGGAGGCCTAAGTGCGAGGAATCTTTGAGGGAATAGAGCATTACGTGTGGTCAGGTGATTCTCATCCTGCTTACAGGGGAATTTGTGCATTGTGTTCCTCCAAGCTCATCCCTCAGTGTCCTGCAGTTAGAGCAGAGGGTGGTGGGCTTGACAGAGGAGTCCGAAGTGAAGGCATGCTAGGCCGGTTACTTTGAGTGGCTATACAGGTTGATGCACTAGCTGTTTGGTTTGGATGTCAGGGTTGTTACTATCCCTGTTGCTGACCCTGCAATCAAATGTGATCCGCTTTCATTTGTGGAACCCAGGTTGCGGTGAACTGGTTGAAATGGGCTAAAGCTCCTGAGATTTGTGGCATCCATACTGAAATTCTCAAGGCTAGTGTAAATGCTGTTCTCAGTCATTGCAGGCAGTTCTGTGCTCTGCCTGGAACACAGGCATCATCGAAACTGACTGGAAGTGGGGCTCGTTGTCCTCTCTCGAAAGAGAAGGGTGATTACCAAGACGGCAACAACTACCGAAGGGTGATGCTGCTCTTAGTGCTGGGAAAGGTCTTTCCTCAGATAATTATTGAGAGGGTTTGCCACCATCTGCTTGAGCACCAGCATCCATCGCAGTCAGGCTTTACACCAAAGAGGTCAATGATTGACCGTATCCCTGCTCTCTGGGTGCTCACCGAATGCAGACAAGAGTTTCACCATGGGCTACTTGCAGCCTCTGTTGATCTTTGCAAAGCGTTCGATTCACTGAATCGGATGCCTTCTGGAGAATTATTGGTCTTCGTGGGGCGCCACAAAATTGATCAATCTGATGTCTGAACAAAACTCTGGTGCTGAGAGTGCTGTGAGATGTGGTGATACCATCTCCGACTTATTTCCAATTTTAACTGAAGTTCGTCAGGGGTATGTTCTGGCCCCCATACCAGGGTCCAATTACCCTGTAATTTAATTTATTGCAGTCTACCCCTGTACTGTATTTCGTTTCCATAATCTCTTTTCAGCACTTGTTTGGACTGGATTTTGGGGAGGATGTCAGAGTTCAAGCTGCGGGGCATCATTTGGGAATGTCAAAGATCTCTGACCTTGATATCGCAGATGATGCAGTCATCTTTGCGGAGTCTCTGGATATCCTTTTGGGGCCTCCAGGTGCTGATTGAAGAGTCGGAGCAGCTGGGATTTCGAGTTTCCTGGGTCAAAACTAAGATTCAGGCTTTCAATGACATCTTGGATGCTGCTATCTTGTCTGTACCTGTTTGTGGTGGAGATGTTGAGGTCACGGAGATTCACTTACCTTAGCTGTGATATTTATGTCTCTGCTGCCTGTGAGCCAGAGGTCAATAGACATCTCGGTCAGGCTTTGGAAGTCATGGATTCACTGGAGATCATGGTGTGTGTTGCTGTGTCATACCTTTGCAGGAGGACGAAAGTCCGAGTCTTCAGGACCTTTGGGCTTCCAGTCTTGCTCTACAGATGTGAGACTTGGACTCTGATCAGGGATCTTAGATGGAGACTTAATTTATTTGATGCCAGGTCTCTTCAGAGAATCCTTGACTATCGCTGGTCGAGACTTTGTGTCCACCGAGTGGTTGCTGAGAGAGACTCAAATGAGATTTGTTATCTGCATAGTCTGTGAACATCAGCTGCAGCTGAATGGACAGTGGCTCGATTTCCTGACGCTGATCCTGCTCATCAGATTCTCTCAGCGAGGGAGCCTCATGAATGGAGGAGGCCAATGGGCCGACCACGTGCCTCATGGTTGCAGCAGGTTAATCACCATCTCAAGGAGCACGTAGACTCTTTGTAATAGTTTTTTTCCGAAATGAACGTTCAGAATAGCACCTTCCTTAAAGGGGATATTTCTAATTAAATGCGTTGGGTTGGGTTGTTAGCACTCCCTCTCCCATTGGGATAATAGAGACTTCAGCACATGATTACGTGTACTGACTGCCATTATCGCGGTGGGCGTGCATGTTGTACTGCCATGGTGTTCAACGTGTGCGAATAATACAGCATTCTGGAATGCATGCCAAATTCCCAAATTCCCTTTTATTGTTTAAAGCCCCACAAAGTCCTTGTTTGTCTGTTCGTATGCATGGCTGTTTACCCTGTAATTTAATTTATTGCAGTCCACCCTGTACTGTATTTCGTTTCCATAATCTCTGTTCATTCCCCTCCACCAAAAATGACTGGTAAACGAAGCAGGATATGACACAGCCTCTTGCAATGATTGCCCTATTCCATGGCTTTGTGCATGGACATTGTTAGACGTTTGGGGTTTGTCCTGGGAACATGGGGGTAGAAGGGGCAATTGCCCATGTTAAGTATGGAGCTCTGCTCCTGACGACAGCTGGAAGGACCAAGTGAGTGAACATCCAGCCGGGCAGTAGAATGGGTTGGGCTCGGGGCAACCCTCCAATGGCTGGCGTTGGGCTATCTCGTAAAATCTGGCATGGTCCAATAGCTGGTCCCAGGCTGCCTCGAAGATCTGACGTTTAGCTCATTGGCTCTGCCTGCCCTAGTGGCTTTAACGCTGCACACAATGCAAGTTCTCTCTCTCTCTCTCTCTCTCTTTCTCTCTCTCTCTCTCTCTCTCTCTCTCTCTGCCTGGTTTCACATGCTCTCTCTGCCCTGGTCGTCACACGCTCTCTCTGCCATGGTCATCACATGCTCTCTCTGCCCTGGTCGTCACACGCTCTCTCTGCCCTGGTCTCGGATGCTTTGCAACACATCCGTTTCTACCCTGGTCGCAGACACTCTGCATTGCCCTCGCTTCTTCCCTTGTGCTGACCGCTTTGGTTTGTGCTCCCAACGGAGCTTGTGTACCCTCAGTTGTGGAGAGTAGTGTCCGGCCCATGCCGAGAGCGGTACCAAGTTAGGGAGGGTGACGGTGACGTACATACCAGTAGGCCAGGTCACCCTGCCCCTCCCAATTTGTCTCCCTGTGTGTGTGTGTGTGGTCTGATGGGTACCCTGTTTTGTTATCCAGTAGATAAGGCATAGGTTAAGCCCAGTCTGCAACTTGTAAATTTTCTTTCCTTTTTGTAAATGCACAATTTTTTAAATGTAAATCCTTTCCTTGATTACTATTTTTTTTTATTGCATTTCCCCTTTTTCTGCCCCGGTTGCCCTGTTATGCCATTAAAACCCTTGAGTTCCCTTCCCTCCTTCCCGTACACTCATCACTTTTTGTCAATAAATTATTCTTGCTATATTTCCAATCTGCCCGTGGTTGTCCTTTATTCCATTGGTCCAGCAATGTCATATGTAGATTAGCCAGGAGGTTACAATTCCCCAACTACTTGGCTCTCACATCAGTCTGGCATTGTGCTGGTGGTAAGCTCGGCCACATTGATCAAGATGCATTAAAATAACAGCAGAACAATCGCCGATGGCGCGATTCCTCCATCAGGAGACACGTGCTCTTCAGTAAACGGTTGTCAGACAGAGGACCCTGAGTCACGTGGTCAAGTTATTGGCATTCGTGGTTGATTGGCGACCCGCCTCAACACGAAGTTGTTCGTGTGTGAAGGCCTCGATTTAGCCTTTCCTCGATTTAGTGTCCTCAGTTCTTCCTGGACTTACGTAAGTCCAGGAAGAACTGAGGATACTGCTGCCCTCGTTCCCCCGTGACTCTGGGTCTACAACACGATTATATATTATATATATATATAATATAATATATATATATATAAT
>CM068962.1:60121269-60131678 GCA_035128595.1 Eptatretus atami
GATATATACATACACACACACACACATCATCATCTGCAGTCTTTGTAAAGAAAAAAGAAGATGCCAACAAAACGATTGGACATGTTGTTTGGCTTGCATCTTCTGACGTTGCATCTCGTTTCCAAATCAAAACCAAATGCTTTCCTTTCAGAATGGGATTTGATTGTTTCCATTCCAATATTTACTGGCGAGTCAGACTTTTATTTCATAATGCTGCTGCAATCCTGGTTATAGATCCAAATCTTGCTGATTGGATTGATTTTCTTATTGTCCCCAAACATCTTTGTAGTTGGCAGTGCAAAAGTGTTTGTTATACTTATACACTGGCATTTAAACCTTCGTAATATAAGCACAGTTTGACGAACCAGAAATGAAATCTTGAGAGAACTAAATATTATTCATAAATATATTAGTCGATTTTGCGTTTTGCTGGTCGGTCTCCCTGTCTATGTCTCTCTACGTCCCTCTCTCTCTCTCTCTCTCTCTCTCTCTCTCTCTCTCTCTCTCTCTCTCTCTCTCTCTCTCATGGCCTCTCATCACCTCTCATCATCCCAAGCCCAACACCACCCACTCCCATTTTCCTTCTCCTCCATCTGCTCTCTATTTCAGTGCATTCAAATCCCCTACTCTCTCCTGCGCTGGTATATATTTTCATTGCCCAGTTAGACTTTTAGTCCAACAGGATGGTGCAGAGGTAGCACACTTGCCTTTGAGCTGTCCAGACTGAGCTTGATTCTCAACCTGACTGTAATCCATTGGGTTTATGCTTCACTGACAAGGTGTTGGATCACAGTGTGCCATTCCCTGGATGGACATCAAGCTGGACATCCCCTTAGCTTGGGGACGTTGAAGATCTCACTCTTTTTTTTTGCAAAGATTAAGTGAGTTTTCGTGAAGATTAGGCACCCTAATCAAATTAAACATTTCTGACAAATAATATCCAACCAAGCCATGGTGTTCGTGAAAGGCTTGTCAAAATATTTCCCTGACCAACCGACCTCAGAAAAAGGTGGGACTCATTGGGGCTAATGAAAAATTCGTACTCACAGTCGTATATCCAGTTCGACCTCAAATTCTTGGATCTGCTAACCTGTATAATGAATAAAAAGAATTTTTTTTTAATGTTAATAACATGAATAAAAATACCTCGAAATTCCATTTCCTCTTAATCCCTTCGATACCATTTCTATAAAAAAGGAGCATTTGTACTCCACCTGGAATCTCTCCACTGTAATAGAAACAGACATAAATAAAGGATGTCTCCATGAATTAAACACTTGGGAAATGAGGAGTCTGTATATGAATTTGATTGATTGATGATTTTCGAAGTGACTGGCTCTATTAACCCATTTAGTGTGGTCGGAGTTAATGTTATATTTTTCAGATTTGTGGTTGCCGTTGAATGACGAGGAAGCATCCATGTTTGTGCTCATTGCATCATTTATTCATCAATGTCAGATGTGGCTGTAACAGACACTCTAAGACTGGTCAATTAAGTCAGCTTTCATTTTGTCAACTAACAGCAGACAGGAAAACAACAGGTGATGAATGGGTTAAAATGTGCAAGGATTATATTTTTCATTTACGATATTGAGGTGCAACGAGGAGCTTGTCTTGTCTGTTCTTTGACACTGCAGGTCACGAAACATCACTTTAATTTGGTTATGAGAAGGTCTACAAATGAGATATTCACAAAAGTCCAAGACACATCAACTTGTTCATTTATTTTTTTTCATTAGAATGTACATATGTATGATTGCAAATCATATAAGCTTTCTTTATTACGAATTATATAAACTTGCATTTAAAAAGTTAGAATTTCTTGGATTATTGAGAGTACTTCCTTGGGAGAACATTGGAATGGCCTTCATCTAATGATATTCCTGCAGGTGATGCCACCTGGCAGTGTTGGGTGTGGATGAGGAAAAAAGAGTGGAATATGCCCATGATACTGGCACACAACGACCTGTTCCTTTATTTTAAACAAAGCTACCAGGATGGTCGAAACTTAGAGAAACGCACACTCACCTCTGAGCTGTCTTGCCTCGGTTGGAATCTCGGCCTAGCTACAAACTGTCATCCTGGTGTCTCGCTAGCAGGGTGCTGCATCAATATATGTGCCATACCTCGGATGGGTGTTAAACTGGGTGTTCCGTTTGCCAGCATTAGTTGGTTGATGTTAAAGATTTAGTTGTGTCCTTCATAAACAAACAGGAGGTGAGCTATCACTGGCACCATGACCAAATTCCAAATTCCTGCCATAACCTCCCATTAATGATGCAACCAGCTACTGGTGAAATCAATGAATGAAAACTTAAAACCACTGTTGGATATTTTGCAACTTTGCATTAAAAGCTCAAATTTAGAATTTGACTTTACCCATGCCATCTGCGATGATGGTTCAAGGTGTTTAGAATACAGTTTGAAATCCCATCTACTATTTGCATTTGTCCATTTCCTACTAATTTCCCTGTAACTCATCTGAAGGTACATCGATGTCTCTTGCACAAAGTTTTGTCCTTGGCAGGTATTTCAAGCATACAATCTCAACTATAATCCTTAAATCAAAATAACGAACTCAAACGGTACTCGGTAGAGTGCAGACCTCCACCAGGTTGAACAGTTTATGTTTTGTATCTCACTGATAGGCCGGATCTGAATCCAGACTTAACCAAAGTCTAATCAGTTTATTCTTGGCAGATACCCAACTCATCCACCAAGTTTTGTCAAAATCTGTCCACAACTTTTTGAGATATCATGCTATATATCCTATCTCTCAATAGTGAAAAATAATTTCAAGAAATTATAATATCCAGTTCCAGATCTTCACCAAAATCTAATGAATTTGTCCTTGTTACACACACACACACACACACACCCAACCCATCCACCAGATTTCATCAGAATCAGTCCAAACTTTTTTGAGATATCCTACAGACAGACAGACAAAGACAGACAACAGTGGTGAAGACATAACCTTCGGTGGCAGAGGTAATAAAAATAAAGATAAAGAAAGCAAATTAAGATAAAATATGTCATTACCCTTGCACTGTAAGTCTTACTGTATGATGGACTATCAGGCTTCCTGTACCATTGGCATGATGTGAATTAAAAATCTAAGTCTGCTTTTCAAAAAGCCAGAAATAAAACAAGAAGCATAATAAATATGATCATAAATTTTGTAACAGGATTAACAAAATAATTATTTTAGTTCCTCAATAAAAACAAAACAGAAACTCTCACTTGTGTATGCCTGGTGTTGGCTCAATGGTTAGGGTGGTGGCCTTTGGATCTGAGGGTCCTGAGTTCAAAATCCTGCTCAGCTGTTGAATTAATACCAAGTGGGGTTAACTCAGCCTGTCATCCTTCCGAGGTCGGCAAAATGAGTGCCAGCATGCTGGTATACTGTGTCGGAGTGGCGACCTGTCCAGGATTGTACCCAATAGCCAAGGAGACTGCTTTAGCAGCACCAACGCTCTGCACAGAGTATGGTCCCAATCTCCTCCTCCTCACTTGAGTGATTTGCTTCAAGCTTTTGGGGTTGAGTCTCAAGTCTTTAGGGTAGAACTTGGACATCACTCTCAAATTCTGACACCAACCTGAGGACTGACAGCCACGAATGATGATAACGGAAAATAAATCGTAATAATTATGCTTTTTTTATATTTAATTGCTTGATGAGAACGCTGTTTAATCAAGTCATATTATTATAGATATTCTTAATGCGTGGAGCTGCTTCATTAACATGCTAGTTCAAACCAGTAGCAAAGCTGAATGACTCCTGGCAAAGTTTGATGCAACACATTTTATATCCCAACCGAAAGGAACGTTGCAAAAGTGAATTTATTTAATCTGAACAAATGATTATGCAAAACTGAAAGATGATTATTGCAATTTGGAAATCCATTTGCTGGATTAATGGAAGCTGGATGAAGCAAAAAACTCAAAGGGGCCTTTGTGGTTTGAATGAGAAGTGACAGGAATGTAGAGTAAGCAAATGTATTCTGCAGGATGAGTGTTTTTATAGTTTAGCTCAGTAGAACTGTCTGTTTAGTGGAGTAGTTAAAAACTTGTTCATTTCTCCACTGGCAGGTGTGGTTTCCATTCCCAAGACTGTTCACTCTCGCCAACTCACACTTGGCAAGCGTCGTGAGAACGCCAAACACCCCTCAGGAGGAGTTGATAGAGACCTTTGCCTGCAGTGAGTGGGACTGAAACAGGATGGTTTATTATGGTTTAAGGTATTACTGCAGCACTACTTCATTCTACAATGTACATTGTACTCACAAGGAATACATTATAAGGGGCATTCAATATGTTCTCGAAATGAGACACTCACAATTTTCAAAAAAAACAACAAAAATAATGGGTTTTTTCAATGAACAAGTACATATATATACATATATATATTTCTATATATATATATATACATATGTATTAATTAATATATACACATACATATATATATACATATATATACTCATATATATATATATCTTATATATATATATATATATATATATATATATATATATATATATATATATATTACTCATGTACGACCTAATGATCCATCAAGCATGAACATCGAAAAAAAGCGTTGTGATCAGATATCATACTTGGGTACAAAAACTAGAAAAAGTCATTGCTGTTTAAGGGTTAATAGCAGTAATTTTGGACTAACGATGCAGAAATCAAGAAAATGACTAAACACCAAGACCTCAAGAATGAAGTGAGAAGATCCTGGAAGCTGAGAATGCCAAAGTTGTATCAGTGAAAGCTGGACCTACAGGAATGATGACAAAGAACCTCACAGAGATATTAAAAATAGGGCAATACCCTGGGCGCTCACCTGTAGTGGTTGGATAAGATAAACCAGGCAACCACTGGTAGGCATGGATGTCCCACAAAATATATAATGGAGAAGAAAGTAAATACCAATAGATATTTTTAATGGCATAAACAAACCTTGGTACGTCACTGGTGATAAAGGTTGTGGTTAAGTTTCATCGAAATTGTGTGTGGCTTCAGTAAAGAAAGCAAATACACATTTTGGCAGGCACCCCACCCCCGTAGAACCCCTTAGAGCCCAATTTTTTTTATAATGTCATGAACAAACTTTAGTACATCACGGGTGACGAGGGCGGTGGTCATGTTTCATCGGAATTGTGTGTGTAGCTTCTGTGAAGAAAGCAAATGCATATTTTGGGGGGCAACCCCCTCCCCCCATTGACCCTCCTCGACCCCAACTTTTTTTTCTATGTCATGAACAAACTTTGGTACATCATGGGTGATGAAGGTTGAAATGAAGTTTCATTGGAATTGTGTGAATCGTTTGAGAAGAAAGCAAATACCTCTTTGGGGATGCAACCCACTCCCAATCCCACCAACCCGTAAACTCCCTCTATCGACCCCTTCAGACCCCGTTTTTTAATGTCATCACGGGTGATGAAAGTTGTGGTCAAATTTCATTGAAATCGTATGTGTAGTTTCTGAGAAATTGCAAGTATTTGTGGACGGACGGACGGACGGACGGACGGACGGACTGATGACGTGCCATCCCATAAGCTCCCCGGAACAACTTAACAGGTGAGCTGCAAAGCCATCCCTGGGAATATTATTACAAACAAACTACAGTTGGAATCTGTCCGGGGCTCAGCTACCGCACAACCCTACCCCTCTCTCCCACCCCTATCCCTCTTTCCAACCCCTCCCCCTCCCCCACCCTCTCTCTCCACTCCTCTATCTCTTTCTCCCAACCCTCCTCCTGATCTCCACCTTTTCCCCTGTTGAGGGGACTGTAGCATATACGAATCGGATTCAGAGCCGACCGATGGGGTGCAAAGGTCGCTACATGCATGCGCTGTTGGATTTGAATGCTCCCATCCCAGGTCTCAGAGTGTGTGTGTGTGTGTGTGTGTGTGTGTGTGTGTGTGTGTGTGTGTGTGTGTGTGTATAAACGTATGCGGGTGTTGCTGTTGTCGCCTGCTATCTCCACATGTGGTGGGATTCTTCAGGAGGTGAAGCAGAGACCTACCAGGTCTCACATTGTCTGTGTGTGTGGTGTGTGGTTGTGTGTGTGTGTGTCGTTGATTGGTATCTACATATGCGGGTTTCAGAATGTGGAATGGAGTCCTCCAGGGTGGGCTCAAAGCATCCACCTTCATTTCGGTAAGGGGTCACGATTCATGGACCAAGCTGTGAAGTTTTCTGTTCTCAAAGTTTTGTGCAGAGGGCTCTCTTCAGGATCGGCGCTGAGCCCCGGACAGATTCCAACTGTAGTTTGTTTGTAATAATATTCCAGGATGGCTTTGCAGCTCACCTGTTAAGTTGTTCCGGGGAGCTTATGGATGGCACGTCATCAGTCCGTCCGTCCGTCCGTCCGTCCCACAAATACTTGCAATTTCTCAGAAACTACACATATGATTCAATGAAATTTGACACAAACTTTCATCACCCGTGATGACATTAAAAAACGGGGTCTGAAGGGGTCGATAGAGGGAGTTTACGGGTTGGTGGGATTGGGAGTGGGTTGCATCCCCAAAGAGGTATTTGCTTTCTTTCTCAAACGATTCACACAATTCCAATGAAACTTCATTTCAACCTTCATCACCCATGATGTACCAAAGTTTTCATGACATAGAAAAAAAAGTTGGGGTCGAGGAGGGTCATGGGGGAGGGGGTTGCCCCCCAAAATATGCATTTGCTTTCTTCACAGAAGCTACACACACAATTCCGATGAAACATGACCACCGCCCTCGTCACCCGCGATGTACTAAAGTTTGTTCATGACATTATAAAAAAAATTGGGCTCTAAGGGGTTCTACGGGGGTGGGGTGCCTGCCAAAATGTGTATTTGCTTTCTTTACTGAAGCCACACACAATTT
The DNA here is from genome assembly GCA_035128595.1 of Eptatretus atami. NCBI lineage: Eukaryota > Metazoa > Chordata > Myxini > Myxiniformes > Myxinidae > Eptatretus > Eptatretus atami. Next base: position 60,128,157 of record CM068962.1, read on the forward strand.
CGATGAAACTTAACCACAACCTTTATCACCAGTGACGTACCAAGGTTTGTTTATGCCATTAAAAATATCTATTGGTATTTACTTTCTTCTCCATTATATATTTTGTGGGACATCCATGCCTACCAGTGGTTGCCTGGTTATCTTATCCAACCACTACCAGGTGAGCGCCCAGGGGTTATTGCCCCTATGTTTAATATCTCTGTGAGGTTCTTTGTCATCATTCCTGTAGGTCCAGCTTTCACTGATACAACTTTGGCATTCTCAGCTTTCCAGGATCTTCTCACTTCATTCTTGAGGTCTTGGTGTTTAGTCATTTTCTTGATTTCTGCATCGTTAGTCCAAATTACTGCTATTAACACCTTAAACAGCAATGACTTTTTCTAGTTTTTTGTACCCAAGTATGATATCTGATCACAACGCTTTGTTTTCGATGTTCATGCTTGATGGGATCATTAGGTCGTACATGAGTATATATATATATATATATATATATATATATATATATATATATATATATATATAAGTATATATATATATATATGAGTATATATATGTATATATATATGTATGTGTATATATTAATGTAATATACATATGTATATATATATATATAGAAATATAATATATGTATATATATGTACTTGTTCATTGAAAAAACCCATTATTTTTGTTGTTTTTTTTAAAATTGTGAGTGTCTCATTTCGAGAACATATTGAATGCCCCTTATAATGTATTCTTGTGAGTACAATGTACATTGTAGAATGAAGTAGTGCTGCAGTAATACCTTAAACCATAATAAACCATCCTGTTTCAGTCCCACTCACTGCAGCGCAAAGGTCTCTATCAACTCCTCCTGAGGGGTGTTTGGCGTTCTCACGACGCTTGCCAAGTGTGAGTTGGCGAGAGTGAACAGTCTTGGAATGGAAACCACACCTGCCAGTGGAGAAATGAAAAGTTTTTAACTACTCCACTAAAACAGACAGTTCTACTGAGCTAAACTATAAAAACACTCATCCTGCAGAATACATTTGCTTACTCTACATTCCTGTCACTTCTCATTCAAACCACAAAGGCCCCTTTGAGTTTTTTGCTTCATCCAGCTCCATTAATCCAGCAAATGGATTTCCAAATTGCAATAATCATCTTTCAGTTTTGCATAATCATTTGTTCAGATTAAATAAATTCACTTTTGCAACGTTCCTTTCGGTTGGGATATAAAATGTGTTGCATCAAACTTTGCCAGGAGTCATTCAGCTTTGCTACTGGTTTGAACTAGCATGTTAATGAAACAGCTCCACGCATTAAGAATATCTATAATAATATGACTTGATTAAACAGCGTTCTCATCAAGCAATTAAATATAAAAAAAGCATAATTATTACGATTTATTTTCCGTTATCATCATTCGTGGCTGTCAGTCCTCAGGTTGGTGTCAGAATTTGAGAGTGATGTCCAAGTTCTACCCTAAAGACTTGAGACTCAACCCCAAAAGCTTGAAGCAAATCACTCAAGTGAGGAGGAGGAGATTGGGACCATACTCTGTGCAGAGCGTTGGTGCTGCTAAAGCAGTCTCCTTGGCTATTGGGTACAATCCTGGACAGGTCGCCATTCCGACACAGTATACCAGCATGCTGGCACTCATTTTGCCGACCTCGAAGGATGACAGGCTGAGTTAACCCCACTTGGTATTAATTCAACAGCTGAGCAGGATTTTGAACTCAGGACCCTCAGATCCAAAGGCCACCACCCTAACCATTGAGCCAACACCAGGCATACACAAGTGAGAGTTTCTGTTTTGTTTTTATTGAGGAACTAAAATAATTATTTTGTTAATCCTGTTACAAAATTTATGATCATATTTATTATGCTTCTTGTTTTATTTCTGGCTTTTTGAAAAGCAGACTTAGATTTTTAATTCACATCATGCCAATGGTACAGGAAGCCTGATAGTCCATCATACAGTAAGACTTACAGTGCAAGGGTAATGACATATTTTATCTTAATTTGCTTTCTTTATCTTTATTTTTATTACCTCTGCCACCGAAGGTTATGTCTTCACCACTGTTGTCTGTCTTTGTCTGTCTGTCTGTAGGATATCTCAAAAAGTTTGGACTGATTCTGATGAAATCTGGTGGATGGGTTGGGTGTGTGTGGTGTGTGTGTGTAACAAGGACAAATTCATTAGATTTTGGTGAAGATCTGGAACTGAATATTATATTTCTTGAAATTATTTTCACTATTGAGAGATAGGATATATAGCATGATATCTCAAAAGTTGTGGACAGATTTTGACAAAACTTGTGATGAGTTGGGTATCTGCCAAGAATAAACTGATTAGACTTTGGTTAAGTCTGGATTCAGATCCGGCCTATCAGTGAGATACAAAACATAAACTGTTCAACCTGGTGGAGGTCTGCACTCTACCGAGTACCGTTTGAGTTCGTTATTTTGATTTAAGGATTATAGTTGAGATTGTATGCTTGAAATACCTGCCAAGGACAAAACTTTGTGCAAGAGACATCGATGTACCTTCAGATGAGTTACAGGAAATTAGTAGGAAATGGACAAATGCAAATAGTAGATGGGATTTCAAACTGTATTCTAAACACCTTGAACCATCATCGCAGATGGCATGGGTAAAGTCAAATTCTAATTTGAGCTTTTAATGCAAAGTTGCAAAATATCCAACAGTGGTTTTAAGTTTTCATTCATTGATTTCACCAGTAGCTGGTTGCATCATTAATGGGAGGTTATGCAGGAATTTGGAATTTGGTCATGGTGCCAGTGATAGCTCACCTCCTGTTTGTTTATGAAGACACAACTAAATCTTTAACATCAACCAACTAATGCTGGCAAACGGAACACCCAGTTTAACACCCATCGCGAGGTATGGCACATATATTGATGCAGCACCCTGCTAGCGAGACACCAGGATGACAGTTTGTAGCTAGGCCGAGATTCCAACCGAGGCAAGACAGCTCAGAGGTGAGTGTGCGTTTCTCTAAGTCTCGACCATCCTGGTAGCTTTGTTTAAATAAAGGAACAGGTCGTTGTGTGCCAGTATCATGGGCATATTCCACTCTTTTTTCCTCATCCACACCCAACACTGCCAGGTGGCATCACCTGCAGGAATATCATTAGATGAAGGCCATTCCAATGTTCTCCCAAGGAAGTACTCTCAATAATCCAAGAAATTCTAACTTTTAAATGCAAGTTTATATAATTCGTAATAAGAAAGCTTATATGATTTGCAATCATACGTATGTACATTCTAATGAAAAAAATAAATGAACAAGTTGATGTGTCTTGGACTTTTGTGAATATCTCATTTGTAGACCTTCTCATAACCAAATTAAAGTGATGTTTCGTGATCTGCAGTGTCAAAGAACAGACAAGACAAGCTCCTCGTTGCACCTCAATTCGTAAATGAAAAATATAATCCTTGCACATTTTAAACCCATTCATCACCTGTTGTTTTCCTGTCTGCTGTTAGTTGACAAAATGAAAGCTGACTTAATTGAC
>CM068962.1:60140653-60154259 GCA_035128595.1 Eptatretus atami
GTGCACCCCAGGTAGCAGAACTGGTGGACTGGCTTCAGCTCCGACTGGCCAATGGAGATGTGAGGAGGGTGGTACTCTTCCTGGAGTTTGGGTTGGTCCAAGACTTCTGTCTTCTTCAGGCTGACTTCAAGTCCGAAGAGCTGTGCAGCCTCTGCGAAGCAGGATGTTAAGCTCTGCAGGGCTGTCTCAGTGTGAGCAACAAGGGCAGCATCATCGGCAAACAAAAGCTCTCGGATCAGTTGCTCCATGGTCTTTGTGTGGGCCCGAAGTCGCCTCAGGTTGAACAAGCTGCCGTCAGTGCGATATCGGATGTAGACGCCATCTTCATCATCAAGATCTTCTGTGGCCTGCTGGAGCATCGTGCTGAAGAAGATGGAGAAAAGGGTAGGTGCAAGGACACAGCCCGGCTTGACACCGTTGATGATAGGGAAAGGCTCTAAGAGGTCGTTGCTGTATCTAACCCAACCACGCTGGTTTTCATGAGCTGGATAACCATGTTGAGGAATTTTGGGTGGACAGTCAAGTCTTTCCATGATATATATATATATTATATATATATATATATATATATATATATATATATATATATATATATATATATATATATACATATATATGACTCGGATAAGGATTCTACTTTATGCTCGTATATATGAATATATATATTATATTATATTATATATATATATTATATATTTATATATTTATATGGACTCGGTTAAGGATTCTACTTAATGATTCAGAACCTTTTAGTCTGTTTCAATAATGGCAGCAGCATGGAGTCCCATGGGAGAGTTTCAGGAACCAGGCACCAAGCTCGGAAACAACATTTCCCGCCACGGCAGCATCACAGCAGTGACCATGGCTCGGCCAGGATAATCGGAGCATACTCAGCCGTGCATCGTTTTGATTCGCGTGTTTGCAAACCTTCTCTTGTTTTGGGATTTTATGCTCCCATTTCATTGAAAAGAAAAAAGGTTTTGTTTGCTTTCCAGCTTGGAAGTGATTGTGCTCCGTCAACAAGAAGTGGGGTGGATTTGGCATCGCACTACTGGCTCCTCACCAAGAGGATGCACAGCGCTCAAAATGATTATTTGCAAAGACTCGATGGTGGAGTTTTGTGAAAAACTATTAACTCTTCTTTGTTTGAATGAATTAATGTTGGAAAAGCACAATAATTATAGTTTGTATCAATAAATAATAATCATAATCATCATCAGATAAGGTTGCATTGAATTTTGAAATTTCAACATTGGAAACCTTTGAGGAGAAGGAGTGGTTTTGTCTCGAGGCAGAGAGTTACCCAGAGCTGCTTTTCTCCAGTGATTTGAGCGTCTTGAAGGAGGTTGTACATATATCACATGCAGAATTGGAACGGTACTCGCCACTCGGTGGAGTGCACACCTCTGCCAGGCTGACCAGTTTATGATTTTTTATCCCACTGATCGTCCGGATTTTGATTCGGACCTGAAACAAAATCTAATTGGCTTGTTTTTGTCACCTACCAAACTCACCCATCAAGTTTGGTCATCACCTGTCAATAACCTTTTGAAATATCATGCTATGTATCATTTTTGACTCAATCTCTCAGTTGTGAAGAATCACTTCCAAAAAAAATATAAATGTTCTTGTATCCAGATCCAGATCTTCACCAAAATCAAATCACTTTGTCCTTGCCAAACACCCAACATGTCCACCAACTTTCGTCCAAATCCGTCTTTAACCTTTTGAGATATCCTGCTCAAAGACAAACAAGCAAAGATAGACAGACAGACAGGGGTGAAAACATAACCTCTGTCCACCTTCAGTGTTGGAGGTGACAATAACGTCCATGTACTTGTATGGACATTCTATAATGGCATTAGTAAACAATGGACAAATAAACAGCATATACGATTTGAACCTGGAATCCCAACAACATGAGCCAAGCGCTCCGAGGGGAACAACAAATAGCACAACTTGAGTTCCAAGCATGGGCTAATGCTAATGAAATGCAATATTTTTTGTTGTAATCCACATGATGGTGGACAAAAGCACTTGAATAGCTGGGATTTAGATCACATTTAATTAAATATTGTTTGTTACTTATTGATGGCTAGATGTGGAAACATTTGGCTTTAGGGTGTCAAATTAGTTCTCAGCTTTTTCTCAACATCGCTATTATGATAACCAATCATATAAGCTTGAAATATTACAACTGTAAATTCGGTTTGTTTTCTGCAAACCTCTTCCAGAGGTTTTGTGATTGTGTTAAAAGACCGGAACAGCAAAGAAAGTTCACGTATGCTATTCTAGTTTGGCAGTTGAATCCGTTCTCCAGTCATGTGAGGAGCTGTCTTTCGAGTCACGTTACTTGATAGTCACTAGCCTCTGACTTGTTACCTCTGCCACCGAAGGTGAAGGAGGTTGTGATTTTACCCCTCTCTGTCTTGTTTGTTTGTCTGTTTATTTGTGTGCAGGATATCTCAAAAAGTTGTGGACGGATTCGGATGAAATTTTGTGGAAAGGTTGGGTGTTAGTGGGGGCAACTTAGCTAAATATAGCATAACAATTGTGCATTTTGTGAGGAAAGCACCAAATTTGGCACACTAGTAGCCTATCATATTTTGAACAGATTTGGATATTGGGCCATCTCAAATTCAGCCGCTGATGGCTGTGGCAGCCATTTTCCACTGCCATAAAAAATTTGAAATGACCCAATATCCAAATCTGTTCATAATATGATAGGCTACTAGTGTGCCAAATTTGGTGCTTTCCTCACAAAATGCACAATTGTTATGCTAAGTTTCCCCACTATGTGTGAAAAGGACGAACTGTTTAGATTTTGGTGAAGATCGGGATCCGGATCCGACTACAAGAAGTTTTTAAGTGATTATATTCACCATTGAGAAATAGTGATAAACTAATACAAAGCATGATATCTCAAAAAGTTGTAGATGGATTCGGATGAAACTTGCTGGAGAGGTTGGGTTAATTCAATTTTGGTGATTCAGAGGGAGACCACGATAAATTAATTCAATTTTGGTGAAGATCCGAATCCGGATCTGGATACGAGAATTACTTAATTTTTAAAGTGATTCTTCACCATTGAGGGATAGGGCCAAAAACGATATAGTCCTGTGTAGCATGATATTTCAAAAATGGAATGGGTCCAATATGTTCTCGTAAATCAGGAATTACGTGGCGGAGGTATGCTCTCTACCGAGTGCCCTTCGAGTTTAGCCTGTGTTTGGATCTCGAACCAGCTATATATTGCAATCCTGGTGTTCCCCATTCAGAGTGTGGCATCTTTATGTGCACAATCCCTTGTACGGACATTAAACTGGGTGTCCCATCAGCTGGCATTAGTTGATTGAAGTTGAAGATCCTACTGTGTACTTCATGATGAGTATAAGAGATTGCTAGCACGCTGGCTTTACTCCAAATTCCTGCCTGGACTATGGATAGCAAGTGGTCTAGTCTTCTTGGAGGTTCCTTGACACCAGATTACACTGCTTGCTATCTCAATGTGATAGCTGTTTGGTCAACAGCATCCGCACTATAAACAAATGTGCATGGAATCCTTCGAATACAAAGGGCAACCAACATGCACACATACACATACACTATATTCAAGGGCACTCAAGCCTTTTGATGGATTCCTGATGAAATATTGTGGCTTCAACAGTGCTCGTGCCTTCCCTGGTGCTTGTGGTACCCTAATTGCAAGATAGCTTTTTTTTTGTTTCATTCCTATTTGCAGCAGCGGTTCAACCATTTAATGAGATTATATTTGTGGAATCTACCAGTCATGTGTGTGAGAAACCATAATTGGGGTTTTGTGATGTGCAAATTATTGAAGCACACATAATTCACTGCAGATACTCAGCTCTTCCATGAGCCTCAATCTCTGTGTTGTTGTTTTTTCTTAATCCAAATGTGTGGTATTTGCTGAAGTTTTTCATTCTTCTTTTGAATGATCACAATGTGCCAAGCCTGTGATATCCTCACGATTAAATAATTCATTGCCATATTACTTGAACACTGCCTCTCCCCAAGCCGGCCCCATGGCATTTCGCATTCACTTGAGATTCTGTGGCTGGTTTCTCGGGAAGGGTTCAAAGAATGGAGTATAATATGAGACAGAGTGGAAGGAAATAAAAAAGGGGGTCGGTACACGAGGCAGCTTCACAACTCGATGTTGATTCCAGCCAAAGTGTTTCGGCTTTTTACTGTCACAGATGAAGAATTGTGTTGAGCCTTGACTGCTTTTTAGATCTATATTTTTTAAGCTTTTGAGGTTGTAATGTTTGTAGCAAAGGAGGAAAAAAATAAAACAAATTACGAGGGAAAGTTCTGTTAAGGTGAATTCAAATTACCTTCTCAATATTATCAAGAAAATCGTGGTTTATTATGCAGTTTATTTTTTGTTCTACAAGAGCGAGGCTCATGGAAGAGCGAAATTGACAGTGGGGAAAATGTGGCCACAATTGGGCACAACCAGCAAGGAAATGAATGGAGAGAGGAGAAGAGTAGAGAAGAGAAGAGAATCGAAAGAAAAAAACACTGAAACCAGCAAGTAAGATGTTTGTGTTTAGAGTTGTGGTTAATAACGGTAATAAATATCATGGGTCAGGATGGAGCGATGATATGAGATAAATGTGTTGCACTGCTTGCTTGAAACCCTGGAGGGAAGAGTGGGAAAGAATGTTCTTTGGATAACTGGGAAAGAACTGGAAGAGCATATTGTTCTGGATGTGCTGGGGGCAGCGGAGGATGCTCAGTGGACTGAGAGAGAGCGGAGGGAGCAATATTGAAGACGAGGAGGTTAAAAAAACAGAAAAGAGAGACTACCGACCTGCTTGCGATGTGGCAGACCCTGTGCTTTGGCCTTATCATGAGAGATTCCAATACTATTGAGAGCTTTTTAATGCCACAGAATCCAGGAAAGGCAAATGCAATGCTGGGACACCAGCACATAGTGGAGAACAGTACTCCATTGAGCTTAGTCAAAGGTTTTTAGATTGTTAGTAGCTCTGATTTTCCAAGGAAAGACATGGATTGATGGACAATGACCAGTCTGTGGCTGTCTGAGGAGGCCAGCATTGTTATGTGGTCGGCTTGGGAGAGGTCATGGCTAATGTTGAGGCCTAAAATGTCAAGAGACCAAACCTCTTCCTGTGGCTGACCAGAGAAATATGTAGGTGGGTTCATTTTGACAATTCTTCCAGAGTGACAGGGTGATTGCTTTTGTAAATATTGTGAACAAGCAGGCATTTGGAGTGTTTTTTGTTTATATGTTTTCTGGTTTAAAAGCATTTTGTCATAATGGCCCCCTGCCATTTGGACATTGTCATCTCATTCCTTTTGAGGTCATATATTTAATACAAACACAACTAGGGTGGAACATTTGACCCCATCCTCCCTGCTCTTTTTATGCTCCATACATTCCCCTTCCCTCTTTTTTGGTCTCTCACCTCCCAACTTTATTTCCCTCCTCTCCTACTCCATACTGCATCTTCCTTTTTCTCGATCGTCCTCCCTTCTCTTTCTTTTCTCCATTTATTCCCCTGCCCCCCAACCCATGCATATGTAAAAATGAATTGCCCCTATGGCTTCCACAGGATAAAATATGCTTTGGAATATATAGATGTAAATGGGGATTTTGATGGCTGTATAAATGGAACAAGAGGGTTGCAAGGTCATAACTTCATTGGGTGAACTGGCTTCCCCAAGAGGTGAGCATGCTCTGATGTAAGGTATTGCTAATGAGGCCAAACCAAGTGCCCCACCAGAGCACCACCCAATCAGTGAAGATTCCTAGGTAATACGATTAGCTATTGTATGGAATCTTGTCTGAAGGTAATTAAAGGAAAGGTATAGAAAGATGCAGTTTTGAAGCTGATGCTGCTTCCAAAGAGCAAAGCCAATTATAATCTCTCAATGCATTGTGTGCAGTGTCCAAATATGCATGCCAGTTAGCTTTGAACTGTGTGAAAACCGTGACTGTTAACAGGTTACTGAATTTCAATGTTGCTCCACTTATCCCATTTTGACAACAAGCAACATGCAAGTAGAGTCATTGTCGATAGAGCTACTTAATATCCTACCAAAAGAATAACGATTCCCAAGTGATAATCAACTACCAAAGAGTAGATTTAAGTCAAAGCCAAAGTGATGGGATCGGGTTAAGATAGGAGAGAGACATCAATGTAATAATTTTCTGGCAGTTTACAAAAAGCATCCTTGCAGTTATTGGTGTAGATAGTTGAAAATAAATTGTCAATAAAACCTTGAGATTCAATCTGTTATGCATCATTGCGTCATTTGCTAGCTTATATGGAAAACGCAGGTATTTTGAATGAAACAAAATTTAATAAAACCTTACATTAATCGAACAAAGTATGATCACGAAGCCAACATGTAAAGAAGCATTAAATAATTGGACAGTCCACCAATCAATAGCTTTCTTCATGTGAGTTCATCAAGGGAGAAAAGCAGAAGGATGTGGAAGAGAAAGGAATTAGTCGATTGTGGGTGGCTGCTTCACAAACAAAACCACTTTAAGCAAAAAGATTTTAAAAAAAACTTTGGATATCTGATTTGTGACTCTTGGCAGCTCACAAAATACACTGCCATCCATCTATTTGTCATCTCATTTTATCTTCAGTAGCTAATGAGGATGAAATTGATCTCCATAATGATTTGCCATCCCTTGACATACCCCAATGCGATACAAGTGAAACTCCTGAAGGTCAGTATTGATCTTGTTGTGTCAGGTTTGTCAAAGTTACTCTCTTGGTCTCCGTCCTTCCAATCCCATGGTGGTGTTTTTGCTTTAAAGAAGCTCACCAAGGGTAAGTGCATTTTCTGCAAAGGAGAATGGATACTTTCAAAGGGCGTCCACACTGTAAAATCTTCTTGGTGAACCATCTTGGGATATCAAGAGGTTCACAATATCGGTAAATAATTCAGATTTCATGATTCAACTTTTCAAAAGGATGTATCTTTCAAATCCACAGCAGAAGACCCACAATACACTGCAGACAGAAACCCCCCTTAATCCATGCAGTTGCTGGAGACTCCATTGATATTGAAGCAGATTCTAATGGTTCCCCTCATTTTTTTTGACAGCATTATAAAACAATTGTAGGCATGATTATCTCAAAGGCTGCAGTTAGCAACACCAGTCAAGTTTAATCCAGTCCCAAAGAGGGCTTTCAGTTCTGGTATTTACTTTTTGCAAAAAATGTGAATCATCACAAATAACCGACATCACAAAAAATAGTTTGTGGCATTATTCTAAAGTTAAAATTTCAGGGTCAGTTGTATAATGTCCCATTCACTTATTCTGATGGTGTCACAAAATTGGGGTTTATACTTTTACTCAAAGCACAAAGATGTATCCTATGTGAAAAAAATTAAATGATTGAGTAAATTACACAAGTGCTACATTATTGGGGTCTGTTTTATCATTACAATATGTAAACTGAAACATTACAGAACTAGAAGGGCACTCGGTAGAGTGCATACCTCTGCCACATAATGCCTCATCCACGAGAACATATCAGCCCCAATAAATTTTTAAATATCACACCATACAGTATATCGATTTTTGCCCCATCTCTCAATTGTGAAGAATCACTTTATAAATTAAAAAATTGTCATATCCGGATCTGGATTCAGATGTTCACCAAATTTGAATCAATTCGTCCTTGTTTCATACTCAATCTGGCCACCAAATTTAATCTGAATCCATCCATAACTTTTTGAAATATCATGATGTATATCAGTTCAGTTCAATCTCTCAAAGGTGAAAAATCCCTAAAAAAAAAATTTACAGATCCGAATCCGGATCCGGTTTTGGATTTTCACCAAAATTGATTCAATTCGTCCTTGTCACACACCCAATGTGTCCACCAAGTTTGTTGCGAATTTGTCCACAACTTTTTTTAGATATCATGCTATTTATCGTTTTTGTGCCGATCTCTCGGTGGTGAAGAATTACTTTAAAAATTATTAGAGCCAGATCCGGATTTTCCCCAAACTCTAAGCAGTTCATCCTTGTCACACTCACAACCTGTCCACAAAATTTCATCAGAATCCTTCCACAACTTTTTGATATATCCTTCACACAAAGACAAACAAACAAACAAGAAGAAGATGTCATGCAGAGCATGACACTTGCAAAATCCATAAAACAAATTTGACCACAAAAATAATTGGTAGTTGAAGTCAATGACCAAATATGCAACTCCTCTTCAAATTTCAAGTAAATCGGATGAAAATTGACAATTTTACAAATCCGGCCTATGTTGATCTTTTGGCCTATGTGGACCTCAAAAATAAATAATGGTTGAATTCAGTGACCTGAACTGCAAATTCTCTTCAAATTTCAAGTTAATCGGATGAAAATTGAGTATTTTTGAAAATCCATCTAAGTTGTTGACCTTTGACCTATGTTGACCTTTTGGTCTATGTTGACCTCAAAAATAATTGGCTGGTTGAATTCAGTGACCTGAAATATAAATCCTCTTCAAATTTCAAGTTAATCGGATGAAAATTGAGGATTTTAGAAATCTCACCTAAGTTGTTGACATTTGGCCTTTGTTGACCTTTTGACCTGTTGACCTCAAATACAACAGGTTTTTTCCTTGTGACAATCTCTACCATGTGGTTGAGTTTCATGAAGATCGGTTTAAAATTGTGACCTATAGACGATAAACAGACAGACAAACAGGCAGGCAGACAAACAGAATTACAAAATCGACTAACCAATATACTTGAAAAAATTTCAAATTTGCAAGTAACAAACAAACAAACAAACAGACAGACAGGGCTGAAAACATAACCTCCTTCCATCTTCGGTGGCAGAGGTAATTATGATGTGATAGTAAAGGCCAGCTTTTCTGGAAAGCTCACCAGTGACATGTAGGGGCAGTTACATCATTGCTTTGCCAATAATTGTTTGGATGGCATTAATGCTCGATGTCTAAAATCGTGCTGACCTGAACAGTCACCTCCTATGATCCCTTCAGCAGCATGCAGTCCTTCACAGTGGATGATGTTCCATCCCATTGGAACATGATAAAGATCACCCCTATCCACAGGAAGGATGCCAAGACTCCAGATTGGACAGCATTCTTGCAATTACATGGAATCCCTAACTGCTACTGATATCAAATTGTTTCTCCTTCCCAATTGTCTGATTACTGACCCTAAGTTTGCATTTTGTCCATATCACTCAACTAAAGATGTTACTTTTCCTCTCCAAACAATGGACCTGAACTAGAAACCAGAAATAAAACAGTTTGGACATTTGCCAACCTATCAACAATGTTTGACTCTGCTTGCTAAGTTATATGTGAAATTCAAGGCTGCAGCTATGGTTGGTTGTCTGAGCAGACTTTCATCATGCTGTCAAATGCGCAGTGACTGAAGCCATTTTCTCATTTACTCTCCAAGTCGAGAACAATGTGCATGTTTGTTCCAGTGTTATTTTCAAAGGAAATCATTGCACTCTCTGAATCCTTGAATAGGATTTTCTATTTCATCCACAATGCCACTTTGTACAGATTAATTGGAATTCTTCATCTCAGTAACATAGTGGTAGCAGGTGCTTCTATCACAACTAAACTAGTAAACATCATGAATTGAGCCAAGACCGAGAATATTTGTGGAAATCCAGGTAATTCTCACATCCTGATCTGATCTCTCAGTGAAGATCAACATGGCACCCCTCCTATAAATCTGTATAATCAACCACAGTGGAAGGAGTTAAGTCCCTCAAACTCTTGCCCCTCACTATCAGCCTTGACCACTCTTGAGAAAACTCGATTTAAAAATTGTCTCCAAAATGAGCTGCAGTCTGGATGTTCTACATTTGCCAAAGTCCATCCATGTCCTTTCTGAACTTCTGAAAGCTTACAAATCATTCATACTTGTATTGCACAATGGAGCTTTGATTTTCCCCATTGGCCAGAAACTGTTGCACCATATCTTGTATCTCTTCATGCTGAAGATAAAAAGTCCTGGAAATCATGAGCATCATCAATTAAGAGGCCAAAGATACAGAGCCTATCTTTGGAGATAGCTGATGTTTGGAGGAAAATGGGGGGGGGGGTCTCACAAAAGATTGCCTGGTGGTCTCAGTTTTCTACAACCTCTTTCCTTGCCTTGCACCCACTACCCATACTAGCCTTCCATCAGTTTCTTCCAAAAAAAAATTAACTTCACCTATAAATAAACCCCAACCTCATCAAGCTTCTAAAGTTCAGGCTTTTGACTGACTTATTTTCTTCCACCAGTGGATGAGCTTCCCTGTGTGTGTTCAATCACATTTTTCTCCAGGATGCAGCTCACTTCCCGAGGAATATTGCCACAAATACATACTCAAAATTAATTTTACTCACAATAAGCCTCCGTGTTGTATGAACCTCTTTTCTTTAGAACAAATTATCACCCCTAACCAGAACAAATGATCACCCATAACTATATACAACTGTTTGTTTGATGTTCATATGTCCCACACTGACTTGCAATGTTGTTTTCAACATTTTCACCTTCTGTCCTTTTCTTTTTTTCATGAACCTCGACTGTACATAATAATAAAGTTTAATCAACATCAACAGTTGGCAATTTTAGGGTTTATTAATTCAATGGGACTCCTTGGGTGGTTTTCTCATGACAAACTCAAAGTTGCCAAAAAAGGAATTTAAAGGCAGGAGATGAACAGTTGGACATAATTTCAGGCATGAGAGACTAATCTAGGTTCATGGAGGTGCTAAATGACAGAAGCTAGCAGGTTCGCAGATTGATAAGAACATCATGGTTGTGTGATACGAAGGGGCTCAGTGGGAGTACAAAAGATGAATGGATATCGGAGAAATCCATGCATGAGGTGACAATGGCACTACTGTTGAAGGACTATGTGGGGTGTGGGGGGGGGGAAGGGGCACGAGAAAACAGACACAAGGAGTCGGTTCCACAGACAAGATAACAGAGGGATGAAGGAAGTGTTCAGTCTTGAATTGGGGATGGTAACCATGTGTGGGATTTTGGAAGGACAAGTGTTACCTGTGTTGGCTCGGGGAGGGCAGAGAGGTGAGAAGGTCGGAGGGAGGCCACAAATGAGGCACTAGAAAATCGAGTTCAATCAACCTGTAGTGGGTTGGAATATGACCATTGCACTTGGCCACCTGTCGATCACGTGCCAATAATATGCCTTGGACTTTATAACTTCGAGATGAGCAAGAAGAAAAGCATCTGCACTAATCCACAATGGGGATCCATACTCCATGAAATAGCAACTAATTCACTGAGTGAGCTGAATCCACAGCTGACATCAAGCTTTTGGCTTGACATATAATTTCATATACTGTTGAGAGACTACCAGAACAATTGATCACCCCTAACTAAACCAGGCCATACTTGAAAACTGCAGGCTATGAAATACAAAACTGTCATCATCGTGAATAAATTGTAAGAAAGCATTTGAGAATGTCCCACACTTGTACATGGTAAAATGCATGTAAATATGCAGGATAAATTCCAAAGTAATCAAAATAATCAATAATGCAATTGAGCACTGGCATATTACCTTAATATTATAGCACTCAGAAGGAGAGATTGAAATATGAGTGAAGATATGATGCAGTATCTTCCAGGGAGACAGCTTCCCCCCACCCCACCCCACTCCCATCTGAACCCTTTTGGTAACATAATTAACTAAGGATACAGATCCAGTTGTACATCCAATAGAGAAACACCCAAAGAAACAGGAAAGGTCACACATCATGGATGATTTAAAACTCTTCACTACAAATGACGTAAAATTGGCAAATCAAGTAAAACTTGTAATACAGTACTCCGCAGACATTGAAATGGAATTTGGCCGAGATAAATGTGCCAAGTGCACATTCGTAGCAGGTAAACAAAAAAAATGGACAACATAAATATCAACCTAAGAACAATGATACAGGAGCTAGAAAATGAAGCATCATACAAATACCCCAAAATAGAAGAGGGCCACCAAATCAGTCGCAAAACTATTTCCAAGGAATATCCAACAAAGAACAAAGCTAGTCCTGGTAACATAACTCTCTCGAAGAAACAAAGTCAAAGCAATTAACCAACTCATAGTTCCAGTGTCCCAATGCAGTTGCAGAATGATCAACTGGTCACAATCAGAAATCAACAAACTAGATACCAAAACAAGGAAACTCCTAACTATCCACAAAATCCAGTGCATCCCAAGAGTGTACCTGTTGAGACGAGAAGGAGGTGGTGGCCTGATGGAGCTTAACGAAGTGCACAAAATGATGACTGTAGGTTTGGTCGAGTGTGTAAAAAGTTTTGACTTCCAGTTCCGGGTCTACTCACGTGTAGGTTCGATTGACAGGTGCTCCTTCTACTTCCTCAAGGTTAAGTTTTCCAGACTGGATTTGTTATGTTTTTCTATGACATTTTGGCTCTTTGTTGCCGTTTGTGTTTTCGTCCAATTTTCCATGTTAAATCGTACCTAGTTGTGCTGTATTGTCGAATTTGAGTTCCTGTTTGCTGAGGCCCACTTCCAGATGAGCCAGCATGCAAATTCTGTCTCTGTTTTGATGCAGCATTCCTCATTCCACTTCTCTTCTCCCAATGTTATCCTCTTCCCCCTCCTCATTCATTATAATCTATCAAAGTATGAGGAGGCTCTTCACAAAGATTATTTTCCAAACCTGTCTCTCACTGAAAGGCTTAGTGCATCTACTATACTCGTATACCTACAGCATGACCTTCCACCATAACTACAAGAAAAATTATTTCCACCCATCTCATGATCTTTATCTCTGTCCAGTTTGCTCATCCTCCCTTGTTTGTAACTGTGTGGAATTTTGAGAAGTCCAGTTTGCAGAGGTTGTCTGCTCAAGACAATTCATTCATATTCACATTTTTTAATCGTGTCAAACCTCTCTATGTCAGTACCCTCTGGCACATGTTATCGAAGCATCCTTTCAACATGCCTGGTGTTGGCATAATGGTTAGGGTCGTGGGCTTGGGATCATAGGATCCTGAGTTCAAATCCCACTCAGCTGTTGAATTAATACCAGGTGGGGTTGACTGTGCCTGTCATCTTTCTAAGGTCGGCAAAATGAGTGCCAGCTTGCTGGTATCCTGTGTCGGAGTGGAGACCTGTCCAATATTGTGTCGAATAGCCAAGGAGACTGCTTAGACAGCACCAACACTCTGCACAAAGTATGATCCCAATGGATGGATGGATGGATCCTTTCAACCCCACCCTTTATATGTGTACCTTTTTTCCACATTTCCCCTCACCAACAAAAACACCCCCTCAGCCTTTGCCCTTAAAGCTTCCCCAACACCAATCCCTCTTTCAGCTTCCCCTTGCTTATCCCCCGTCCAAGTTTCCCCACCCCTTCACAAGTTCCCCCACTCCCTCACCACATTTGAGCACCATGCCACCAGCTCCTACTCCATTGATCATAACTGTGTGGACCTCAAACATCTGAGGCCTCTGCTTCAACCTGACAAATCTCTCAATCCAGGCCACTGCTGGTAAACCGCATATCATCCCGCGTATGGTATCTCCCTGTGTCATCATCACGGTATCTCCTGCGATGAG
>CM068962.1:60154269-60192896 GCA_035128595.1 Eptatretus atami
TTCAAAACAGCTGTTCACCACCACCTCTAATCTCTCCCCATCCAAAACCTCGATCTTTTCTACCCCTGTTAATCCACCCCAAACCCACCTCCTTCAAATTCACTGCTTTCCTTCTTAAAAGTCCCTGTCGATGTCCATCTTGTATACCCCGTGTTCCCTGCCCCACCCCTCTCCCTTCCACAGATCTCCTAATGTCTCTGCTCCCCACTGTTTGGTCTTCCCCTCTCCCACCCACCCTCTTGTCTCATGCCCCCCCCTTGCTGGTGTGTTGTGTGTTAGCTCTCATACGAGCCTCGACTCTGTATACAAAAAATACATCTATAATATTATATATATATATATATATTATATATATATATATATAAATCTGTTTAACAGAATTCTTCATCACGGCTCGGAAAGGACATCCCTGACCCCATAGTGCTCACGCCCTGGCTGTTTTGTCCTCTGATTGATAGGCCAGAACTCCATCCTGGTGGTGGAGTTTCACGTTCCATCAATAACTCAACTTCTCACTGGCCGTGTGCTGATCTTACACCTCCCAATTCCCAGGAGTACCTTTGGCTGCAACTTCCCCTCCACTCCCTCTTCTTTTTCTGTGTGTTATACTGCCTTCCAAAGAGTGACAGCTCCATCGACATCTTTCTCTCAGAAACAAATTACATGGACCAATTTTTAACCACTCATCCCAACTCTATCTTCATCATATGTGCAGGTGATTTCAATTGTCACCATGCAATTTGGCTGGGTGTTGTTAGTCTCTCACTTGCCATGGAACTTCACCCAAGGACTTCCCCAACTCCATAGGACTGACTCAATGTGTAAACTTTCCAACCCAGATTTCTTAAAATGGCAAATGCTTCCTTCCAGATATAACGACAAACTTCCCCGCAAATGTCTCCTGCTCTTCCTCTGCTCCAATTGCTTCATCTGATTATATGATTGTGGGAGTCAACATCTCTCTGGCTACTCTCAGAGAACTGCCTCAGCACTGATGAGTCTGGCTGTTCATTCAGGCAGATTAGGAGGGATTGCAAGCAGCCATCTCAATTCAGACTTTGTCTCCGATATATCTACTGCCCCTGATATTAACTGTCAAATGGCAGTCTCAGATCATTCCACAATGTCCAAAACAAGTGTGTGGAGAGTAAGAAAACAACATTTGTCCAACCTCAAGATTGAACTTTCAAACATGTCTCCCTCCTCTAAAACCTTATGGCACCTTGTTACATCTGTCTCCAGAGTATGCTACCCCTCAATCCTTCCCTCACTTCAAATGGCACCGCAGACAACTCCGCTCGTGAAAAGGTTGAATAACTCAGTTCTGTGCTTGCTTCCAAATCTTGTGACCAAACCCCTCACTTTCTGTATTCACCAACCCAGTCACACCCAACTGCTCCTGGACTTTGGGTCTTTTGCACCTGAGAAGGTAGAGAAGTTTCTGGCAAACCTCAACTCATTCTGTAACTGGACTGGAGGGCATCAGCTTACGTTTCCTAAAAACCTGCTCAGCTGCTCTTGCACTTCCTTTCTCCACCCATTTCATTCTTTCATCTTCCTTGGTCATCTTCCATCTCCTTGTAAGTCAGCCAACATCACTGCATCACATAAACCAGGTGCAAAAAACTGACCCACTTAACCACAGCCCCATCAGCTTACTTCCAATCATCAGCAAGGTTATGGAATCCATTATCGCAGTCACCATTCAATCCTTCCTTTTCTCCAATAGTCTCATCTAAGATTATCAATTCGGATTCAGACCAGGTCACTTAACCTGGGGCATGCTGCTTATACTCTCCTGACAATGGATGGAGAACCCCAATGTCAAACATGAGATCAGGGTTGTTTCTCTTTAAATATCTCCAGCTTTTGATACTGTCTGGCATCCTGCCTTGCTCTCCAAGCTCTTTGCCAATGGCACCAAGGCCAACTCCACTCATGGGTTACTGCCTTTCTCTACTCTCGTAGCCAATGCATAGCTGTCAATGAAATTTTTTCATATTATCTCCGGGTCAAGGCTGGAGCGTCCCAATATAGTGTTCTATGTCCCGTCCTATCCCGAATCTTCATCAACGATGTATTTGACTCTAGTAAATCCTTTTTATTGATTTGCAGATGATTGCACCCTCTGCCGTGACATTCAGCATACTTCAGAGGCAAGCAGCAGCCTTTTCCCTCTCTTCAGACCTTGATATAATCACAAACTTGTCAACACTTGGAATGTCTTTCAATCCTGACAAATCTCATACTCTCACTTTGTCTCTCTCTGGCCGTAAGGACCATCTGACAAACCATCCCATCTACTTTCGTAACAATCCTCTTGAATATGCTTAGTCACTCAAACTCTTGGGTCTCACTATCACCCGTGATCTTCCTTGGGAAACCTTATTTCTAATGTTGTGAATACGGTCCCAAAGATTCCAAAGAAGGAAAAGTATACAATAAATATCAACAAATATACATTGGGATAATGACAGAAGAGCAGGAAGATTAATAAAAGAGCTAAGGAAAGACAAAAAAAAGGTTCATTGGAGGGGATCAGATGAGGTCAGCTGAACTGGGATGGAGAATGAGTCATTATAATTGCCCAATGCCAAGGATACAATACCAATCGCTTGAAGAACATGACAGGATTGAGTCAGCCAAGTGTAGGTTCTGCAAGGTAGAAATATAAAGAACCATCACCTTCTCTCGGGATGTAAAAAAAAAAAAAAAATGTCAGTACAGCTTTATGTACAAAGGCATATCAATGTATGCAGAGTAATCCACTGGCACATCTGAAAAAACTTTAACAGCCTGGTCTCAGAAAAATCATGGAAGCACAAACCAAAAGCAGTCATTGAAAATGAGGACATAGTGCTCACGTCTGAGATGAGCATCAAAGCAAACGTGAACATTGAAACAAAGCATCACGAACAGAATTAGTACTCAGATACAAAAAGGAAAGGACAGCATTGCTAACCGAGGTGTCAGTAGCCAGTTACTTTGATCGAAATTACGTATAATTTAGAAACCCTTTATTTGTAGCTTGAAAGCCATCAAATTGCCGCAACTTCAAGTTGTTCATTATAGATTTTTTGGATTTGGATTTTATTTTATTTTTCAAATCATATTTGTTTTCATAAAGAAAAATTATATTTCAAATCTATCTATCTATATATTACGAAAACTCTCATCTTGTATGTATGTATGTTCCCGAAATACAGCCAAAACGGTACACGATGGCGCAAAAATTTTAGGACCACCTTATTCACCATTCTCCTACGGTGTGCAGTATCAAGTTTGGTTCAAATCGGGCAACGAAAAAAATTATTTAAAAGTCAATTCCCAATTCAGTCAAGTACTCTTCGGGAGAATTTGATCAATGCAAACAACCTCAGCGGTATCGTTCGCTGGAGCTCTCTTTTTTTCTTGAAATGATTTATTTAAAAATCTCAAACATTTATTATAGACAAAGAACGATTTATTTTTAAGCATAAAATAAACATCGCCATTTTGATCTAATACTTCCGTGTTCATTAATCAATAAAATTGTGTTTAGAAGATTACGCACAATAATTTCTTCGATTTTCTTTTCTCCATTTTTTTTTTTTTTTTACATTGACGCGCAATATCAAGTTTCGGTTCAATCGGGCAATGAAAAAAATTATTAAAAAATCAATTCCCGATTCAGTCAACTACTCTTCGGGATTAGTTGATCAATGCAAACAACCTCAGCGGTATAGTTTGCTGGAGCTATCTTTTTTCTTTTTCTTTTTTCTTTGAAATTTTTTTTTCATCAACCTCTGTCACAATGGGATCCCAACGGGTTCACGGGTCGTCTCGTATTCATTTAAAGTTCAAGATATATCCATTTTATTTGGTGAGCAGAAGAAGTTTGGTGTGGAGGGGGATGGAGAAGTGACTGATTGACACACAACCAAGTTTGTTTGATTCAGAAATGTCAAAACCTTTAACTCAGTTGTTAAGACCTTCAATATATATCCTGCTGTTTCTGGAAAAAAATTATAGATTCGACGATTTTGAAATGACAAGTAGGAAGCCAACTGGTGCATAGTTAAATGTGGCAGCCATGGAAAGTGGCATATTTATTGGAATGACATTTGCTGCTATCAAATTTCTGATACATAAAATCTCACAAAACCTTGAGGGGTATAAAACATGTGTAGCTGTTCTCTGTTCACTTAAAGAGGAAAATCCTTGAAGAAGCTTGGATCACAAAGACAATATTATTTTTAAAAAAACATAAACTACCTTATCACTGAAAAAAGGAGATTCTTGGGAATTGCCACATTAATTTGCTTGGAACTTTGGAATGTGCAAGCTTCATGGAATATGATAAAACCTCACAAGGAAATAAATGCAAGGAAGGCAGACACAGTTAATAAAAGCAATCTGCGCCAAAAACATACATTGCATCTTTCCTAAACACGAGAACACGAGCATTTATACCCCAACATTAGAACACAGAACACATCAAATGAAGACCAAATACTGCATTGAAGTCATCAGAAGGAAACTGACAAAGCAAAAAGCAAAGATGGAGTCATCAGGAGCAACCTGGATAGGATTCGGGTTTCAGTTTCTACTTCTCGACACTCAAACCCATCCAGGCATAGCCAAGAGAACCTTACAAAAACATACATATTTTGAAAAAAATTAACTTCTCTGCAGACAGATATATAAAGAATGAGAGAAATTATGAGGCAGGGATTGATAAAAGAGAGGAAAATGAACAAAAATAAAAGAAAAAGCAAGAATTAGCATGAATCAAGAGAAATGTGAAAAAGTAGAAATAAGTATGAAAGGAAAAAAGATTAAAATATCGGGAAGTGCCCAGATAATGACAGTTCAGCAGTTACTCGCAAGGCTCAAATGCAGTAACAGGTATAAGCAACCAGAAGTCCATCAGCAGGTTAGTTAGGCAACACAGTGCACATTCAAGGTACAATCAAGAATGATATGGAGAGAAAGATTGAGAAAGAGATGAAGAAAAAGAAAGAGAGAGAGAGGTGGGGGGGAGGGGGAAGGGGGAGAGGGAGAAATGGGGAGATGAAGGATTAAAAAGACTCATGTGAATACATGAGTGATGCAATTTCATTTCTGACCGACGAAAAGGTAATGTAAATTGACAATGGAGACAATGCATGAGGGAACTAAAAACCTTTTACCCGAACTACCAAGGAACAGTTCTTGTTCTGCATCATTGAAACCCAGCACAGATGTTTCGTCCATTTCTGGGTCGTTTCCATTCAGTGTCACCTAGTCTTCCCAGTAATCAGTGAATTGATTTTTACTACGACAATAAAATTCATGATTTTAGCTCTTAAACTTTGTGGAGGAGAAAAATAAGTTAAGCTTCTCCTTGTTTGCACATTCAAAAAGAAATTACAAGGTACATAGCCCAGCACATCTTCCTGCTTAGTGTGCTTTGGTACACTTTGTCTCCCCCCCCCCAACGAGGACGACTCCCTTTTGGTGACTCCTCTGTAGGGAGGACAATCGCCATTGCAGAAGAAGTGCCGTGGCTGTGCCGAGATGCAGTGGCCATGGCCACGTGGTATGATTGTGTTCAGTGCTGGGAAAATTGAACGACAATATCCGGCTGAGGATCATTTCCTGCCTAACCATGTTCTTCATGCTGTCTGGGAGTGTGAATTTGTATGTCATGCACTGACACGGAAGTGAGGCAGTGAACGATGGTGAGGAAGCAGGACTGGAAGCCGTAACGAGCGTCCAGTATTGACTATCATCTAGATTCTAGAACCACCATAGACACGATTCTTCGGGGAGTTTCGGTACAACATCCTGATTAATATAACAATCATGAGACCGAAAGGTTATTATCGCCACCTGTATCAGTATTCAACAGCAATTGTCAAAATTTGAACCTTGTGATGTAAATTGCTAAATTGTTGTAAAATTGTATTTTCTTGATGTTTTTATCATTCTGCTTTGATGTCCTTTTTATTGCCATTTTATTGTATTATGATACTTTATTTATTAAAATTACCAGTTGTAAAACTTAACTCAATTCAGCCTTTAGCCGTGACAGAAGTTGAATAGAAATAAACCGTTTATTCAATTATTCATGATGCGACTCCCCCACTGCCGTGGACTGATGGGACTAAGCTTCGGTGGGACTAGTTGTGGAGATGGTGACCGGTAGCAGTAGGGAACCGTCTCCAGGTAAGTGGGGATGTCCCCAGGTGGGATAAGGCAAAGCCCCGGAGATGAAAGGGGAAAAGTAGCACAAAGGAGGAGACAGCTTGGTCCATAAGTCGTGGTTCCTTTCTGGGTTGGAGATGGGTATTCTGGGATCGGCGAAGGCTCTGATTGGTCCCAGAGACTTGTGAGTGGTGATGACAATTGATGGTGACAGCACACGCACACACATATGAATCGTGATTATACATTCACATGTATGGTTGTGATTGTACATGCACATGAACCATGATATACATATGATTTTCACACACACACACACACACACACATATAGACATATATATATATATATATATATATATATATATATATATATATATATATATGATAATGTCAGGTATGGGAGTATGCACCAGAGAAGAGGGTCACTGCGTGCACACTCCGTCAGTACTCCAGGGGCCAAGGTCTGGCCATCCCCCAGGCAGATGCCTGGCCCATCTCCATCTCCTTGATATGCCGATCAACCTGCTGCAGCCTCGAGGCACACAGTCATCCTGTTGGCCTTCTCCACTCACGAGGCTCCCTCACTGAGAGAATCTGTTGAGCAGGATCAACATCAGGAAATCGAGCAACATGTCCATGCAGCCACAGCTGACTCACAGACTATACAGGACACAAATCTCATTTGAGCCTCTCTCAGCAACCACTCATTGGTCAAAAAGTCTGACCAGCGATAGCCAAGGATTCTCCCAAGAGAACTGGTTAAGTTAAGGAGTTAAGTCTTCATCTTAGATCCTTTGTCAGAGTCCAAGTCTCACATCCGTAGAGCAAGAATGGAAGCACCAAGGACCTGAATTCTCCGACTTTCGTCCTCCTGCAGAGGTACCGACAGTGCCACAACCCATGATCCTGTGAATCCATGACTCCCAGGGCCCGATCCGGACATTTATTGACCTCTGGCTCACAACTTGCAGAAACATGAATATCACCACCACGGTAAGTGAATCTCTCTGTGACCTCGATATCCCCACCACAAACAGGTACAGACAAGATGGCAGCACCCAATATTTCAGTGAAAGCCTGGATCTTTGTTTGGACCCAGGAAACCCATAATCCCAGCAGCTCTGATTCCTCATTCAGTGCCTCGAGGTCCCACACAAGGACATCACGTGTTTCTGCAAGTTTGGCTGCATCATCTGCAAAATCAATGTCAGAGATCTTGACATTCAAAAGAGATCCACCACAGTTTGGGCTCCCCAACATGTTCCCCCATATCCAGTCCATGCAAGTGTTGAAGAGTGTGGGGGCCAATACACTCCCCTGATGAACTCCAGTCATAGCTGAAAATATGCTAGAAATGGAACCATCACACCTCACAGCACTCTCTCTACCAGAGTATATTTCAGAAATCAGATCGATCAAATTTGGTGGCACCCCACAAAGACTGAGAATCCCCCAGGGGGCATCGTGATTCACTGCATCAAACGCTTTGCGGAGAACACATGTTATGAGCACCCCCTGCCAAAACACTCGTCTCCATTTGGTGAGGACCTGAAGAACAAGGATACGATCAATCGTTGACCTCTTTGGTGTAAAGCCCACCTGCTCTGGGCACCGGTGCTCAAACAGATGGTGGCGAACCCCATCAAGAATAATCTAAGCAAAGACCTTGCCCAACACTGAGAGCAGTACCACACCTCAGGAGTTGTTACATTCCTGGCAGTCACACCTCCCTTTCCAGAGAGGGACAACATGGACCCTCTTCCATTCAGTTGGGATGATGCCTGTGCTTCAAACAGAGCACAAAACTGCATACAATGACATGAGTAAAGCATTTCATGGATGGATGCCACAGATCCCAAGAGCTTTACTCCCTTTCAACTGGTTCCCACAGCCTGTTTTTTCACAAATGAAGGCAGTAAACAGTTGATTGGAGGGTCAGCAATAGGAATAGTTAAACCCCTGACATCCAACTCAACAGCTGGTGGGCCAGCTTGGTACAGCCACTCAAAGTAACAAGCCCAGCAGTCCTTCATTTCAGACTCCTCAGTCAAGAGCCCACCACCCTCTGCTCTAACTGCATAACACCGATGGGCAGGCTTGGAGGAAAGGGATGCACGAATTCCTCTGTATACAAGATGAGAATCACTTGATTACAGGTGATGCTCTACCCCTTCACAGATTCCTCACACATAGGCTTCCTTGTTCACCCTCGTGCAAATACTGTTTTATGCCTCAGCTCCCTGACCAGCTCAGCTCTGCCAGTAAGCCTGGCCTTGCGACTCTGGTCAATGGTATCCAGTGTCCCTTGGGGGACAAAGCTCTTCTTCACCTGATGAAGACATCTACCGGCAACATCAAGGATGGTAATCTTGATGGCACTCCACAACTTCAGGATTCCATAAAATCCCCACTCAGCCTGTTCGCAAACTCCTCATTTACCCTCTCATCCTTGAGCTTGCCAACATCCAGCCTTGGCTGGGATGCTACCATTCTCTTGGTTTTAAGCTGCAACTTCAGAGTTACGACAACAAGCCTGTGGTGAGTATTGAGGAACTGAGCACTCCAGTCGACCCTGCAGTTCTGGATCATCCTCTAGCGATCATCAACGAGCACATGGCCAATCTCTTTTGCCACACCGCCAATGTTGGAATACCAAGTCCAGCGATGAGCCTGTGGGTGCTGAAACCATGAACCAGCCACCCTAAGTCCATGACTTCTTGCAAAGTCAAGGAGCTTAGTGCTATTCTGGTTCACAGTTGCAGACCCATGGGGACCAACACATGTCTCATATCCATCCATATCAGTTCCATTCGATGCTTTGAAATCCCCCAAGATGAGAAGAGTATCTCACCTGGGGCACTGATCAACCACAGACTCGAGCGTGGCATAGAATGCATCCTTCATGGTGAGATCACTTGCTTCAGTCGGAGCATTTACAGAGAGCAGGAAAATGATACCCAAGGAGTGAAAAATCCTTGGTCTCATAATACGCTCGTTGACCGGTGTTACCTCAATTATCATTGGAGTCAGTTTATTGGACACAGCTAAGCAACTCCTTGGGCATGGTAACCATCAGAGCTACCAGACCAATAGTTGGTGTAACCACCCGCCATGATCTCACCACAATCCGGTCTGATAAGCTCAGAGAGTGCTGCAATACTGATGTCCAAACACTTGAGGCTCAGATGATAACAGAGACAGGTGATCATCCTCTCTTCTGGATAGGACAATCCAGGCACCCAACCAAAGGGACCGCCTCAGCTTAACCCAAGGAGACCACCATCTGGTGGATGACACCTCAGCACCACTCTGAAGCACACCACCGAAATCTGATCGGAGATGTTTACCACGTGGTTTTCCTCCTATCTTCAAAGAGTGGGGATCCCAAAGGCTTTTCCCCAATCCCGTCATCTGGTGAGCTGCCCTGTGGAGGGAAGCTGCACATGAGTTACTCACACAGAGTGGGTTTTCAGATTTCTTTACGTTTTTAGTGTGTTTTGCGGAGTGAATTGTTTGTTGGTACCAAAAGGACCAAAAGTCTCCGAGGACCCAAAAGTCCCAAAAAGTCCCCGAGGACCCAAAAAGTTACAAAACGTTCCCAAGACCCAAAAAGTTCCAAAGGATCCAAATGTCCTAAAAGTTCCTGAGGACCCAAAAATCCCCAAAAGTCCCCAGGGCCCCAAAAGTACCAAAAGTCATGGAGGACCCACAAGTACCAAGAAGCTCCCGAGGACCCAAAATGTCATGAAAAGCTCCCAACAACCCAAAAAGTCACAAAAAGTTTCCAAGGACCCAAAAGTCCTAAAAGTTCCCAAGGACCCAAAAGTTCCTGAGGACCCAAAAATTCCCCAGGGACCCAAAAGTCTTGGAGGACCAAAAAGTACCAAAAAGCTTACCGAGGAACCAAAAGTCCAAAAAAGTTCCCGAGGATACAAAAGTCAAAAAAGTTCCCGAGGATCCAAAAGTCCCAAAAAGTCCGCAGGGCCCCAAAAGTACCAAAAGTCCCCGAGGACTCAAAACTCTTGGAGGACCCAAAAGTACCATAAAGTTCCCGAGGAACCAAAAAGTCACAAAAAGTTCACAGGACCCAAAAAAAGGACCCAAAAGTTCCTGAGGATCCAAAAGTCCCAAAAGTTCCTGAGGACCTAAAAAGTCACAAAAGTCCCCAGGGCCCCAAAAGTACAAAAGTTGGTGGACCCAAAAGTCATGGGGGACCCCACAGCACCAAAAAAGTTCCTGAGGACCAAAAAAGTCACAAGTTCCCAAGGACCCAAAAGTCCTAAAAGTTATCGAGGACCCAAAAGTCCCCAAATGTTCCCGAGGACCCAAAAAGTTCCTCGGGACCCAAAAGGTATCGAGGACTCAAAGTCCCCAGGGAACTCAAAAGTATCAAAAGTCCCAGAGGACCCAAAAGTACTGAAAAGTTCCAAAGGACCCAAAAGTCCCAAAAAGTTCCCGAGGACCCAAAAGTCCCCAAAGTTCCTGAGGACCAAAAAACGTTCCCAAGGACCAAAAAACGTTCCGAGCACCAAAAATGTTCCCGAGGACACAAAAGTCCCAAAAAGTCCCCGAGGACCAAAAAGTACCAGAGGACCCAAAAGTTCTGAAAGTCCCCAAGGATCCAAAAAGTTCCCACAGACCCAAATAATTCAAACATCTATAGAGTTCCCGAGGAGCCAAAGAGTTCTCAAGTCCCAAAAGTCCCCAAAGACCCAAAAGACGCTGAAGACCCCAAAATCCCAAAAGTTCCTTGAGGACCCAAAAGTCCCAAATGTTCCCGAGGACTCCAAAGACCCTGAAGAACCAAAAGACCCTTTTGACCCCTTCCAAGACCCTTTTGACCCCTTCGACCTTAAAACCATTTCGACCCCTTTCACCTTCAGACAGATTAGACCTTTGACCACTTAGACCACTTGGGCCTTCTTGTATCACAAATGAAATTTCAAATAAATATCATATCACCAATATTAAAAATAAATTTGTAGAAAAGAAATGGTTGTATTATGATTGGTGTAAATTATACCAGCACAGCAAATCTGTGACATCAATCTCTGCTACGACGTGTGGAAATGTGAGTGAAGTGAGTCGATCCACGCTGGTAAACTAGAACGGAACTCGTTTTATATCCCACTCCAGGGGCAAATCCAGGAAATGGGTAGGGGGGTTTCCAAATAACAGAAAATCTAAGTCATATGAACGTTATGAAAACTTTATTGCAGCTTTCAAATGCACATTCACATATTCTTTGATATGCATGTATTGCACAAAAAGATATAAAAGTTAATTAATTTAATATTTAAATGCATAACTAAAAATAAAATAGCTTGAATTAATAAACTTCAAATTTCAATCTTAAATATCATGACTAGTGAGACCTACCTGAGTGATGGTAGTGCCTATATGACATACAGAGAAGTTCTGGGTGACCATGGAACCCCTGGTTTTGCCACTGTAATGGTAAATATTTTTTTGTTGGGAGGGGGGGGCGTTTCCAGGCAACCAGGAAACCCCCCTGGATTTGCCACTGCACTCATAAGCTGGATCAGCTGACCTAAACTAAAATCTAATTGGCTTGTTCTTGTCATCCAACTAACTCAGCCACATAGTTTTGTCATAACTTGTCCACAACTTTTTGAGACATGTGGCATATCGTTTTTGACCCCATTTCTCAATGGTGAAGAATCACCAGTGAAATTATTTTTAAAAAAAAATTCTCGTACCCGGATTGGGATCCAAATCCAAAATCGAATAAATCCGTCCTTGTCACACACCCAACTTGTCCACCATGTTTAAGCTGAATCCATCAACAACGTTTTGAGATATCCTGTTCACAGTCAGACTGACAGAAAGGAATGAAAACATAACCTCTGCCCACCCTGTGGCAGATGCAATGATTGTTCAATGGAATTAATGCAAATTGTTGTAAAATAATTATTTACAAGTAATAGTTTTGTGATTGTCAACTACTGCCTTGTAAATGCCATGCGACTTACTCACCAGCCATCATAGATTTTGGTCACTGTCCATTTCTACCTTTTGGTTTATCATGACGAAAATCAACACTAATATGTACCTTTCCTGGCACAACTCCTGCTTGTCTCAAGGACTGCCATCCAGGCGATTGCATGCTCATCTGTGCTCTTTTATACTTTTTGTTCTCGCAGATTGTTTCTGGTTTTCAAAGATTTTCCAGATGCCTTGAAAGCCCTGCTAAAGTAAGGCACTGCATTTGCAATTGCCCTGGTATATTAACAAACATTTTATACAAAGACCAAAGTCATACTTCCTGTCAAAGTATGGGCAGCTGAATGTTTTTTTCCCCCCTCCAATGGAATTTCAATAATGGTATTTGTTTCCTTAGGCACAGAGGAGTGCTTCTGGGAAGAAAGCACTCTTGGAATTTGCTTTTAGTATAAAACTCAAAACAGCCTTTAAGGCGTCTCGTTTGCGTTCGATTCCCGACTCGTCTTTAAAGAGTAATCCTGGTGCTTTCACAGGCAGTACATTACATCAAGGGGTACGGCATCCTTTGAAGAGCTGCTTTAGTCCGTTGTTCCTTCGAATAAAATTTACTTGTGGACTTCAAAGATTTCATGTCACTTTTTGAAAAGAGATGTAGGTGAATGGTTTGTTGGTACCGAAGCAAAGTTCTAAATATCTGGCCTATTCTTCAGGGTACACTGTGGCAGTGGCATAGTGAAGCCCCAGAAATGATTCAACTAATAGCCAGGTGTTGTATTTGGAAGATGTTAGTTTTTTTTTATAAAAGTGTGACAGGATATAATCAGAGAAAGAGAACATTTGCATTTCAAGAAAATGATTCTGCACGTAATTATATGACGTTTTGAAAGTACATTCATCAACAACAAAACAATTATCTTCCGAAAATAATTTATCGAGTGATGTTCAAGCATTTAGTTGCATTCATTGTAGTTGGGGAAATGTTGGTGATCTTACAGTTGGCAATTATCGATTATGGATATTAATAATAATACATGCGTCGATCTATTTCAAAACCATCAGGGAATGGAAACAAAAAAAATGGAGTGGGGAATGAAAACGATTGTTATATTATGACGAAATTGCTTCATATTTAAAGAATTTATTTAAGAATAAATATCTCCTGATGGGGCTCACAATCCCAAAGCAAACACATTTTATAGAATCATCAGCTAAAAAGACATCAGCATGATTGTACACATCTGACCTCTGGGAAGCTTCATGGTTTTGCAGAGGAAGGATGTTTATCAGATCCACAGGGAAATCTCAGCAACTGTCCCTCATGCTTTTACCCACCTGCCAAGCAATGGGTTTTGTCCTTTTTGTGATGGAAAACCGGCTGTGCACGATGAGTCATATTCAGGCAGGACTTCCCCTCATTATCTGATCGACGAGCAATGTCACTGTAACCTATGATATGAAGATCAGCAAGTTAACATTCAAGAATGCAGGAATATACAAATTAACAACATATTGCTTAATGGTTGAGGATTCAGCATAAAGAAAAGTCATTACAAAGTGGATCTTTGAATGGACTTCCAAGAGACGGACCTTCGCTTGAAAGTCTATGAGTGGGTTGAGAATCATGCCAAGGAAGCAACTTTCTACAGAACAGCATGTGAAGATCCAAACACTGTGCGAAGAAGGGCATATGATGAGGAAAATAGCAGAAAAGCTGAAGATCCACAACAATGGTGTGGGGTACACTTCACACCACCTGAAAGAAACAAGACAAAAAATGCCAGGAAGACCCAAAATAACCTCCCCAAGGCAAGACAAGTACTTGAAGTTGCTAAGCATACGTGAAAGAAGAAAATCGAGTCAGAAGCTGACAAAAGCAATGAAAGCAGGCATGAACATGAACATCTCATCCAGCAGAGTGTGAAGAAGGTCTCCATGGCAGGGTTACAGCAAAGAAGCCACTGCCTATACCACAGAATAAGGTGAAAAACAGAAAGTTGCAATACAACACCACAATTAGATGATGTATATATACAGTACATATCTATATATCTATATAACTACATTTCAATACATATATATATATTTATGTAGACATATATATATATATATATATGTAGACACATATATATTCAAGGGATACAAAGAAATACAACTAAATCAAACACAGGTGGAGGCCATTCAGCCAGCCCATAATGCCTGTACGAACAGCATACAAATGTATCAACACAAGAGCCAAAGAAGAAAATGCAAATACAGTATACAGTATATGTATTTTTAATCTATTTATTTTAAGTTTTTGTAGTTTTTGTAGTTTTTTTCTTCTTCTTCCCCTCAGAGGAGGGGGCATGGGCTTGGTTAAAAACATACAACATCAATGACCCAACACCCTTTGACGAGACCCCCACCAACAGCACTCCGTACACATGAACACAATCACCCATCAATGCTCAAACTACCGAAAAGTCCTGTCAACATCCCTCTACCCGTCTATCTCCATAACTTCCAGGTACCTATCTAATTCTAATTTAAAATTATCTACTGTTTCTACTGCCACTACCTTCCCAGGGAGGCTATTCCATGCATTAACTACTCTCTGAGTAAAAGTTCCCTGCCTTGTTCCCTTCTTAACTCTCCTCCAGGCCAGGAATCAATCGAGTAGCCCTGCACTGAACCCTCTGTATGGCATCTATGTCCTTCCTGAATTGTGGTGACCAAAAGTGCACACAATATTCTGGATGTGGCCTCACTAAATTCCTGTACAATGTTAACACCACCTCTTGATTTATCAATGACCCCCCTCCGAATACAACCGAAAACCTTATTTGCTTTACAGATTGCT
Source organism: Eptatretus atami (assembly GCA_035128595.1). Classification (NCBI taxonomy): domain Eukaryota; kingdom Metazoa; phylum Chordata; class Myxini; order Myxiniformes; family Myxinidae; genus Eptatretus; species Eptatretus atami. Next base: position 60,169,243 of record CM068962.1, read on the forward strand.
GCCTGGCATTGTGCTGCCTGCTTACCTCCCGTATCTATTACCACCCCCAGATCCTTCTTCTGTGTGACACGCTCCAAAATTACTCCTTGTGTCATGTAATTTCTATTTTCATTGTTGTTTCCCATCCACAACACCTTACATTTGCTCAAGTTAAATTGCATCTGCCAATCATTTGGCCAATCTATGCAAGCATAAATACTTTCCTGAATCTGATCACCACCCCTTCTGATATCCACCTTACCTCCAAGCTTTGTGTCATCTGCAAATTTGGAAAGCCTACTCTTCACCCCACTCTACAATTCTTTGATGCACATAATGAATAGCAATGATTCGAGTTCTGATCCCTGAAGTTCCCTCCGACTTGCATCCTTCCAGCAAGACATCCTCCCACTCACAGCCATTCTTTGCTTCCGATCACTAAGCCAGTTTGCAACCTCCAATTAGCTACCTGACCAGCCACTCCACAAGCCCTCACTTTGGTTAACACCCTCCGATGTGGTACCTTATCAAATGCCTTCTTAAAGTCTAGATATACTATGTCCACTGCCTTTCCCTCATCCACCCAATCAGACACTGTTTCAGAGAACTCTAAAAGATTTATGAGGTAGAACTACCTTTGGTAAGACCATGCTGACTATCTTTAATTAGTTTGTTAATCTAAATTGGATTCCTCATCTGGTCCTTAATAATGTCTCCAACACCTTCCAACTGAAGTTAAACGAACAGGTCAATCGTTTCCCAACATATGTATGTATATATATATATATGCAAAAACAAAGAAAAAAGGAGAGAGAGAGAAGAGAGAGAAGAGAGAGAAGAGAGAGAGAGAGAAGAGAGAGAGAGAGAACTTGTTTGAATAGCAATGGCACAAAACAAACAAAAAAAAAGATATGTACAAGTCTGGAGACGGCGATGGTTCATGAGCAATGTACACGGTTTGCCTTTTTTATTTTTTGACCTTCGAGGGACACTACGGGCAAACTGGCGGGAATCGGGAAAAACGTAAATGATGAAAGTTGTAGTACTAGAAGAGCACTACTTGCATACCACTTTCATTCGAAACAGTTGAAAACCCTAGGAGCTCGATGCCCAATTTATTGATTTTTTTGACATTTTCTAAGTTTCTGACCTTGGGACGAAAATGAAAAAATCGAGCTCCGTGGGGCTATGCAGGTGCCATTGGGCTAACCAAATATCGAAACCCCTGCCAGATTCGACAAACTCCCTCGGAGAAGATGTAACTTGAATCGGCTACCCCTAAAAACACATGTTTTTGGGCGTGGCTCTGCCCATAATCGGGCGCAGCATGCCCATTCTCAAGAAAACACAACTAGATCATGATATAAACCTCCCAGCCAAATTTATCAGGATTGGATCAAAACCCATGGAGCTATGCTCAGGACAGACAGACAGACAGACAGACAAGTCAGTAGCGAACATGGGTAGTCAGGCGTTGCTAGGCAACGGAGGGGTCCATAGCAACGGTTCTTTCTCACACATAACTAGGACATACCATGAACCTACCATACCAGTTTCACGTATATCTGACTCAGTCTCTGAGATATAACGAACTTCGTTTTCTTATTGTTTTCAACCAGGGTTCATTCAAAGTCTATCTTCTCCAACATTTTCATAGGATCCGGCTGGAAATTTTTGACAATATGGCTGAATGTACTGCCCACAGTCGCTCGTGCGCCGATTTTTGATTTTCGAAAAAATAATATTTTTATGATTTTTCAAAAATTTCAAAGTCCCGTTGCTAGGTAACGGTGGTGTCCATAGCAACGGTTCTCATTTGCACACAACGAGGTCATGGTATTAACCTACCAACCAATTTCATCAAAATCGCCTTTGTATTAACGGAGCACTGGACCGAACAGAGGGACAGACAACAAGCAGTTTCATGTATATCTGACTCATAGTCTCTGAGATATAACGAACTTCGTTTTTTTATTGTTTTCGAGCAGGGTTCATTCAAAGTCTATCTTCTCCGACAGTTTTCATAGGATCCGGCTGGAAATTTTGACAATATGCTGAATGTACTGCCCACAGTCGCTCGTGGCCCGATTTCTGATATGCGAAAAATTTTTTATATGATTTTTCAAAAATTTCAAAGTCCCATTGCTAGGCAACGGTGGTGTCCATAGCACAGGTTCTCATTTGCACACATACGGTCATGGTATAAACCTACCACCAATTTCATCGAAATCGCCATTGTATTAACGGAGCACTGGACCGAAAAGACAGACAGACAGACAAACAAGCCGGTAGGCGGACATGGGTAGTCGCCTACCCAATAGAACCTGACGCATGGGTCCGTTCGATGGGGAATGACCTGATGATTAAGCACAAGAAAATTCATAGTTCTAGCTTCAAGGGTTAATGCTGCAGATTGTTTTCTGTGAAAATACCCCCACATTTAGAGGTTTTTCGGCCGTTGCTAGGCAACGGAGGGTCCATAGCAACGGTTCTTTCTCACACATAACTAGGACATACCATGAACCTACCATACCAGTTTCATGTATATCTGACTCATAGTCTCTGAGATATAACGAACTTCGTTTTTTTATTGTTTCGACCAGGTTCATTCAAAGTCTGTCTTCTCCGACAGTTTTCATAGGATTCGGCTGGAAATTTTTGACAATATGGCTGAATGTACTGCCCACAGTCGCTCGTGGCCCGATTTTTGATTTTCGAAAATATAATTTTTTATGATTTTTCAAAAATTTCAAAGTCCCGTTACTAGCAACGGTGGTCTCCATCAGCAACTTCTCATTTGCACCACACTAGGTCATGGTATGAACCTACCCACCAAGTTTTATCGAAATCGCCATTGTATTAACGGAGCACTGGACCGAACAGCCGACATACAGACATACAGACATGCAGACATACAGACAGACATACAGACAAACATATCGACGGAAAAAGTGATAATAAGGGTAGATCAAAAAAAAAAAAATTTTTTTTTTCGACTATCGACTACCAACAGACACAAACATATCGACGGCGAAAAACTGATAATAATGGTAGAACAAATTTCTAAAATTAAAAAAAAAATTTTTTTTTTTCGACTGGATCGACTACCCAACCATATCGATGGAAATACTTATAATAAGGGTAGAAGAAAAAGAAAAAAAAATTTCGACTAGATCTGACTACCCAACAAACGACGGAAATACTGATAATAAAGGTAGAAAAAAAAAATCTCAAAAAATTCCTTTTTGAGATTTTTTTTTTCGACAAGATCGACTACCCAACAGACACACAAAACACACATAACGAATATAGTGGTCACTTACTGACTCCGTGAACCAATACATATATATATATTATAATATATATATATATATATATATATATATATATATTATATATATATATATTATTATTATTTTTTTTTAAATTGGGTAGTCGATCTAGTCGAAAAAGAAAATTTCAAAAAAATTTTTGGGAAATTTGTTCTACCCTTATTATAATAAGGGTAGAACAAATTCCCCAAAAAATTTTGGTATACTGATACTGATGTATACTGAAATACTGATAATAATTACGTATTTCCGTCTATATGTTGTTTCTTCTGTCCCTCTGTTCGGTCCAGTGCTCCGTTAATACAATAGCGATTTCGATGAAACTTGGTGGTAGGTTCATACTATGACCTAGTTGTGTGCAAATGAGAACCGTTGCTATGGACACCACCGTTGCCTAGCAACGGGACTTTGAAATTTTTGAAAAATCATAAAAAAAAATATTTTTTTGAAAATCAAAAATCGGGCCACGAGCGACTGTGGCAGTACATTCAGCCATATTGTCAAAAATTTCCAGCCGGATCCTATGAAAACTGTCGGAGAAGATAGACTTTGAATGAACCCTGGTCGAAACAATAAAAAACGAAGTTCGTTATATCTCAGAGACTATGAGTCAGATATACATGAAACTGGTATGGTAGGTTCATCGTATGTCCTAGTTATGTGTGAGAAAGAACCGTTGCTATGGACCCCTCCGTTGCCTAGCAACGGCCGAAAAACCTCTAAATGTGGGTATTTTAACGAAAAAACAATCTGCAGCTATAACCCTTGAAGCTAGAATCATGAATTTTATTGTGCTTAATCCTCAGGTCATTCCCCATCGAACGGGGCCATCGCGTCAAGTTCTATTGGGTAGGCGAGTACTCATGCCCGCCTTCCGGCTTTCTATTAATAAACCACAATCACTCCTTTACCCATCATATAAAAGAAAGATATTGTATATTATAATAATTATAAATATTATATATTATATATATATATATATATATTATATATATATGTTTACGAATTTCGCCCGTCCGGCATGCGATCGGCCACGTAACTCAAATCGCCACCACGTCGCCCACCGGAACGGACAATCAGTCATCGTGACCCTCCGGGAACTACCGCCAGGAGCCAGTCACAGGTGGGGGTTTAACCTCACCACGATCGTGCCAATTGCCACCCGAGCAGGATAGGGTTGCTCACCAAATTCGACCTACCTAAGTACCTGCACGAGTGGTCGACCGGGTGATCTGACCTCACCGCAGGTCGACTTCAGACACGAACCGCTTAAGCGCTCGTTCCGTACTGCAGGGATAACCGAGCGGAGCTATCGTCGACCTCGACGGTTCAGATTACTTCTCGGGTGGTTCAACCCACTATCAATCCCTGACGTGATGGAAGATGGAGCTTTCAAATAAGGGAAAAAGACGCAACGAACGGGAAACAGTTCAACAAGCAAGCACTTTATTACACACACAGACAAGCACGTATTCACAGTCATACAGTAATGCACATATACAGTCAAGACAAATGCAACACAAGGCAAAAGCACTACTAACGACTTAATTAGTTACAACACTTAAACAATTATACTTGTCGGGACTCGGCGCCACATAATTCATTCAAAAAGCAAAGGAAAGACCTCCCATAGGCAGGGAGGTAGACGGGCGCGTGGACCAAATGTGCGCGGAACCTGAGGAGCGGCCAGTCCACGAGACCGAAAAGATCTCACCGCGTCCTCGTGACACGATGGCGGGCAAGCCGCAATGTCCGCGCAGCTGCCGCCCGACTCCGTGCCCCTGGCGTGGTCGGTGAGTCCTCTCCGGCGTACTCCGCGCAAGCACGGTTTTGTCGGCACCGACGGTTAGGGTGGGAAGGAATGGGGCCACCGGCACTATCTCAGCGCGGATGGGGGGGAGGAGAATTGTCGATGCTCAGGCGGTCGAGCGAGGAATGGCGGCTGGCTCGAATCCCGCGACGAGATGGCACCAACGACGAAACGAGTGACCCCACACTGCAACCTCGATGACGACCTCCGTCTTCACTCGACCCGAACTTTTGTGACGACCTCCGTCTTCACTCGACCAGCACCCCTGCAACCTCGATGACGACCTCCGTCTTCACTCGACCCGAACTCTCGATGACGACCTCTCGTCTTCACTCGACCAGCACCCCTGCAACTCCGATGACGACCTTCGTCTTCACTCGACCCCGAACTCTCCGAGTCGCCTTGTGCTCGCTCGTTTATAGACCGAGGAGAGCCTGTTATGCAGATTTCAGGATCAAAACGCGATTGGAGGTGGGGCCTCACCACCCTCTGTTCAGCCATTGGCGTGCAAAAAGGGGCGTGAGCCTCCTTTGATCCGAATTTCCTCTCCTGAAGGAACGCATTTGTATTCCGCAGCTCGCCGCGTTCGGCAGCAATCACCGAACGGGCCTGGACAGCACGAGTTTGGTGTTGACTGTGGGTGGGGTTTGCTGTGGGTGGTTTGGTGGTTGTCGGGCGTCGTTTGGAATGCGGTGAAGCAATGTTTGCGGGATAGGGTTGTGGAGGTAAAGAGGCAAAGTGGTGTGTTTGCGTTGTTGGCGGCTTAATGTCCAAAATAACAATAGAGAAAAGAAAAATGGCTAACTCAACAGCGTCGCAGCCTGATGAATCACACATATTCCCTCTAAAAACAGGTGTGGCTAACTACACATGAACTTATCGATTATATCTCACCTGAGGACCTTTATGGTGTATTGCGAATTCCACAGTGTAACATATATATTATAATATATATTACTATATATTATATAATAATTATATATATATATATATATATATATATATATATATATAATATATCTTTTCTTTGTTTTGCTTTTGCAAAATTATTTAAAAATAAAAAAGCACTCCTGCATTTGACCTTGAGCACTAGCAGTGATCAGAAATAAGGTGATTGTATTGAATAAAAACCGGACAAGTGCCGAGGCCCTGGGTCTATTGTGCCTGAGGAAGCCGACTGTTGAAGCTGGTGAAATGTCGCCTGAGGACCGGGTCTGCTCTTGCTTTTTTGCTCAAATTAGCGAAGTCGATCGAGTTTTTACTTTTGGTTGGAAGTACCGCCTTCTCTAAAAATAAAAAATAAAAAATATATATATGTGTATATATATATATATTATATATATGTATAATAATATATATTATGTTATAATATATATATTATATATATATATATAATAAATATATATAGAAATATAGATATATAATATGTAAATATATGGTTTTGGAAATTTACTCCAGTGGCAGATGCATTGTGACCTGAGGATTTAGTTATTACATTATCTTTGTGTAGATCTGTCCTTGGTCCTTTTCAAGGGTTGTTTGGTTGGTGGGGCAAGGCATGTGTTGGTTAATTTGCATTTCCCCAGTGTGGTTTCTGCCCCCTCCCTTTTGCCCTCTCATCTCTTCTTCCTTCACACCCCACCAGTCCGTTTACCCTGCCCCGTCTCTTCCTCTTCACACAATCCCTCCTTTCCACCAGTCAGTTACCTCCCTCCCCCTACTCCTTTCAACAATCCCTCCTTTAACCATCGGTAATTACCCCCCCCCCCCCACTCCACCCCTCTGCTCCTTCTCAACAATCCCCAATCCCTCATTCACCACCATCAACCTTACCTTCGCCCGCGGCCGTTCGGTCATCTCTCGGTCATCCGCCAGATTCCCTCTACCATTTCTTCTACTCCATATTGTGCATTGCTTAATTGGGCACATTCAATGTGTCTGTGTGGTTATTAATTCTTCCGTCCAATCGGATTATCTTCATCACATCAGGCTGCATCCATTCTCACATGTATGTTCATGGCATGAGGTGCAGCGCTTTTTCGGTGCACGATGGAGTGTGGCACATCTCACAGGCAGGGTACAGTGAGGACTGTGATGTGAATGCTTGCATGCAGGGGAGGGGGCAGGGGCTCCTGTCATGGCCTTTGGTGCCTGAAGGAAGGGGTGGGGGTTGCAAGGAAAGGTCTCTCAGAATGACACGGCATTTTCCAGAGGCTGCATCGTAGACCCACGCCTATCGGATGCACACCAATAAGGAGGAGGCTCTTACAAGCCGAGAAGGGAGAAAATAGCGATATTTGAAGAGGAAGAGGACAGAAGCACACAAAGGCTAAGAGGTGGGAAAAAGGTGAAATCCTGTGAGGAAAAAGGAGCTCAGCGCTGGTCCTCATCCTTGCAGGAAAAAGCACATAAGAGGAAGAAGAGTAAAGGACAGGGAGGATTGCAGTGTGGAAAGCCCAGAATGCAGCTTGGTTTGTTGAGAGCCGCTGGACACAGGGGTCCAGCAGATATCTGGGACACCGGAAAGGAATCGCCGACTGGGTCTGGAAACCTCAGGGATGCGGCTGCATATCCCATCATGCCACATCGCCACTACCCATCTTCCCCATCCTCTAGTATATTTTGGCTTGTGCAGCCCTGTCTGGCTGTGTGAGCTGAGAGAGAAAAGAAAAGACCCTACTTTTCTTTTCTCCATACTTTACTTTTCTTTTCAATTTCTTGATCTTGTCTTCTTCTCCCCTGAGTAAATGATGGCCAAGTCCCTTGTGGAAGTATGATTGTGTAAGGAAGAATACATGTTGTGGTTAAATCTGCTCTTATGTGCCTTTTACTTTCTTGCTTATAGACTTGTTTTAATGATGTGGTGTGTTGTGTTGTGTGTGTATGTATGTGTGTGTAAATAATAATTGTTTGTTGTTATTCCAATTTGTCTCGGTTGTTTTCCTTATTGGTCCGACCAGTGTATAAGTATCATTATACAGGCAGTTGTACCCCACCTGATTTGCTCTGTTAGCCGGTACTGCACCTATCTGTTCCACTCGGCAGGAGTTCACCATGTGTGCAGCGAGGGTGTGGCGGCGAGGGTGTGGCGGCGAGGTGTGGCGCGAGGTTGTGGCGGCGAGGGTGTGGCAGGAGGGGTGTGGCGGCGAGGTGTGGCTTCTAATAGTTATTATGCCAATTGAAAGGTATCGTAAAACTCAAAGCAAAACCCTGCTAGGCCGGTGTCTATGTCAAGCGGGTACGACTGTGTAAGAACTACAGCCCGTTGTATCGTGAATTATCTGTGTCGACGGCCTAAGGACTGGGTGTTCGGGAGAACTCAGTGCTTCCCCTCATGGAGAGCCCAAACTCCATGCCGTAAATTACTATATATATATTATAATATATATATATATATATATAATATCGTGGTGGACTTGGGGTTCAGCGATGTGACATATGATTTGTGAGTCGGATGAGGTTAGTGTTGTTATTGAGTCAAAGCGTTTGTTGGGTATAACGATTTGGACGATTAAAGAAGGCTGGAAAGGTGAGCTTGAATGGTGGTGTGAATGGAACCATAGTCCGGTGTGTCTCTGAAGCAGTAGGGTATTACTGGCATATGGGGACTTGTGTGAAGAAGGGCTATTGTGATTGAAATGGTTTGCAAATTGTGTGTGAGCAGTGAGTGCTTGGTCATGTGAGAAAATCATGCACAGAGAAGACAATGGGGTAGAATGGGGGGGGGGGGGATCCCTCACACGTATTTCCCTTGTAACCAATCAGACACTGGGGAGACCTATCTGTAACAAGTTAATATGAAATAACTGGCGAGAGAAGAGAGGGAGAGAGAGAGGAGGAGAGAGGAGAGAGAGAGAGAGAGAGAGAGAGAGAGATACAACTTGTTTGAATAGCAATGGCAAATTGTCCGTTAATCATCCTCTCTGCTGTCGCATTGCCCATACATTGTCACAAACTCCGTAATGTTCACAACATTTCATCCAAACCTGCAACCATTTTCTTGGCAGGAACAACATGATAAATTTTCGTCACGACCCACAGCAGTTACTTACTTTGAAGGTGTCAATGGCCCGTTGGCTTTCGGTTTCTGCAGCATAAATCAACCCTTACATTCATGCCATGACCCTTGGTCTATCACAGTCAGCAGCGCATATTACCACAATCTATGTTAAATGTGTCACGGATGTGACATAAAAGGGTCATGTTTTAATGCAATGTGAGAGCTTTTCTTTGTTCACGTAATTAAATCTATATTTCAAATATTATACAGAACTGTATTCACAAAATACAATCGTTATTTGTACTATAATTATGAATTTAAATAAAAAGATTTAGATTTACTTCTTGATTGATGAATCCCATCCCATTATGTGTCGGGGACTATTGAACGAGTTTCCTGAGGAAGGAATTAAAGTGGGTGGTTTGCCAATACATTCCCATGCTCGGGGAGAAATATATTTTTGATTATTCAAAAAAAAACAATAAACAAGTGTTCAAGCTGCACCTTAAATCAGTTGTTTCATTCAATATCTGCAGAAGTAAGTTGTTCAACATGCATAAAGTAATCGAATTTCTAGTAAATACGGTAATACAATTTTCCCACAATGTCGAACAAATATTTGAAAATTAAATACATTCAGGTGTGAGTTGTGTCGAGGATGGCCTCAAAGTCGCTTTGCCCCTCCTAAATTTGTCACAACTACCTCCCTACCTGATCCTCCACCTTTCTCTGCCATGGCATGTGGCAACACCGACTCAGGAGAATGATGGCGAGCATTCAGATACAATGACTGATTAATTAGTGTAAGTACCGCACCATTACCTGAATATTAAGAGTGCTTTACCTAGGAGGGATAAAACGACTTTCAGCTACACCCCCCCCCCCCCGCCTTCTACCTGCCAAGCATATTGTGATCAAATAATTACAATCATAATCGTTTATTTCACTTCTAATTTAACGATAATGAAAGTTCAACCCAGAAAATCTTGGTATACACGAGAGACAACATGATACGACAATAAACTTCCATCTTTGAGGATTCCAGGAAATAGAAAGACCATCAGACAAGTTCAAGGATACGATTTCAAAGATGAGATTAGGTGATGGTTGGGAGAGGGGGAAGTGATGGAGAAGGTAAAGGAATGGTGGTGAGTGGGCATAGAAATGAAAAGAAAAGTATGATTCCATTTGTTTGTGCCATATTAAGGGAAAAGTTTGATAAATTAAAGCGAGAGGAGGTAATGTTGTTCTGAAGAGTTAAAAAACAAACCGAGGACCTTTCACTCAAATATGCATGTTACAAGGCCTTGAATTAAATAAAACATTGAATATGAATTAAAATGCATGACTGGTCTGCTGATGAAGCAGAAGATTAAGGTCCACAGAATCAGACTTTTTTTTTTGTTTGATGTGGTTATATTTGATTTTGTAAGTAATAAACAAAGAACAGAACATGGTTTTTATTTGTATTAATTTTTTTGGGTGTTAACAGTTTTTTTTTTAAAGTCCAACCCGATGGTGACCGCCCCTAAAAATTCCAGAAAACCGTCATGGTCATTGTATCATCTGCGTGATGTAATTGAGGGAAAGACTGTCAGCACGCAATGGAAAGTTGCCACACAACTCGCTTCAAACTCGTCATAAGGTGAATTGGACTAATAATTTTCTGATCAAGATTCCTCAGATTACAATGATAGTCAGAATAATGATGTAGAAGGTGCTGTCACACCGTACATGTATGAACCCGAGGTGGAAATTGGGGATGACATCGGCCATGAAATCACTGACGTTCACAACAATCGGTAGGACGTCGAAAAAAGACTTTGCAATAACAACTAGTAAGTAGTAAATCATTGAGTTTGAATGTGGTAAATGTGGAGTTTAGTGGTATTTTGATAGAACACTTCTCTAATTGTTGTAGTAACTGGAACGGCACTCGGTAGAGCACATACCTCCACCATGCTGAACAGTTTAAGTTTTGTATCCCATTAATTGTTTTAAATTCCATCATTGCCATTCCAACCCAAAGACACTGAATCTCATTTGCAAATGAAAACAATTCAACGTATTCAGAAACGATTTAATCACTCCAAGTCATTAGTCCAATGACTTCATTACAGGGATTTTCCCGACTGCAACCTCATCTTATTGACGCTGGACTGCCTTTACTTTTTACCTGCGAAATGTCACAGGTCGATAAAAGAGCTCCGCATTGCTGCTGCTGCTATTGTTGTTGGGGGTCAATTTTTGAAATGCGCAAACATTGGTCAGACAGCTGCCCGAAGCACACCCTCATTGGTCGTTTGACTCCATCCACCATGGCTCCCAGACAAAATGATATGGCAGCCATCTTGGTTTTCTGTTGGGCCAAGCACATGAGGCCTGTAGGCCTCTGCTGATTATATACTGTCCGGGTATGTTGCATCAGATTTCTATTGGCTTTGTTTTGGTTGAGTGTTAATCATAATGAGGGACGCAGAAAAATCTAATCGAATCTCGAATAAAAATTATTGGTGAGGTTTCATCAAGCCTGTACATACATGCCTCTCTAAAAAAACAGCGTTACATTATTTTTGAGCAGCTCCATATTGAGGTTAAACATCTGTGACAGTAACGAATTAGCTCGTTCTGATATAACAGTGTCGGAGGGTGACATGAATGAGAGATGTCAAGTTAATCTTTGAATAACATATGCAATGCGCGTTTCCCAATCAGTCTGTTACCGGATTTTGTCATAGGTTGTAACCACAGTGCAGTCATCTGTGTTAAATATAGTTTGTGTAAGTGAAAAAACAAGGGATAAACAGCATCCCAGGATTAAAGGGGCTGCACACCTTGACGTTTTAGCCAGCGTATGGCAAGGTCTCAAAATGTATGTAAAACGCTGGCGTACGCTGAACTATTGATGTTTTTTTTAAAGTTTTGGGCTATAATAACGTGTTGGACATATGCATAAGTGTTATTAACGTACACAGAACGTTAATCACATATAGATAACTTATACCAACGAATGCCGAGCTGTGTCGCATTCACAACCTATGCCCAACGATAGTCTAACTTATGCAAAGCGCGGCAGCGTATCGCCGACGATCACGTGGCGTAGGCTATTCATAGGCTGCAGCTCGCGATTCAAATCAAAACCGCACTAGACATCGAAGTGTGAAGCGCTGCACACCTTGACTTTTAGCCAGCGTATGCCGACGTATGAAAAATTTGCCGAACCAAGCTGGCACACGTCGAAACGTATGTTAATTTGTATACGTTAAGAGCACGCTGGCATACGTCGTAGTTTTCTTGCATACGTCGTATACGCGATACGTCGAGAAATTTTCAGCATGTTGAAATTTCTCGACGTACTCGACGTTTGACACATTCCGCATACGCTGGCATAAGTTGTAGGTGTACGTTATCGTATCAGTTGACACACATCGCCACACGTTACTTGTACGTTACTCATAAGTCGAAAAACGTCGAGGTAATGGTTAGCGTCAGTGTTCCAGACTCCCTGTTTTTTTTGTTTTTTTCGTATGACGGTGATGTTGACACTTCGATTTCTAGTGGGTTATGATTTAAATCGTTGAGCGGCAGCCTATTAATTAATTATATTATAACCGCACTAGAAATCGAAGTGTCAACATCACCGTCATACCGAAGAAAAAAAAAAAAAAAAACCAGGGGTCTGGAACACTGACGCTAACCATTACCTTGACGTTTTTCACTTATGAGTAACTACAAGTAGCGGTGTCGACGTTGTGTCAACGATCGCGTAACGTGCCTACAACACTTACTCATAGGTTAGAAATAAGTTTCGGGTACGCTAAACATTACCTCGACGTGTTTCGACTATGAGTAACTTACAAGTAACGTGTGTCGAGTGTGTCAACGATCGCGTAACGTGCCTACAACTTATGGCCAGCATTATGCGGAATGTGGATCATAGCTGGCATACGTCGAAAAATTTCAAGCATGGAAAATTGTCTAACACCTCGCGTACAAAGACGTATGCCAGCGTACTACAAAAAAAAGCCAGCATACTACGAGTATGCCAGCGTCTCTTAACGTATACAAATTACCCATAACGCATCGACGTGTGCCAGCTTTTAGCCAAATTTTGCATACGTCAGGCATACGCTGGCTAAATCGTCAAGGTGTGACGGGCTTAAGTGTGAAAAGAGGGTGTCTTTGAGTGCTATGTAATATTTAGGGATGTCTGTTGGAAGCATTGCATGATAGGGGAGCAGAAAGCTTTACATGTTCCGTTGTTTCGATGTGGGAATGCCCGCTTGCTTTATGATGGTAGAAATGTGAGAGTAAGAGTGGGACAGTCTTGGAATGGGAGAGAGGTTGAAGACTTTTGGTGGGGGAGACATGGAGAGTTTAAAGGCTTGATCGATCGAGGGATCGATGCCTTAGGGTTGGGGGGGGAGGTGAGGACTTGGGGTTGGAGTGGAGGGGGGAGGAGAGCAAAGATGGGAGAGAGTTGGAAGGGGGGAGGTGGCAAATATGGAAGAGAGTTGGGAGGGGAAGGGTGAGCTTTTTTTGATGAGGAGTTGTCAGAATTGCATGTTAAAGTTCACTCACAGTAAAATTGTAAGTGTGTGTGTCAATGTGAGGAGTGGGGGAGGGGGGGGAAGCAGTTACCCTACATGTGATGGCTGGTAAATATTAATGACAAAACTCAAAAGTAGAAGTCAGAGGATAATTATTGCAGTTTCTAACTTGTAGACACTTTTTCGACGTCGTACGTGTATCGTCATGCATCGCACATAATGTTTCTGTAGCCGTGAACATTTGTATACCAGACATGCCTGCATGCTCGGCCCACACCAGCCCAGCGGAGCACGCGTACACAAATCACAGGCATTACAATGTGAAAGTTGTTTGGTACTGTCAAACTAGGGTCCAGCAACATATCGATACACGGATTATATTGATTAATATTTTTCATATTGACATACCGGTATTGGAATTCTGAATATACCGGATATACCAAAAAAAAAAAATCGATATGAAAAAACAAACAAACTGGAATATCACCAACAAATCGAAGAAAGGTTTTTACAATCCTTATACCGTACATGATTTTAAAAGCTTGGATGCACTCAGTGTCTTGGCTAAACATGGAAGAGGAACGTTGAAACGTACGATGTCAAGACATAATAGGACGTACGTACAGTATATTTTAACTTTTAACCTTCAGCATCCGAGCACCTGGACAAGCATTCGCGTTTTTCTTTGCCCTTGTGGCTGGTTTTAAAGCAATTGCCAATTGGTTATTATTTATGTGAATCGGGTGTGCTTTAGAAATCCTGTGCTGAGTCAGTGATCTGCGATACCGATATGAAAGCGATACTGGTATGGTGTTCCGTGATAGTCATACCGGTATGGTGATGGCGATGGATTCCGACCTGTGTTGATTATCAATACTGATCTTGCTTTAAAACAAAATCATTTTTAATACAAGTTGAAGATGGAAGTAAAATAACCGTTCTCATCATGGGGGAAAAAAAAGCCCCATGTGGGAATACTTCGAAAAATTACTATGTGTCAATGATGTGTACATCATATATGAATACGCAATGGACCAATGGACCATTGTGTATTTTGGGAAACTGCATAAAACAATTTCATTAATTTATTTTTTAATAATATCGACATACCGGTATACCGGTATGACCCCATCGGTATATCGATATCGAGAAAAACAAAAAACTCGAGATTGACGGAGCCTATGTCAAACTATGCACCACAGTCATGGAGATCAAACAACATTTCATAGTTTTCTCCATTTCTGTCGATTATCTATCTGCTTGGCACATACAGTAGAAGCTACACGTGCTGTATATTACTATTTACCCCTGTTTCCGGCTGTACGTATTTCTATTACGGCTGTACCAGTACATACGTCTGATACGTAACTTAGAAAGTTGCTGATTGATTACTAAAGTGGTGGCAATCATGGCTGATGCTAAATTGAAATGCTGGGTTAAAAAACAAAAACTATACTTACCCTGTTTCTCACACTTTTCTGTGGCGGTTCTGTCGATTTTATTCTTCCCCATTCAATTGGAATCATCTCTAATCTTCATGGGGATCGCATCGGCTTTCAACTGCTTCAACTTACTCATCCCAAACTGGGAATATAGGCCAGTGTCATGCAAGTCATCTTAAATTGGGTGCTGCAATTGACGCTCGAAGCAGTTGGACCATGCCATTTTCCTCTGGTCAGTTTTACCTTGGTCCGAACTGAAGGCCTGCTGGGC
Organism: Eptatretus atami; assembly: GCA_035128595.1. NCBI lineage: Eukaryota > Metazoa > Chordata > Myxini > Myxiniformes > Myxinidae > Eptatretus > Eptatretus atami. The sequence goes on from CM068962.1 coordinate 60,184,627, forward strand.
TGGTTACTTTGAGCGGCTGTACCAGGCTGATCCACCAGCTAATGAGTTGGGATTTCAGCGGTGTTACTTTCCCTTTTGCTGATGCTCCAATCAACTGTGATCCACCTTCGTTTGTGGAAAGAGGCTGTGGTGAACCGGTTGAAATGGGGTAAAGCTCCAGGGATCTGTGGCATCCATGCTGAACTTCTCAAGGCTGGTGGAAATTCTGTACTCATGTCGTTGCATGCAGTTATGTGCTCTGCCTGGAACACAGGCATCATCCCAATTGACTGTAAGAGGGGCCTTGTTGTCCCTTTCTCGAAGGGGAAGGGTGATCACCAGGACTGCAACAACTACCAAGGGGTGACGCTGCTCACAGTGCTGGGCAGTCTTTGCTCGGATAATTCTTGACAGGGTTCACCAGCATCTGCTTGAGCACCAGTGCCCAGAGAAGTCAGGCTTTAGACCAGAGGTCAACGATTGACCGTATCCTTGCCCTTTGGGTCCTCACCGAATGCAGCCAAGAGTTTCAGCAGGTGCTGCTTGCAGCCTATGTTGATCTCTGCAAATAATTCGATTCATGGAATCGGGATGCCCTGTAGAGAATTATTGCTCTTCGTGGGGTTCCACCACAACTGATCATTCTGATTCCTGAACTATACTCTGGAACTGAGAGTGCTGTGAGATGTGGTGATCTATCTCTGACTTATTTTTAGTTGTTCATGGAGTTTGTCAGGGTGTGTACTGGCCACTACACTTTTCAGCACATGTATGGAGTGGATTCTGGGGAGGATGTCGGAGAGATCAAGCTGTGGTGCATCGTTTGGGAATGTCAAGATCTCTGACCTTGATTTTGCAGATGATGCAGTCATCTTTGCAGAGACTCTGGATATCCTTTTGGGGGCCATCGTGGTGCTGAATGAGGAGCTGGAGCTACTGGGATTATGGGTTTCTTGGGTCAAAACTAAGATCCAGGATTTCAATGACGTCTTGGATGCTGCTATCTTGTCTTGTCTTGGATGTCTTGGATGCTACCTGTTTTTGGTGAGGTTGTTGAGGTCACGGAGAGATTAACTTACCTTGGCAGTGACATTCATGTCTCTGCTGCCTGTGAGCCAGAGTTCAATAGACATCTGGATCAGGCATGGGGAGTCATGGGTTCATTGGATTATGGGGTGTGGCGCTGTCGGGACCTGTGCAGGAATATGAAAGTCTCAGTCTTCAGTTCCTTGGTGCTTCCATTCTTGCTCTACAGATGTGAGACTTGGACTCACACCATGGACCTGAGATGGAGACTTAATTCCTTTGGCACCACGTCTCTTCGAAGAATCCTTGGCTATCGCTGGTTGGACTTTGTGTCCAACGAGTGGTTGCTGAGAGAGTCTCAAATGAGATTTGTTACCTGCATAGTCCATCAGTGTCAGCTGTGGCTGTTTGTACATGTGGCTCATTTTCCTGACGCTGATCCTGCTCACCAGATTCTCTCAGTGAGGGAGCCTCATGAGTGGAGGAGGCCAATGGGCCGACCACGTGCCTCGTTGTTGCAGCAGGTTGAGCAGCATCTCAAGGAGATAGGAATGGGTCATGCATGTGCTTGAGAGATGGCCAGATGGAGTCCCTGGAGTACTGGTGGAAAGTGGACACAGCGATGTCCTGCTCCGGCGCATGCTGCCATCCCTTACCTGACCTGACACAACTCAGAGATGAACACATTACCATCTGACTATCCTCCGTCCCTTGGCCTACAATACAGCCTTTTATGGAACTTTCCCATCCAAGCACAAGTCCTGCTGACACTGCTGTGCTTCCAAGATTTGAATACATTAGGTAAAGTCTTGCTTATAAGTCAAAAGACATGCAGCTTTTAATATGTCACTTCAAAAAGTCAGTTGTGATTCTGAACCACACAGATGGGTCATCCCTGAAAAGATAATAATCCGTAGGTTTCTATAAACATCGCATGAACCATGGATATGAGAAAAGAAGCAGAGGCATGCTGCTGCATACCCACTTTCCATAAACCATGAAATGCTGAAAACATGGTAGGAAAAGTCACACAACATCCAGAGATGAAAAATAAGTCTTAGGTCATTGAATTGTGGTTGTGACAGCATACTTGTGATGCAAGTCCAGTGCCCTTTGGTGTGCAAAGGAAATGCCATGCTAAATGCACTGAAATATATCAACAACAAATGGATGGACACAACTGAACATGATGTCTGATTGGACACCATATCACATACCTGCTCATCCTTTTATCTTCGCCTTTAAATAAAAATAAATCCAAATCATCCTGACAAAAAAACAAAAGTCAGAAAGTTGTTAGCATGAGTCATCTGCTTTAAAAGTAAGTTGAATGTTGTTTTCTAAGCTAATGTTATGGCTTCTAATGGTATCACCAAGAGGAAGCAGGAACATGAAAAAAGGAGTTGTTTCAAAAACAAAGTCTTGACAAATGCCAATAAAATGCTACTTTGTCCAGAAGAATAATGTTATTTTTGCAAGTGGCAATAAGTGCTTCAAGCTGTGCATGTGAAAGGCTTGTCAAGACAAAGCAAGACATCTGATTTAAGGGAATAATGTTTTTGACTGTGACAAAATAATCAGTGAAATTATCCTTGGTTTCAATCATAGTTGTGTTTTTTGAATAATGTATTCACCATGACTTTTGACAATGAGAGTAATACAATTGTTTTTTGTTTTTTTGGTTTACAATATTGAGGCTCATGGAAGAACAGGATGATGGAGTGTATGTACTAACAGTGGAGGAATGGGGCAAGGGTTGAACATAATAAGCAAGGGAATGAGCAAACAGGAAAAGAGTAGGGAGAGGGAGACGGAGACGGAGACGGAGACGGAGACGGAGACAGAGAGAGATGAAAGCACAGGAACGCTGCAAATAAGAGAGTTGGTTACATTGCCTTCAGAAAGCATTCACACCCCTTGACTTTTTCACATATTGTGTTATAGCCTGAATTTAAAATGGATTAAATTGAGAGGTTTTTTTGTCACTGATCTACACAAAATACTCCAGATTGTCAAAGTGGATTTTTTTTTTTAAGACATTTTAAAGAAATTAATTAAAAATTGAAAAGTTTAAATGTTTTGCATCAATAAGTATTCAACCCCTTTGCGCCAACACTCCAAATTGAGCTCAAATGCATACAATTTACTTTAATCATCCTTGAGATGTCTCTACAACTTGATTGGAGTCCACCTGTGGCCAATTCAATTGATTGGACATGATTTAGAAAGAAAGACACCTTTTTTATGTTGTGTGTGTGTGTGTGTATATATATATATATACATATATACAAACATATATGAAGTCCCATAGCTGACAGTGCATGTCAGAGCAGAAACTCTACAATGAAGTCCAATGAACTGTCCGTAGAACTCCGAGATAGAATTGTGAGGAGGTACAGATCTGGGGAATGATATAAAACAATTTCTGGAGTGTTGAAAGTTTCCAAGAGCACAGTGAGCTCCCTCATTGGGACTGGGAGACTTGTAAGGATGGAGGATGGAGGGAACAATGAAAGGAGCCAAATACAGGCAAATCTTTGAGGAGAACCTGCTTCAGAGTGCAAAAGACATTTGACCGTGGATAAGTTTTACATTCTAACAGGACAATGACCCCAAGCATACAGCCAAAGCAACACTGGAATGGCTTCAGAACAAGAATGTGGAAGTCCTTGAGTGGCCCAGTCAAAGTCCTGACTTGAACCCAATTTAACATTCAGGACGAGACGTGAAGATTGCGGTCCATCGACGATCTCCATCAAACTTGGCAGAAGTAGAGCAATTTTAATGTGAAGAATGAGCAAAGATTTCATCATCTCACTGTGCAAAGCTGGCAGAGACCTACCCAAAAAGACTCATAACAGTCATTGCTGGAAAGGTGCTTCTACCAAGTACTGACCTTCCACCAATACTTTTGCAACCAGTGAATGTTGATTTGTACATGGTTTTTTTTGCAGGTATTCCTCACATGTAACCTCCTTCAACCTCCAACAGTGCTTAGTTTGATCTCTTCATTTATGAATAAAAAGTTAATTTGGAAAAATGGCTTCTCCATAATTCGTAATTCATCTAAATGTGGCATCATTGGCAGGAGGTAAAGACTTTTGCAGGCCACTGTAACTTTTACTTCAACTTCAAGATAAAGATTTGCTCTCTTCTTTTACCATCAAATGTTATGCCTTCTCAAATTTCCTCCATAAGGATAAGTGGGTACCTTCCTTTCAGTGAACTGGACATGTGTGACTATCTCCAGATGATATTGCTTCAGAAGTCATAAAACTTTGCAGCCTTGCAGACTAAAGCCGAAATACCCACCGATTAAAGCATCAGAAAATATCAGGTGCATTGAAAAGCAAAGCCTGCAACCTGCTCCACAACTTAGCCTGAAGAATATCCTTCATGATGAATCTGCTGTTGGTATTTGATCTATTTCATCTCGCGCTTGGCCCCACTTAAAAACACCATACATCATTAATGATAAGTCAAGCATTCAATCACAAAGGATATAATCACTCGCAAGGATGAATTTTGGTCAGGACAAGGCAAGAATGAGAGAGCTGAAAAAGACTGCTTTCTGAAGATAATTTTCTAATGCCAATTTCGAATTCTAAAGAACATCATCACACCAAAAGATCAATGTTTTGAGAATACATTTTGGCCATTAGTCACCAGGTAAAGAAACTGACAGATCTGCTTTCATGAAAATAAGGACAAAAACAATGACGCTTACATAGTCCATGATAATTGCTATGATAGAAGGAAAATTGGGGTTCACTAGTATTCCCCCATCATTTATGTTCTTGGCCAATGATTTCAAGTACAAACACATTGATACTTGATATAATTTGTTGAGAAAAACTGTTTGAGAATATGTGCCAATGCACCCCAGTTTCCCCTTTTATTACAAGTTGGTGCAAATTGAGATGATGCCACTTGAGGTTAGCATCAACAGATGAGAGAGATTTTTCGATTTAGTGAGCAGTCTTAAAAAATTCTGCATGCATCCAAATTCTTCCTTATTAAATTAGTCAGGTTGTCAACTTTACTTATGTCATCATAATGGTGCAACTAACACTTCATAGTAATTCATAACAGGCAAGCTGAATGTACCTTCAGCACAAAGCGTGTGTTTTGTGGAGTTAAGATTGTAACATCTTTAAGAACCGATTCTTCTTTATCTCGAGTTCTTTCCTTCGAGTCAGCAGATTCAGCCACAGGAAACTTTGCTTTGCTTTACTGTATTTCGGGTTTCTACAGTTATGCGAACGTCTTGTTATTCAACTTACAACACATATACAAACTCCATTACGGCCAACAGGTGATCCGCAGCTGTATCCCATTTACTCATCTGAGTGCTGAGAAGCTCCAAGAAAACATCTGGCAATGAATCTGATTACAATTTCCAATTGGAAGCCCTGGTTTGTGAAGTCGGCCTTAGTGCTTGCCTCATGAGAAACAGAACACAGAACTGCATTTCATGAATAAAGTTACCTTGTAGGTTCTGTTATTCTATTTTCCATAACACAAGTACATTTGCCTCAGAGACTGCAGAAAATAATCAGCCTGTAGGTCGGGCAATGTTACCATGAGTCATTAACTGCCTGAAGATGATCACATCTTAATGTTCGCAAAAGATAAAACATGTCTGAACATTCTCAAGCAAACAAAGCCTGCTCTCTTCCTACTCAGCTATTTATCCTGCCAAAAATTTTAACATTCAAAACAATTCTATGATTTACCATGGGGTCTGATGAGATTCCAATCAAATCTCAACATCAATGCCCCAGGAATTAATACAATGTCCTATCTATAGTGCCCTGTAATTACGAACCAGAATCACAAATTATCCTCTAGTGCTTAATGATACTGTCAAATAAATGCCTCCCCATGTTGCCAGGGATAAATGTGCACCGTTTCCTCAATTTCAGGGGGGTAAATGTTTTTAGAATTTTGCTTTCATCTTTTCTATTTCCTTTTTCCCTCACTCTTAATTATTGCTCAGCAGTTCTGCTGTGCATTGTCAACTCAATAGCGTTCTTCATAAGATGAAACTTCTTTGAGCCTGGTGGTGGCTTAAACGTTAAGGTGGCTGGCTTGAGATATTAACGACCCGAGTTAAAGCCCCCTGTCGTGTCATACGATAACACCAGGAAGGTTGACTCAGCTCTTCTTCCTTCCTATATCGGCAAAATGAGTACCAGCTCTTGGAAAAATGAGCCATTCCAATATTCTGCGTCAACTTGGTGAACCATCCAGGATTGTGCCCCCAAGTGAAAGAAACTTCCTTGGCAGCCCGATGTGCCTGATGGTGTGGAAGGAATGGTTGTTATTATTACCTCTGCCAACGAAGGTGGCGGTGGTTATGTTTTTACCCCTTTCTGTCGGTTTGTTTGTCTGTTTGTCTATGTGCAGGATATCTCAAAAAGTTGTTGACGGATTTGGATGAAACTTGATGGACAAATTGGATGTTCGACAAAGAAGAACTGATTAGATTTTGGTGATGATCCGGATCTAGATCCGACTACAACTTTATAATTGATTCTTCACCATTGAGAGATCGGGCGAAACCGATATATAGCACGATATCTCAAAAAGTTGTTGACGGATTCGGAAGAAACTTAGTGGACACGTTTGGTGTGTAACAAGGAAGAATTGATTCGATTTTGGTGAAGATGCAGATCCGGATCCGACTACTAGAATTTCAGTGATTCTTCACCATTGAGAGATCTGGCTAAACATGATATATAGCAAGATATCTCAAAAAGTTGTCGACGGATTCGGACAAAACTTGGTGGAGAGGTCGGGTGTGTGACAAGGACGAATTTATTCGATGTTGGTGAAGATCCGAATCCGGATCTGGATACGAGAATTATTTAATTTTTAAAGTGATTCTTCACCATTGAGAGATAGGGCCAAAAACAATATAGTCCTGAATATCATAATATTTCAAAAATGTATTGGGCCCGATATGTTCTCGTGGATCAGGCATTAGGTGGCGGAGGTATGCACTCCACAGTGTGCCCTTCAAGTTGTCCTTGGGACCACTTTTCATGGAATCAGCCATCTGCATCCAAACCTTAACCAAAATCTGGCTCGCACTATTCCAATAGCTAATCTGGCTAATCTAGCTTGTTCAATTGTCACCTTTCCAATTCAGCCACCAAATTTCATCCGAATATGTCCATAACTTTTTGAGATATCATGTAAAAATTGTCTTTGGCCCCATCTCTCCATGGTGAAGAATCACACGAAAAATTATTTTTTTGCATATCCGGATCCAGATCTTCACCAAAATCGAACCAATTCCTCGTCATCACACAACCAACCTGTCCATCAACTTTCGGCTGAATCTGTCAATAACTTTTTTAGATACCACGCAATATATCGTTTTTAGCACCATCTCTCAATGGTAAAAATTCACTTTAAAAATTCTAGTATCTGGGTCCTTATCAAGTCTTTACCAAAATCTCATCAATTCATCATAGCAGTACACCCAACCTGTCCACCAAATTTCGTCCGAATGCATCCAAAACTTCAGATATCCTGCTCACAGACAGACAGACATAACCTCCGGTGGCTGAGGTGATGAACTGATTTTGACGTTTCTATGACCTGAAAAGGATTAAAATCTCCTCGCAATTAGCTGCTAAAATTTAGAACATACATTTTTTTATAAAATCAATAAAATAAAATTTATTTCCAGCAAGTAATTATATTAGAGGCGATTCCTAAATCATGGTAGAATGTTCAGAAAACAAAACATTACATCTTAATAATTGTTACAATGAGATAGTAAGACTAACAGAGTACGTGCCCTACGGGCGATTTTGTTCCAAGCATTCAACATGTTCTTCTGACACACACCTTTATTTGAGCGGTATATAGGCAACTGACAGCTCTGTGTCAGCAAAAAAATAAAAATAAAAAAAAACCAGGGTGATGTGCATGAAGCAAAAACATATCGACTGTTTAACATTCAAAACACGTCACAGCACTGGAAAACTTGGGGACAGGAATACTGCACTGTAAATGGTGGGAACTTGTAATACCCTCCCCCACCTAAAGGTGGCGCTACATGATACACACTTACATAAAGAATTTGCATCCCTCCCCTTCCCCTCCTCCCCCCACCCCCAAGACCACCAGCAAAGATAAAAAAAACAAAAAAACCTTTTACATTAATTAGGGTCATGCTGATCCTTTGTAGCAAGTCTGGATGTAATCAGCCCAGAACTGTAGTAGGAGTAGCGTGACAAACACACACACAC
>CM068962.1:60206692-60239701 GCA_035128595.1 Eptatretus atami
TTATTATTATTATGATCCTCCCCTCCTATCTCTCCTCTTTTCTTGTTGTGTCCAAGTGTGGCCTCAGTGTCAGTCACTATCTTGCCTTTTGCTCTATGTCTCTGAGATGTATACAAAAAACTCCCCCAAAGCATTTTCCATTACAAAAATAAATAAATACATCATGGGAGCTATTTCTGCAGTAAATATTACATAACATATGGAAATATTTGACATTTTAAGTGAATGGAAATTGCTTTCATGCTTTTTCATTACCTGTTTTATTGATCAAAGTAGAAATAGCCATTCTATAATTTATAACCAAACATGACATCAGGATATTGTCGTCGTTAATCAAAGAATGAAACAAAACAGCCATTCACCTTTAAATTTGCCAGATTCTCAGAAGTCTGTTGCACAAGTATTTTTTAAAAACACATGAAGCATGTCCCAGCTTACTGTACGTCAAATTTCTTTTTTTGACACCAATGACATTAATCAGCCACAAATAATAATTAGAAGTCAGTTTCGCATGAACAGGAGGCCAGATGTATCTCAGATGCTTTACAGTTCATATTATTCGTTCAAAACTTGATTTAAAAAACATTATATTTAGCTAATGGAACCTGTGTACGCATGCTATCACATGCTAATATCATTAATTTAGTAATGCAAGCCAACTGACGATCAAGCAGCAACTGACGATCAAACAGCAACTGACGATCAAACAGAGCAATGCATGTGCCTACAAATCTGCAACTGAATACATCACAATGGAGAATATGTTCAGCTTCAGTAACACTCACCAGACTAAACACATATCGTATGTGTAAAATGCAAACTCAGCAAAGACTTTAAAAAAGCGACTCCAAAAAGAAACCCGTTCTGTGTTTTCAAAACATATTTCATTTATCCTCCCCTGAATACAAGCCATCTTGTGTTACTTTATTTCAGATTTTATTAATTTATTCACTTATATTTTACTCAATAGAAGTCGCAATTTAGGTCAGAAATGCACCCCTCGCCCCCCTCCCCCAATCCAAAGGCCATTCTGAATCAGCCTCCCAAAACTCGAGAATAAAGTTATGAACTAACAACAATAAAGAAAGGAGCTTCAATAATTTCAACTTGCCTCTCAGAGTAAGCACTGGGCCTTCCTTACCTCTTTAATTAATTGAAGAGGATGCTGATGATACCTGAAGATTTGGAATGAATAATCAGGTTGCTGTGGATGACACTTCATGAAAATGTGTGGAAAAGAAGGTACGCATTTCCCTTCTTTTCAATTTATTAAATCCATTGCTTATGTTGCCTCAAATTGGCTCTGGCCTCCACAGAAAATCGTGTTCCACGGTGTCGCAACTGATCAACCAGATTCCTTTCTGGCACATCAATTGGAAACAAAATTTGGGGTTTTGTTAGGAAACATACCATAATTGAAGTGTTTGTTTTATTACTATGCACTTCTGAACTGCAGGACAGAATGAGTTTAAAACTGGTGATTGTCATCAGGGTGTGCATGGAAGGGCTTTCAAAGGAAAAAAAAAAACAACTTTTTGGGGCCAGATGTTGGTTTTCTGACTCCTGAGAGTAGACACAAACTTGTTGCAGGATTTGTGGAAAGATCTGAAGCTGCATGTTGTAATTGCCTTCCAGGAGGAGAAGGCAGGTTGTTTTAAGGCAACTGCCTCACCACAAAATTCAGTGTCCCATGGGCAAGAGGGTGAGAAAGCTATCTGAAGATGAGATGCGATCAATATGTACATAGGGGTGAGGAGGCTTATGAGGAAGAAATCCCAAGTTGAGTTCTCTTCTGTTCTTGTGTATGGCAGGTTTGGCTGCCAGGTAGCTATCATTTCTTGGAGCATGGCTGTGCTGCTGATACTGTCCCGCTACACCAGTACACTGGTACTCATTTCACCGACCTTGGAAGAATGACAGGCTGAGTCGACTCCACCTGCTGTTAATTCAGCAGCCAAAGGGGCTTGAACTCAGGACCCTCGGATCCCAAGCCAGCCACACTAACTACTAAGCCAACACCAGGCTTAAGCCAAGTTAATATCAGGGCGGTAGATATAGGAGATCAGTCCTGAAGTGCAATGGCTGCTTGAGAATAGCTATAGAGTTGTTAGCTCTTCAAGCACATGATCAGATGAACCAACTGAAGCAGAGAAAGAGCAGGAAACATTAGTGGGGAAGTTGGTCATAACCAAATCCAGGAGGGAGGATTTACCATTGGGAGAAATCAGGGTTGGAAAGTTCACAGATTGAGTCAGTCCCATGGGGTCACAATTGTCCTTTATTGTAGTGCCATGGTTGGTGAGAGAAACCAACAACCAGCCAGGTTTCATGGTGACAATTGAAATTGCCACATGTGAGGAGGAGAGAGTTTGGATGAGTGGTTAAAAGTTTGCACCTGTTGGCTGAGAGAGAGAGAGAGAGAGAGAGAGAGAGAGAGAGAGAAGAGAAAAGAGAGAGAGAGAGAGAGATGTGATGGAGTTGTCATTGTTTGGAAGATGGTACAACACAGACTAACAAGAGGTGGCAGCGGATGTCAAGTTGCAACCAGAAGTACTCCTGGAGTTTTGGAGGTATATGAGCATTACAAAGACAGTGAGAAATGGAGTTATGCTGTGCATTGTGACTCCACCGCCAGAACTGGGTTTATGTCTATCAAGCCATAGGGGACAAAAGCCACGGAGAGACACGAAAGAGTCAGGGATGTCCTGTGGGAGGAAGGATTCTGTTAAACAGATGATATCCAGTTTATATGCAGTGGCCTGGATTGGGAGATTTGTCAATTTGGAGTGTAAGCTTTGGATGTTTGAGGTCCACACATTTATGGACAGCAGAGGAGGAGCTGCTAGTTGGGTGCAGCAATGTGGAAATAAGCAAGGAGAGGGAGCAGGTTGAGGAGAAGCTGGGAGGGGGAAGGGTGGGGGAGAAGCTGGGAGTGTGCCAAGTAGAGTGGAAGCTGGGAGGGTGTGGGGGTGAGGAAGCTGGTATGGTACAGATATAGGGGGAGGGGGGGACTGGAAGGGTGTGGGGCAGGATGGAAATCTGGGATGGGAAGCTGAGAGGGTGCAGGGTGGGAGAGAATCTGGGAGGTCACTTCAGCTTTATCATGGGAGATCACTTGGCATAAGAACGGGAGCAAATAGAGGAGAAGGACAACATGGGGTAAGCATGCTGCATAAAGCTTAACTAAGAGAAGGAAGGGAAAAACTGAGGATGTAACAGAAATGGGACAAAAAAACGGGTGAGGAAGAGAGGGGAAAGAACAATAACCTGGAAAGGAAGGGCAATAACCTGCACTTGGAGAGAGTTTAGGGTAGAAAAATATGAGTTTGGATGGAGGGTGACTTAAGGTGATGGAGATAACATGTTTGAAGGTTTGTTGAAAAGAATGATATTTAACAAACTGAGGAAGTTGGTTCTGCAAGAGAGAAAAAAGCTACAGTGAGTAGAAGTGAGAATTGAGCCTGGATTTTGGGATTTTCAACAGAGTGCATTACTCGCAGATTTGTGTGCCCTGCAGAGACCTGGGGTGTGCAGAGTACAGAAAGGGCAGAGGGCATAAGCCTCAAAAGGAGGCAGTAGAAGACAGAGGTCACCGACCCCTCTGCAATGCGAGAGTAACAAGCCCAGAGAATCAACCTCATCATGCCAAACCCCAATGATTTTGACAGGCTTGGTTTCCACAGCATTAAGTGCAAAGTGTGAGGCAGGGTTGCCAGCCTAAAGTTGAGATTTGGTGACTGCCTTTGGAGGCAAAATTATATTTGTTGTTTGCCCAATAAATATTTCAGCTGATGAGGCCCAAAATATTGAGTAAGTTTACTTATTCAAGATGTTTGTTGAGGACGTGGATGAGAGAGTTCGCCAGATGGTCCTTTAGTATAGATAAAATTGGAGTGCCATTTGTCTGTTGAAAGAGGTTTTCCAAGTGACAAATTTAAGAAAAAGACAACGACATACTTTTCCCTCTTTCTTCTTAATCTCTCCTTTTCCACTCCTTCTCCATTGCTCTTTTCCTCACTTTTACTCCCACCCCTCTCTTTCCCTTACACCCCTTCTCCATTTGTATTCATCCCAGACATTGTATTTATTTGGATTACACAGAAGCTTTTGATAACATTCAATTTGGAATTATATGGATTAAATTAGCACTAAAATATGGAATTGTATGGATTAAATTAGTAGTAAAATAAATTGTAGATCTTCTGGATAAATTTTTGTATTAATGAGCATTTGTTTTTAACGAAAAAGCTTGTTTGTAAAAGAGAAGATGGTCCTAAAGTAAAGAACACAATGACAAGTTTGAAGTAGTGGAACTCTAGAAATTCATCAATGTCAACCACAAATCTCATGAAACGCTTCATCTGACCCTTAACATATATGGGTCCGAATAATGGATTTTTATTGCAGCTGTAAGAAGATGTATCAAGGTATTTGACATGTTAATTTAGATGTGATTTCTGAAAAATACATTGGTTCATTCATTAATAGTCATGAATGAAGAGGTTTTTGAACGAATAAAATCAAGCAACTGTTAAGATGACGACTCAGAAGGAGAGCAATATATTTTGGGTCACCTGAACAGTAGGAATGGTTTTTAAAAGATCATTTGCTGGAAGAGCAGACATCAGGCCAAAAGGAAAGCCAACACACATCTTGGCCAAAGCACATAGCAGTAGAGTGTGGAATCACGAATGTGGAAGTGACAATAATCCATTGAAAAATGTCATTCACGACAACTAAGGATAGAATAAAGAGAGCATCAGCAACCCTTGGAAGCCAAGGATGTATATATATATATATATGGACAGACATCTACAGAGTGGCCACAAAGTCCCTACGCATGCAGTTAGAATTTATCGGTATGCTTCCCTCCATTCTCCACACAAATTTGAATTTTTCTCCCTGCTCTAATTGACATCTTCCATGTTGAGGGTTTGAGGTCATAAAAGCAGCCCCTGACAGTTGTTTTGAAGTCTGTTTGTTTTGTTGTTTTGAAGGCTTATGCAAGCGGCTTGGAGAGTGCGGCGATCCAGTTGATTAATTATTTTTGTTGCGGTCAATGAAGTTCCACTTTCTGCACATTCCTTCATATTTTCTTCACTTAGTAGAAAAAGTAAAATTTAATGCTTTGCCAATTTCACATTTTCTTGTGCAAATATGGAGAAGGAGGGATCATAGCCTTGCTTGCTTAAAGAAAATACGCTTAGTTATTCGAATCATTCATTACTTAAAATTTTCAGATTTCACTCCAGATTTCAACATTTCTTTCGGCCATAAAATATGATTAACCTCCGCCATCGAAGATGGATGGAGGTTACTGTTTTCACCCCTGTCTGTTTGTTTGTTTGTTTGTTTGGTTGTGAACAGTATTACGGAAAAAACTCCTGGACGGATTTCGACGAAACTTGGTGGGGGGATTAGGTATGGTCCAAGGATCATGCCATTAGATTTTGGACTTGGTCCAAAGTCCAATATGGCCGTTATGGCGGCCATTTTGAAAAAATATTTGAATTTTTGTTTTTGCATTTCTACATGTTTCAAGTGATTTCCAACCCCCCCCCCCCCCCCAAAAAAAAATTTGTTAGAGAAAAAAAACCCAGAAATTTTGCAACTTTTTTTTCAAAAAAATTTCGATTATTTTTTTTGGCATTTCTACATGCGCGTCGATCTAGTTTAGTTTATTCAATCGTGGTTCAGTAGAGTCTGATCCGTTTTGACCTACAATGAATAGGATATCAGGTTCACTTAAGTGACCCAGCAGTATTGGCGGCGGAGGTTTTGCACTCTACCGAGTGCTCCCCCTCTAGTTCTCAAATCTGAAATGATATTTTAATGATATACTTTCATTTGTCTGTGAGAGTAGACCGTGTTTCTAAAGCAAGGCATGTTGGAATAGGCCAAATCAAAATGGCAGCTAAGACCCCTGTGAGGCGAAGTTGGTCTGACCAAGAATAAGTCTTTCATGGAGGTAGGCCATTAATTATTTTCAAAAAAGAGGTGTTCAAATAACCCAAACACCCAGTTTTCATTCATGCACTTCCTTAGTGTTCCCTTAGTATATGCATGCAACATAACTATGCATAACTTCTTTAAAGTGTGCATTTACATCATAAATATCTCTCGGGAATTTATTCGGCTTCACAACTAATTAATTACTAGGCAGGCATTTCAGGACCAAGCCAATTTTCGTCGCCTCTAATTTTTATTTACTTCATATAATATGTGAAATACATATCCATCAATTTGTTTTGGTAAATATCTATAAGCCTTGAAATGTCGGTCAAAAACCAAAAGTTTTTTTTTAATGAAAGGAGACCAAAGAAACCAATGAATCCTCAGAGCTATGCAGAGCGAAAAGGATGGTGATGATTTCTGTCTGGGTGGCTTGAGGAAAAGGCGTGGCATGGCTAATGGGCGGTGCTTGTGATGCTGGGCGAGAGAGGAGAAAGTGTGGCCTGGACAATGGACGGTGCGTATGTCCCACGGACACCAACTCAAGCTTTATATATATATATGTATATTATATATATATATATGTGTTATATATAATATATATATATATATATATATATATGTGTGTGTGTGTGTGTGTGTGTGTGTGTGTGTGTGTGTTTTGTTTTTGTCGGGTGAGTTGGTGTAGGGTGAGAAATGAACAAACACTGACTACAGATACACCCTTTGATTGGAGTATTCGACCCTCCAATCGACCCAACCAATGCTGTCTAAGGACTAGTTCAGTCCAATTTAAACCTATATCTACTCTTTCTACTGCCACTACCTTTCCAGTGACACAATTGCATTCATATTCTGCCTTACTATACTATCCTAACTCTCCTCTTCTTTATTATCAGGGGATGGCTGTCTATTCTTTCATTGTCTATTCTGCTGAAAACTTCATCTTATCACTGTCTATTCTGCTCAAAACTGTCTATCAATGTGTATTATCTGTCTATCACGATCACTGTCTATTTTCTGTCTCTCACTATCACTGTCTGTCACTGTCTAATCTGCTGAAAACCTCTTCTGAACTTATTTTGTCTTTACCCGTAATCATCTTAAACATCTCAAAAAAATCCCCTTGTTTGTGAAGGCGAAGTTTGTCTTTTTAAAAAAATATTTCACACTTTATCAAAAAAAATTTTATTCCTCCCAACCCAAGGTTTCTGCAGGGTGCACACAGTCCACCAGTAATCCCCTCCTGGTGAAACTCCTAAAATCCATAATGACTGCTCACCTACACTCATTTGGTCTTTTTCCCCACCTGTGGAACCAACTTCCATATTCTCTTCAATCCAATTCTTCCCTCCAAGTCTTCAAAAGAGCTGTTCACCACCATCTCAGATCATCTCCCTATCCAAAACCATGATCTTTTCATCGCTAATTCCCCTCCACCCCACCCCAAGCCCTCCTCCTTCGAAATTTCCAGTTTTTCCTTCTTGAGAGTTTCCCTCAGTATCCATCCTCTCCTACCCCTTATTTTCTCCCCACACCCCATTATTATTTTATTTTCTTCTTTTTTTGAGTTTCGTCATTCCGTCTTCGCTTTTTCTCCTTTTTTTTTTGTCCAAGTTGTGCTCTATTTTGTCCTTCAACTCTGCTGTTGAAGACCCTCCTCCCTCCTCTCTCTCTCTCTCTCTCTCTCTCTCTCTCTCTCTCTCTCTCTCTCTCTCTCTCTCTCTCTCTCCCCACTCTCTACTGTTCCTTTTTTGTCCTGTTGTGTCCTGATCTGTTCAGTGTTCTAGCTGTCCACGAGCCTTGACTCTGCATTATACAAAAAAATAATTAAAAAAAAGTTTCAAATAATGTGTTCATGAGTAACAATGAGAAATGTTTCTTTAAGCTAGCAGGTCCACTTGAGACCAGAATACTGGTTCCTGTTAACTGCAGTCGTATTGCTTGGGTTTCTCGGAGGTGAGATATCTGCGAAACCAAAAATGTCTCACGGTGGAGGAACATTGCTGAGCGTTTGGGGAATGGTCAAAGTGTAAACCAGCTCCGGAAAAGGCTGCCAAGGACTGCGAAGCTAAAATTGTCTCTGCAGCAAATGACCCGTTGTAGACGACTCTGCTGTGTCGTGGCTCATAGACTGTTTATAAAAACGAGGGTGAAAGTGAGCACAGCCATTTGGTAGTTGAGTGGTCGGAGAAAAAAAGAGGGGGGAGGGGGTTAGTTCAGTGATACATTTTGACAGAAAGCCTCCTGCAAGGTTTTCAGATCCACACCAGGAGAAAATCTAATCCTGTTGAGCTATAAGGTTATTATTGCGGTGGGAGGGCTGGAAACACGCATGAAAGGCTCAGCTGTTTGCCCTGCAGTCTGGGGAATTGATTTTAACGACATCTTTGGAAATGACTTGGAAAAAAAAAATATATTAACGTCCGAAATTTGAGTACAGAATGAAAGAAAGGAAAACGCCAATGATTTTTTTTTGACGTCGAATGCAATTTCAAGCGGGTGAATCGTTATTAATTTCGATTTGTTTAATATTTATAAGTCCAGTTTGAAAATCGAGGGCAGAAGAAAAATCCATGCAAATGTTTTTTTAACTGCTGATTACTGTCTTCGTTTCGAGTTTAAAATTTACAACCAAATTGTTTTCAAAACCACAATGCATCATAATGAATGGTTTCGATCATTTTGGGTCATGGCATTTAATGACTGTAATTCACAGTCACAATACATTCATTAATTCGTTTTTGACATCTCAGTATAAAAGAAATGAAGAGAAAAAAAAAATAAAATCACCGATGACCTAATTAAGTCGGTGCATGATGAAAACCGTTTGCCATGGTAAATACTGTAGCGTACAATTTCATTTCACATGGAAATCCAGGATCGGGAGTTTTGGGCATAGCTTGAGAATGTCTGATTAAAATCACTCGATTCAAACACTCCCCCATCATTGCCAACATTCCCAGCTGCCTCGACTGGTTCTGCCTGATATTTCACCACTCATTCACTACCACCCCTCCTCATTCCCTCCTCCCACCCCTTAAAGAACTCCCTTCCTCGTTTTCTACTCACTAAATCACATACAACACTCAAAAGAAGCCCTACTCGAATGAAAAAAAAAGCACAAAAATCTGGGGCATCAGTGTTTTCGCAGTTATATCATTTTTGGCTCAAATTGTGTTTCCTTCGTCAGAGCAGTGTTTAAACTTTTGTACAACAGTGGTGCCTCTTATTGGGGCCTACTTGCTTTTACATTGGAGTAACGAGCAACTGGGTCGGGCGGGCCTGGGGAGTCATGGATTCACTGGATCATGGGGTGTGGTGCTGCCGGTACCTGCGCAGGAGGACGAAAGTCCGAGTCTTCAGGCCCTTAGTGCTTCCAGTCTTGCTCTAGGGATGTGAGACTTGGACTCTGACCAAGGATCTGAGACGGAGACTAAATTCCTTTCGTACCAGGTCTCTTCAGAGAATCCTTGGCTCTCACTGGTCGGACTTTGTGTCCAATGAGCAGTTGCTGAGAGAGTCTCAAATGAGATTTGTTACCTGCATAGTTCCGTGAGCATCAGCATGTGTTGTCATGGACATGTGGCTCGTTTTCGTATGCTGATCCTGCTCACCAGTTTCTCTCAGTGAGGGAGCCTCGTGAGTGGAGGAGGTCAATGGGCCGACCACGTGCCTCGTGCTTCCAGCAGATTGCTCAACATCTCAAGGAGATGGGGATGGGCCACCCATCTGCCTGGGGGATGGCCAGATGGAGGCCCTTGGAGTACCAGCGGAAAGTGGACACAGCAATGTGCTGCTCCGACACATGCTCCCATACCTGACCTGAATGAGCAAGCTAATGTGGCAGAGTGAAAGGGCATACAGTGGGTTTATGTTTGGAATATAATACAATTGAAAATACATTTCTTTGTTCTCACAGGCAAAGAAGATAACAATGGTGACTTTTATTGTCATCCATTTGTTATTCAACAATACTTTTAATTCTGGACTGCAATTGCATGATTCGTGTGGTGATCGGGGCAGAAAGCTTGTGAAGTGGCTTGGTTTGATTTTCTTGAAACAAAGTTATCGTATTTTTTAGTATTAAATAAAAAAATTAATGCACATGGCATGCTGTGGCAGATAATTTCTGGCAGCTGCACAAGGAGTTCTGAGAATAGTACTGGATCAATGCTTTAATACATTGTACTGCTTAATGTTACGACCTGAGCACTTCACTCAAAATACTGGGATTCCAGGTTTAAATCATGGATCATGGTCGTGATTCTAGTCCAATATTCAACAAAAGTAGAAGCAACCTTCCAGTGGCGTATGGAGGAAAAATATAGCTCAGGACGAGATCTCAAACTTCTCCCCTTCTAAATGGCCATTGGCCTAATAAGCGTGCAGTTGTTGTTGTTGTTGTTGTGACTGTGGTTCACCTATTCCTAGCCTTCATTGAGGCAACTTATCAATCAAAGTTTTGAAGTCAATTGATTCGGCTGGTTTAAGCTCAACCGAGAGGATGGCTTAATTACTGAGCCTAAGAGTGGCTCATTGTGGATCTGAAGTTGGTCTTAATCAGTTTCAGTTTGGAGAAGCTCCTCTCACATGCTGCATTGCTCACACACATGGTGAGAAATGGCTTCAGGATGATGAGAAGGTTAGGAAAAGATTCCTCGAATCCCCACTTCACAACAAATGGAAGGATTTCATGTGCATTTCAGTCCACCATTTCCTTCCAAGTGGTTTCCACATACAGTATATTTTGGTGTCAAAGATGATGAATCTCGCTCTGGAGCTCTCTGGCAATGACATCGTCATACATCTTTGTAAGGTGGTGCATTTTCATGGCAATGTTGCTGTCCTTGGATGGGTCCATCAGGTAACTGAGTGATGTGAGAAACCCAAATTTAATGTCCAGGTCACTTATCTGATGGGTGGGTGCGTTGGGTGGTTTCCTTATGTAGTCGATATAAAATTTCATATTGCTCCCATTTGATTTCATTTTGGAATGGCAGAGCTGTGTCCATGGTGTCTTCACCTGGCATTCTCGTATTCCTCCTTATCCGCTGCTCTGTGGAGATTCCTATTTGCTCACAAAAATTGGCGGCCTTGATTTTTGCCTCCTCTACGAAGTATCCTGCTCTTTTGTAAAAAAAAAGAAAAGACTGGAAAGAGTAATCAGAGACTGCAGACCCTCGCCCGAACTTGTTTTGTGTGGTGTTTGTGCAGTTTTGTGTGGTGTATTTTGTGTGGCGTTTGTTTACTGGTGTGTTATGTAATTAATAAGAGATAACTGAACATGCTACTTTATTAATTGCTGCAGTGTGGACTGCGGCCAAGACGTCCCACTTTGATGCAACCCTGCTTTGATTGGACACCTGACCCTGACCCATGACGTTTTTAAAAATTATTATTCAATTGAATTTGTAATGGGATTAAAATAAATTCAATTCAAATCAAATGGAAGACTAAATAGGTGCAGTCCTTCATTGGACTCATCAAAAGCAACCAAAACAAGCAAAAAGCAAAGATTAAGTTATCGGGAAGAACCTGGATAGGATTTCAGAAGAACCTCACATTTCAGCTGCTACTCCTCTACCCTCAAACCGATCCATGCACAGCCAAGTGAGCCTTATTCAAAAAAAATTCCTCAAAAACAGAACAAAAAGAACACAGATCAAAAAATTTAATAATTCCGACTGCCAGACCATGTGTCCGATCAAGTTGAAATTTAAAACTTGTATCCCCCATCACTACTAGATCATAATTATGAAGTTTCAGTTAGGTTGATTAAGCGGTTACAGAAAAAATATTATTTCATATTTTCATTCAATCCAAAATGGCTGCTAAACCGTGTGGCCTATTAATTATTCCTTGTACACTCAAGGCTTGGGGAACATTTGTGTGAAGTTTCCCCTCGATCTGGCCAGCTGTTCTGGAGAAGAAGATTTTTTTTTATAGGTGTTAGGGAAAATCCAATATGGCTGCCAAACCATGTGACCTGTGACATATGTTTCAACCTTTTGTTCCTCATGGATAGGCAGCCATGTGTAAAGTTTCACCTTGATCTGTTCAGCCACTTCAGAAAAGATTTTTGAAGGTTTAAAAAACACACAAAACTATATGGATGCCGAATCACGTGACCAATGATGTCATCAATTTTTTTTTCTGTGGACCATTTTATCTCTAGATGACCCTCAAAAACACTTTCATACTGATCAGATGTAGCCTTCTACATGTGCAATTATGATGTCAAAATGAAGGCACCAATGACATCATTAAAAAAAAAAATCAAACTAATTCCCCATGAGGAGTAGTTGCTATGTGCCAAGTTTCAATTTTTCCTTGGTGCGGTTTCAGTGATACAGAGCTCCAAAGTTTTTCCATTTCTCCAACATGGCTGCCACACGACGTGGCCTATGATGTCATAATTATCATTACAACATTCTACATTAGTAGTCACACCTATGGTGAAAATTTTTGTCTCAACCCGCCAAGCAGTTATGGAGAAAAACACCATAGTTCTGTGTGGACAAACAAACAGACAGACAGACAAATGAAAAATCACTCATCGACTGATAACTTGGCAAAACAGTACAAAGTAGAATGCCACTGATTAGAGTGTATACCTCTGCCAGATGGAACAGTTCATGTTTTGTATCTCACTGATGGGCTGGATCCAAACCAAAATCTAATCCACTTGTTCTTGTCACCTATTCAACTCATCCACCTTGTTTTGTCATAACTCATCCACAACTTTTTGAGATACAGTGATATATTTAGTTTTTGGCCCTATCGATCAATTTTAGAAATCAGGCCTTTTGAACATTAAAATTAATTGGTAGTTGAATTCAGCAACCTGACATGAAAATGCTCTTCAAATTTCAAGTCAATCTGATGAAAATTGAGGATTTTAGAAAATTCTGCCCAAATTGGCCTTTTGGCCTATGTTTACCTCAAACACGGTTGGTAGTTGAATTCAGAGACCTGATATGCAAATGCTCTTCAAATTTCAAGTTAATTTGATTAAAATTGAGGATTTTTATAAATTTGGCTCAAATTGGCCTATCATCCGATGGAGACCTTTTCGCCTATGTTTACCTAAAAATTAATAGGAGGTTGAATTCAGTGACCTGATTTGCAAATGCTCTTCAAATTTCAAGTTAATTGGATTAAAATTGAGGATTTTAGAAATTTGGCCTCTGTTGACCTTTTGGTGTATGTTGACCTTTTGGCCTATGTTTACCTCAACGTTAATAGGGGGTTGAGATCAGCGTCCTGATGTGCAAATGCTCTTCCAATTGCAAGCCAATTGGATGAAAATTGAGGATTTTAGAAACTTGGCCTATGTTGACCTTTTGGTGTATGTTTACTTTTTGGCCTATGTTGAACAAAAGATTAATAGGTGGTTGAGTTCAACGACCTCAAGTGCAAATGGTCTTCAAATTTCAAGTCAATCGGATGAAAATTGAGGATTTTAGAAAATTTGGCCTAATTTGTCCCAAATTGGCTTTTGCCAAAGGTTGATCTGCATATCAATAGGTGGTTGAATTCTGCGACTGGATATTCAAATGCTGTTCAAATTTAAAGTCAATTGGATGAAAATTGACAATTTTAGAAACAATTTAAAAATTTGGCATATTTTTGGTTGATCTTATGGCCTATGTTGACCTTTTGACCTATTATAACCTCAAAAGTAATAGGTAGTTGAATTCACTGCCCTGACATGCAAATCCTGTTCAAATTTCAAGTCAATCTGATGAAATTTGAGGATTTTAGAAAATTTGGCTCAAATTGGCCTATTATCCTATGTAGACCTTTTTGGTCGACCAAATTTTACGAAACTTCAATGCCCGACCGTCGCAAGGTCGATGACATTAACTTCTGAAAATTTCAGAACGCTCGGTTGAGCGGTTTGGGCTGGAGACAGACAAACAAACAAAAACACAAACAAACAATCACACAAACACAAACGGAAGCGATCAACATATTTGTCAAAAAAGAAAAAAAATTACCAAGTAACAAACAGACACAAACGCAAAATCCTCTCCTTCGGTGAGGGTAACAAGGGTCCCCAACTTGGCAGCAAAGGCATCTAGCCCGAGCCCAGCTGTTTGGATAATGTGTTGCGTGTCATTAATGTCAGTTAGCAAGTATCGGTTTCCAAAAGAATAAGTACATGGTGAAAATGTAGGTCATCATGCTATTCAACAAAATAGCTGCTTATGACTGTGTGTCCTGTGTCTCAGTATTACTATCATGAAGCTGCTCTCGGGCTTTGGATATTTCATACAGGTAGCACCATACAGCTTCAATTGCATCATGCTTGGAGCTCCATCGAGTGTTGCAAAGTCGCTTCACCGTCCTCCTTGGGACGAACTGCTTGAAGATTTTCCACCAGTTAGTTGAGACAGAAAAAAACTGGTGAAGTTGCTTGACTGTCCCGAAAAAAAGTCGCAGCGTCCACTGAAGTTGCAGGGCAGTGGACTCCGGCCAAATTAAGATAATGGTTGGCACAGTGAATGAAGACAGCCTTTGGATTGATATCTGTGATTGGCCGTTGAATGCCGGGGTGCACCCTGGCCATTGTAGTGGCATTGTAGTACCTTTGACCATGGAGGTTCATGAGGTCAAGGGCATCATTTTGCAGCTTGCTAACGATTTCTTTTGTTAAAGTGTGAGCATTCTTGTCTTCCAGCTGCATGATGTCGACAAATGACTCCTTTACTTTCACTTCCCCACGTAAAATATGGATTTACATGACATGGCCAAAAGTATGCGGACAACCCTTCTAAGTAGTGAATTTGGCTATTTCAGCCACACCCATTGCTGACAGGCATATAAAATCAAGCACACAGCCATGCAATCTCTATAGACAAACATTGGCAGTCAAATGGGCCATACTGAAGAGCTCAGTGACTTCAACGTGGCACTGTCATAGGATGCCACTTTTCCAAAAAGTCAGTTCATCAAGTTTCTGCCCTGCTAGAACTCCCACAGTCAATTGTAAGTGCTGTTATTGTGAAGTGGAAACGTTTAGGAGCAACAACAGCTCAGCCATGAAGCGGGAGGCCAAGCAAGCTCACAGAACTGGACTGCCGAGTGCTGAAACATGTAGCGCAGAAAAATTGTCTGTCGTCGGTTGCAACACTCACTACCGAGTTCAAAACTGACTGGAAGCAACGTCAACGCAAGCACTGTTGTCGAGAGATTCATGAAATTGGTTCCCATGGCTAAGCAGCCGCACACAATCCTAAGATCACCTTGCGCAATGCCAAGCATCAGCTGGATTTGTGTAAAGCTCACCGCCATTGAAAATGAGTTCTCTGGAGCATGACACCAACCATGACATGACATGACACCTCTGGAGCATGACCCTACACCAACCTGATTTTTGTAGCTTATATTAAAGGTGTTGATTATACTGGTTCTCTGAAAATGAATCACACTTCACCATCTGGCAGTCCGACAGACGAATCTGGGTTTGGCGGATGCCAGGAGAATGCTACCTGCCCAAATTTATAGATCCAACTGTAAAGTTTGGTGGAGGAGGAATAATGGTCTGTGGCTGTTTTTCATCGTTCCGGCTTGGCCTTTTAGTTCCAGTGAAGGGAAATCTTAATGCTACAGTATACAATGACTTTCCAGACGATTTTGTGCTTCCAACATTGTGGCAACAGTTTGGGGAAGGCCCTTTCCTGTTTGAGCATGACAATGCCCCGTGCACAAATGGAGGTTCATCTAGAAATGGTTTGTCGAGATGGGTGTGTAAGAACTTGACTGGCCTGCACAAAGCCCTGACATCAACCCCATCGAACATGGGATGAATTGGAACACGACTGTGAGCCAGACCTAATCGACCAACATCAGTGCCCGACCTCACAAATGCTCTTGGTGCTGAATGGAAGAAAATCCCTGCAGCAATGTTCCAACATTAGTGGAAAAGCCTTCCCAGAAGAGTGGAGGCTGTTATAGCAGCAAAGGGGGGACCAACTCCATATTAATGCACATGATTTTGGAATGAGATGTTGGATGAGTAGTTGTCCACATACTTTTGGCCATGTCGTGTATCTTAGAATATGAGACATCTGAACAAAGTGCAATTGCTCTGGAGTACTAGCCAAGATGAGGGCATATTATTTAGCGGTTTTGACTTCCTTGATGATGTTTAACTTTACCCTGTTACCCAGAAGTTGAAAGAATTCATTTTGAATGGTGGCTGAGATGTTTGTGACAGTTAGGTGTGGAATGGTTTGAATGTTTGTCAAATGCTCTCTCATTACCAAATTCTATTTCGCTAACACTTGCATCAGTGGACCCCGGCCAAATTAAGATAATGGTTGGAGAATTCAAAAGATAAAAAAGAACGTTTCATCCATGACCGACAAACTTCCTCACGCCTCTGTCCGAGATCCCAGCATGTGTTCTCTCTTATATTGACCCTTTTCATCCATTTGCGGATCATGTGCTACTACAGAAGGAGAATAAAAAAAGAGAAGCATTAAACCTTGAACACATTATCATCATTAGTCCTCTGTTCACTCCAGGTTTGTAAATAAAACTATCTGGTATTACATTGACGTATTGTACATGAGTAGTCATGTGAACATTTCCTCATTCACATACTTCAGGGTCAGAACCCTGTCACTATCTCTCCATGCATCAAGTCCCCAATTGTTGTGTGGGTTTGGGTGTACATAGCTTGCCCATTGTTGGCACCCTACACCAACCTGATTTTTGTAGCTTATATTAAAGGTGTTGATTATACTGGTACGTTAATTGGTTCTTACAGTTAGAACATCCTCCCAGCCTTTTGAATGCAACCCCTTGAGGCCCAATGTCTGATATTTTTGAGCCATGGTATTCAAGACAAAAGTCTCATACAAACAAAATGATTAATTCTTTTGCTGGCATATGATCCAAAAATGGAAGTGGATGGCTTATACAAGACAGGATGCACGCTGGAGGCTGAGACAGAAGCCCGAGGAAGTCCATGGATCACAGTTAAAATATTGCCCCTGAGCCATGAAGCTGTCAGCTCCTTCATGGTTATGACAAAACATCGGGAGTACTTGGTGCAATACCTTAGTTCACTGTGTTCTTTTGTTAATACCCAGAGTGCATTCAAAAAGTTTGATGGAGATAAACTTCAAGACATGCCAATAAAAACGTAACAAGGCATGTATGAATAAATAAGTTTTTAGAATTTAGATATCAAACAAAAAAGTTGGTATATCTTCAACTATTATAAGTTTCTTTCATATAACTTTTTGAAGAGGATGTATAACAGTACACACACACACACACACACACACACGATTTATTTTTCCATAATTCTGTTTCTCACAACAATAAATTACAATAAGTTATTGAACAGTAAAGGCTAAAATAATTTTAAGCGAGTGACCGATTTACTGACTCCCTGGATCACGTTAGGTGGGTTCCCTTCTTGACAAAGCTTTCAACCATTTCAGCCCAATATCTCTTCAAGCAGTGGGTCCACAAACGAGGATGTGCACCAACATCAGTATATCCACCTCAGGTATGTCCATATTAAATCAGTCGTCGCACACACATAAACACACACACACACACACACACACACACACACACTCACACTTGGCCAACAAAATTGAGGAGATGAGATTGCTCCAACTCAGGGAAAGACCACAACTCCAGAGAATAGAAAACAACAAATGCACAAAAACCTAGTAAGGTGAACCAACACAGCACTCAGAAGAATGTTACCAAAATCAGCCCCCCTGAAAGAAATAAACAACCAGTGAGTTTTGCAGCAGCACTACTAATTCAGGAAAAAATAACAACAAAACAAAAGAACAGAACAGGGTCCACAAAAAGGAACGAAACACCACTGTGGATGCAAAGATTCGAGAGACAGAGATAACTACTCAGAAAGGAGACAGGACAAATATAGCAATTCCAAAGAGGAAGAGAAAGCCAAAAACTAAAGAGAAGAATTCAAAAGATAAAAAAGCAAATGCAAAATCGAAGATGAAGACCTCGAGTTAATTGGTGCTGAAAACAGTCAAAATAGAGATGATAGCAAGGAAAATAAAAAAACCATAATGAGGCTAACAGCAGAAGAAAACAAGGCCAGATGATTGAAAAAAAGCTGAAAAGATTCTTCTGAAAACTATGGAACCAGAGGAAGAATGTATCATCCCCTCCTGAAAAAAATTAACTGGAATGATTCTTGAGAGGAATTTATGAAGATCGAAAAGAACACAAGGAGGTGGAATGGATCAAAAACTTGGAAAAAGAAGAAGCAACATCTCTACTAATAAATGGAAGTGTGTGAATGCTCGAGTATTCACTTAACTTATCCCAGAGGAACAAGAAATGAATGAATGGATCACAGAACAGGAAATGAATGAATGGCTCACACCTTCCTCATCCCAAAATCCCAATTCTGAACTGCATATACATTCATGGATGATAAAGTGCTTCATTTGTACAAGATTAACTCCCAAGTCATCAAACTGATTGAGAAAGCAATGGTGCTCTGGAATACCACACTGATACTTCAGCACTCGGAAGGAAAGAGTGAAACACCAAGGGTGAAGATACAATATGGGATCTTTCAGGGTGGCAGCCTTTCCCCCTCCTGTTTGGCCTGGCTCTGGATCCACTAAGTAACCTCATTAATGAGCAAGGACATGGATACAACCTAACATCCAATAAAATAACATCCAAAGAAACAAGAAAGGTGACACATCTACTATACATGGATGATTTAAAAAACTCTGCACCAAACGACGAAAAACTGGCAGGCAATTTAAATTAGTGAAAATAGCACCGCAAAGCGGGCGTAACCCCTCAGCACCTTGACGCAAACCAATTTCAAATGGTGGCCATATTGAAAATCGCAGCACGCCCATTTTCGAAAGGAACCTTCCTCTACTCACCACCCCAACACCAGCCAAAAATGGATTTAATCGACAAGGCGTTCTCCTCGAAATTGACGGAAACCAAAAGTTGACAGAGCCCGACGCCGGACGGATGCCCGGACCCCATATTGGATATCGGTTGTGCTATATATCGAAAGGAACCTTCCTCTAACCACCCCATTATACCCCCATGAAAAAAATCAATCTGTCAAGCCTCTCAAGTTATTGTCCGAAACCAAATTCAAGATGGCTGCCCTCGCCGCCATATTGGATATCGCATCGCACTGAATATCGAAAGGAACCTTCCTCTACCAGCCCCAATACACACTGCAAAATAGATATTAATCGACAAGGCGTTCTCCTCGAAATTGACGGAAACCAAAAGTTAGCAGACCCGAAACCAAATTCAAGATGGCTGCCCTAGCCGCCATATTGGATATCGCATCGCACTGAATATCAAAGGAACCTTCCTCTACCCAGCCCCAAACACACTGCAAAAATGATTTAATCGGACAAGGGTTCTCCTCGAAATTACGGAAACCAAAAGTTGACAGACGCCGGAAACCAAATTCAAGATGGCTGCCCTAGCCGCCATATTGGATATCGCATCCACTGAATATCGAAAGGAACCTTCCTCTACCCAGCCCCAACACACACTGCAAAAATGGATTTAATCGACAAGGCGTTCTCCTCGAAAATCGACGGAAACCAATTCAAGATGGCTGCCCTAGCCGCCATATTGGATATCGCATCGCACTGAATATCAAAGGAACTTCCTCTACCCAGCCCCAACACACACTGCAAAAATGGATTTAATCGGACAAGGTGTCTCCTCGAAATTGACGGAAACCAAAAGTTGACAGACGCCCGGACGGACGCCCGGACAACGCCTGTGACGACAATACCCCTTAGCCCAATTGGGCTGTAATTCACTGACAACATTCAGGTACTCTGACAAGGTACTCTGACAACATTCAAATGGAATTTGGCCTAGGTAAGTGGGCCAAGCGAACATTCATACAAGGTAGCCCAACAAAAATGAACAACATCATAATCGACCTAAATGCAACGATACAAGAACTAAACAACAAAGCTTTATACAAATACTTTGGAGTTGAAGAGTGCCACAAAAATATTTCACATACATGTGCGCAAAACAATTGCCAAAGAATACTGACGTAAAATGAGGCTGATCCTGAAAACCTATCTCTTCCCAAGAAACAAAATCAGTCATAAACCAACTCGCAGTACAGATATTCCAAAACAGCTGCGGAATAGTAAACTAGATATCAAAGCAATAAAACTCCTTACAATCCACAATATGTTCTTTAAAAACCAGTGCATCCCAAGAATGTGCCTGCCGAGATGAGAAGTAGGCGGTGGCCTGATGGAGCTCAACCAAGTGCACATCGTGACGTCTGTAGGATTATCTGAGTATGGGAAAAGTTTGACAGACGACCGAATCCAATTTGTATGCAAGCATGAAGATAGTAAGCCAGTAAAGTTATCCCAAACCAACCTTGCAAAAAAACCTCCAAAAACAGGTGTGAATAAAACATGTCACGCATGAAACGGAAACAGCAACAATTACTACAGCAGTGATTGCAAAAAAGACGAAAGAAAAATATCTGGCGAAGTATCAATATACACCGACAACAGGGAGAATGATTAAAGAGCAGGAAAATTCAAATAAAAGTTGGATAGACTGGGCATAGACAAAGGAAGCTCAATATAATGGCTAAGAAGAGGTCAGCTCAACTGGAACTGTGAACAAATCATAATGAATGCCCAACACCAAGGACACAACATCAGCAGCTTTAAAAATATGGCAGGATTGAGTCAATTGGATAAGTTTAGGTTCTGCAAGGTAGAAACAGACAGCACGGGCCATCTCCTTTTGGGATGTAAAAAGCTCATGTCAGAGCAGCTGTACACACAAAGGCACAACAAAGTATGTAGAGTAATCCAATGGCACATATGCAGAAATTTCAATATCCCAGTTCTAGAAAACTCACGGAAACATGAAGGAAAAGCAATCGTTGAAAATGAGGACATAATGTTCACGTACGAACTGATGATCCCACCCAGTGTGAATATCTAAATCAAAGCATTGTGACTGGACATTAAATACAAAAATGAAAATAAGGTATTGCTAATTGAGGTGTCAATACCCAGCGATTTTAGCTGAAACAATGCAGAAATCATGAAAATTACCAAACACCATGATCTCAAAAATGAAATTAAAAAAACCTTGGAAGCTGAAGTGTGCCGAAATTGTCCCAGAGATAATTGGAGAAATGGGAGAGAGAGAAAGAAGAACCTTAGAAAGATCTCACAAATAATCCCCGGGAACATTACCACAAACAAACTGCAGTTGGAGGCTGTCTGAGGCTCGGTGACGATCCTGAAAAGATCCCTCAGAACAAAACTCTGAGAACAACACAACTCACAACTTAGCCCACGAATCATGATCCTTCACCGAAACGAAGGTGGATATTTGAGTCCTAGGATCATGAGTCATGGGAGGACTCTGTTCCACATTTTGAAACCCAAATATGGAGATAACAATCAATGACACAAAATAGTACCAGTACAAAAAATAAATTCATGGATGATCAATAAAATGAAAAGCAGTACCTGCTGCTTTTCCTTGCACATCCTCTTTCTGCCATTTTCACCCTATGATTTGCCCTATGTCATCGTCCATCTGCTTGGAAGTCAGCCAACATCACCACATTGCATGAAGAAGGTTCAAAAAACAATCCTCTTAACTACAGACCTATCAGCACACTTCCAATCATCAGCAAAGTCTTGAAATCCATCATCGCAGTTGATATAAAATCCTTCCTTTTATCCAATATCCTCATCTCAGATCATACCAAATGGTAAAACTGTGGTTCTGGCATCGATTTTCCATTGGGTTCAACTCTATTCTATGAGCATACTTGAATTATCAGTAAAGTGACATAGTCCTTCATTATATGTGAAGGAGAATTGCAAATGCAAGTTGTTCAGTTGGAGAACCAAGCAATTGAAAAATGGGAAATTTTCCATCTCCTTGTTGAAGAGGCAAAACATACACACAGTGATGATTCATATTCATGAAATTGTGAATGTTTGTAGAGGTTGTTCTGAATTAGGGGTCACAAAAGATCTCTATAAAAATAGAGCAATATATTTTTAATAAATAATGTAATTATATTAATGTGGAATTAATGAAATAAACTTTCGAGAAAAGATATTTTCAAATCTTTTTTTCTTCATTATGACAGCAATAGAGATGATATTGATAAAACAAAAGGTAATCATAAAATTGGCTCAGCATAAAGGTTTAGAGACTTTTTTGTCAGATTCTAAGTGGAATTTAAAATAATTTTCTGCAACTAATTTGAGCAGACGGTATCAGCTTACGTGTCCTAAAAACCTGCTCTGCTGCTCTTGCACATCCTCTTTAGGCACTTTTCGCCCTATAATTTGCTTTAAGTCATCTTCCATCTGCTTGAAAGTCAGACAACATTACATTAAGAAGGTGCAAAAACCGATCATCTTCACAACAGACCTATCAGCTCACTTCCAACCATCAGCAAGGTCATGGACTCCATCATTTCAGACGACATAAAATCCTTCCTTTTCTCAAATGACCTCATATCATATCATCAATTCGGATTTATATCCAGATCACTCTATCTTGGACAATGAACATGCTACTTCAACTCTCCCAACAATGGATGGTGGCCCTAAAATCAGACATGAGATCAGGACCATCTCTCTCGACGTATCTCGAGCTTTTGATACAGTCTGGCACCCACCTTGCTTTCCAAACTATCTGCCTGTGACATCCAAGGCTATCTCCACTCCTGAGTTCCTGACTTCCTCTACTCGTGTAGCCAACATGTGGCTCTCAACGGAATCCTTTCATCTCCTCTCCCTGCCAAGGCTAGAATGCCTTGGAGGCAGTGTTCTAGCCTCCAGGAACAAGCTTATGCAACTGTTTAGCCAGAAGAGCATCAAAAAAGGTAATTATATTGTTCCTGGCTAGCACCAGAACTGTTTTATGCACCACAGACAGGTTAATGTGTGGCAGGCATTTTCTGTTGGCCAGGAAGCATAAAGCAATCATTGGTGTGGCACTTGTTTCCTGGTACCAACCACAGTAATGGGGTCTGATCTCGACTTAATGTCTTCTAAGGCTTCACCAGTTCACTCTGTGGAGGAGCTTCTACTCCAAGCTGATGAGGGCCAGACATTTAAACTTTTGCTTCATGTGTATTCATGTTTTACCTCATGCATATTTATGCTCCACCAATATGTCACGTCATCTCTGCAGCAAGCCCAAAGGAGGGGGATTTGATGGATATAAAAAAATTGGACACCGATATGTCTTTGGAATTGAGATTACAAGAACATGGCAGCTATGCTATAAAAGCTTGTGCAGGAGGAAGCCAATGATGTTTTGCATGAGCATCAGAGGTGTGGTATCAAGGGCACGGGAGCCTTGGATGTCTTGATTTGTGTTAGAGATGCCCTGTATTTTGCAAATAGCAGAAAGGCGGATCTTGCACTTCTGAGCTTGGATTTGGTCAAGGTCTTTGATAGCATCTCACACAAGTATTTATGGGAGGCGTTGTTGGCACTGTAATATGATCTGGTTGTAACTGGAGTTCTTGGAAGCTTTGTGAACATGCTGTGCCCAGGGTTGTATTGAATGATAGGTTGGGAGCTCGAGTTAATTTTGAAAAAGGGGTTAGACAAGGTTGTCCCTCATCTGCCCTTGCTCTTTGTTCTGGCAACGACTCCTCTGGTCTATACACTTGAAGATATAGTGGAAGATTTTAGGATTCTGGTGCTGGCCGGTCATAGTAAGTTGTCCTTGTTGTATGTCGACCATATTGTTATTTTCACTATGGATGACTGGTCGTTATGGAGTGCTGTTCAATGCTGTAAGGTGTTCTCCAAAGTGTCTGGCCTTCATATTAATTTTGACAAAAGTAGTATTTTGTTTATGGGAAAGTGATTTTATGTGCCCAAGGTAATCTGACATTTGGAAGTTATGACAACCAGGTAGGGGTTTTAGGTGTATTCTTAAGTGAGGTCATTAATGCTGTAAATAATTGGTGTAAAAAGTTGTCCTATGTTAAAAGTGGGTTTTGTAAATGGAAGGAGTGGAAGCTTTGTGGTAGAGAGATATCCCTTGTAGTGAATGGGCAGATTTTTTTCCTTTATTGAGGACCCTTGCAGAGGTGCTACCTCCTCCACCTTTGGTCATTCACAGATTGAAGGGCTTGATTTAAAACTTATTTTGTGCAAAGTGGATCTTTAAACCCAAGTGGGAACAGCTGTGTAAAAGTGAAGTGATGGGAGGTAGGGGTTGTCTGGATGTTCCCTTGTTGCTTCAAGTAGCTTCGGTCGCATTTCAACTGAAGTTAATGGGGGATGGGTCACGGGAGTTGGGTTTGTTGGTGGGTTTAACATAGGCTCAATTTTGCTGGTTGGGGCTTGTCTGAGTTCAGGCAGTCATGGCCCTACAATTGGTTTCCTCCTTATCCCCATGGTCTGTTGAAGCTTCTTATTATGCGAATCAACTTCAAGAATTTTAGTGGTGCTTGTTATGTATCACTTATGCCTCGAGCTCTGTGTAATCATGGAGTTTCCATAATTATAAACATGACAAGTGAGAGATGTTCGGTAATTTGGTCATCCAATAAGTACTGCCCTCCATGCCAGGAAGTCACAGCGACTTTGCATGGCTGCACATTAATTGAATGCTTCCTTCACAATTCACATATGTAAGGCATGGCCATGGCAACGCGGTGATTTGTCCAAGTAGGGGATGCAAGGTCCCAGAATCTATTACTCACTATATTTGGTCATGCACATTTGCTCAGAAGGCATGCATGATGGCTTGTCCACCTGAAACCTAGTATTCCTCTGACATGTGATATCACACGTGGGGTGTGTGGGTCAGTTCATTTTTTTCAGAAGGTGTTTTTTTTTAAAGATCCTGAGTGCGACAAAAATGTCCCTGTAGAAGTGCAAATGTCTTGCGGTATTTAGGAAGGATGAGTGGGACACCACTCTCTTCATTGTAATCTTCTGTAGTGAAATTGCTATGTGCCTTAGATTCCTGGAAAGAACTTGATACAGGGAGAAGGCATTGTGGAGGGCATTGTTTCTGAAGAGGATATATTAATGCCTTTGTGGTCTATATATTCTTTGGTGAGATGGATAATAACGACTATATTTTTCATTCTTCTTCTTCATTGTTTACATTGTTATTTCTGATGTAGGAAATGATGAATGCTGATCTACTTTTAATATTCTCTTTTTAATATTACTGCTGCATGTTTTTTTTCTTTAGTGCTGGTATAAATTGGCAAATTGTGGATACAGGTGAGTAGTT
This sequence comes from Eptatretus atami, assembly GCA_035128595.1. Lineage (NCBI taxonomy): Eukaryota > Metazoa > Chordata > Myxini > Myxiniformes > Myxinidae > Eptatretus > Eptatretus atami. The sequence continues at coordinate 60,231,941 of CM068962.1, forward strand.
ATCTTTGTAGTTTACCTGATGTAAATGATGGCTTAATTTTCTTGGCCAATTTCCGTTTGTGATTGCATTATTTCTGGCATGAGTGATTGTGTGAGTTGAGTTATTTCCAGTGAATTTTTCTTGTTATTTCTTTCTTTTTTTCTGGGATATATTGCTGTTTTATTGATACAAGATTCGTTTGTCCGACCAAATTTTACTAAATCAAGATAGAGGGTGACAATTAATTCATGAACACATTTTAATCATGAACAACTTTTCATAATAAATATCTCATTTGTTTGTTTTTCAGGTGATGCGAAGGACTAAGGTTTGGAAAGTTGAACCCAATAATCAAAACCAAAAAATGGACAAATGCAGCGTGGAACACAGAGCTGCCATTGTGGAGCTTTATTTTGCCAATCACTACTCCATTACAATTGTTCAAAGACAGTTTTGGGCAAAGTTTGGTTTACGAACATGTCCCATACGGAATTCAACATTGTTCTTGGTTAAAGCACACAGGACAACTGGCAGTGCAGCAGATGCAAGAAGGTCAGGACAAAGGAATTCGGTAAGAACTGAAGAAACAATTGAAAGAGTGAGAGAAGCAGTCCTACATAGCACAAATAAGTCAGCAATAAGGAAATCTCAAGAGCTCGGCACCAACAAGGAAACTCTGCGTACAGTTGTGAAGGATCTTAATCTATATATCCATACAAAATCCAAGTGTCACAACACAACTTAAAAAATATGATGGTAGCACACACCATTGATTGCAGTATTGGGTTTGCATAAAAAAGGTAATGCTGAATGGTCTGTAGCCTGAAGGTGTAAAATTGGCCACGAAGGCAGGGAAAACCCTGTCCACCTTCAGCAAGCTCTCAGGATTCCAAAGGATACCCAATGCTTATCATTCCAAAAGGAGCCCAACAACTTCCTTTGCATATTATCCAGAACCCATCAGAATTACTTATGCAAGAAAGCTTGAACAACAGCTTTGAAATGACAAATTAATTAATGAAAAGAGTTCTCCTATGCAGAGACAGGATCATCAATGGTCCACTCCAGTCTCTCTGCTTCACCAGTAATTTATCCGCTAAAGTGCTACAGGTGTGAATTGATAAGCATTTACAAGAGATGGACAAATAGAGCCACAAATATTGAAGTTAATGGTGACTCCATATCAATTGCTGAAACAGCATGTGTAGTTCTTCAACCTTCACGAGTCCAACCAAGAGTCCAGAGCTCTTCCACCAATTTATTTTAGTCGATGATGCTCCCGAGTAGATTGTTGATAGTCGTAAACTATTTGCATGACTCTTGCACTTCCTGGAAACACGAGAACATCATCTGCAGAAGCAGAAAAAATGAAGGGAATATTATTGTGCGGCACGACAAAGCCAGTTAACCTTCGTCTCATCAGGCAGAGAAATGGTTCAATGCAGAGGGAATAGAGCTAGTCAGACAGGGGACATCCTTGCCTTTTCCCACTCTCAAAAGGAAAAGGTGCAAGCAAGGAACCATTGACTTTATCGAAGCACTCTGCAGACATGTGCAGTGTCCGAAGCACACCTACATATCTCCTTGCTATTCTGAAGGCTAACAAGGTCTTGAAGAGGTAGTTATGGTTCACACGATCAAATGCTTTATCTTGATCCAGAGAAAGGAAGCCAATTTGAGATCGAGTCATGTCCACATTATGTATCAAGGCCCTGACCAGAGATTTATCATCATGGATTATTCTGCCAGGAACAGCATATGACTGGTCAGGGAATACTAATTTTGGCAACACGGGTGCTAAATGAGTTGACAACATTTTTGCCATAATTTTTGTAGTCCATGCATAACAGAGACATGGCATGGTAGTTATCTCCGCCATGAAGGTGGACGGAGGTTCTGCTTTCACCCCTGTCAGTTTGTTTGTCTGTCTGTCTGTGAGCAGAATATCTCAAAATGTTTTGGATCGATTTGGATGATATTTGGTGGACAGTTTGGGTGTGTGTGACAAAGACGACTTCATTAGATCTTGTTGAAAGTCTGGATACTAGAATTTTAAAAGTGAATTTTCACCATTGAGAGATAGGACCAAAACTGATATATAGCACAATATCTCAAAAAGTGATTGACAGATTCGGACGAAACTTGGTGGATGAGTTGGGTAGTTGACAAGACCAGGTTGATTAGATTTTGTTTGAGGTCTGGATGCAGATCCGACCTATCAGAGGGATACAAAACAAACTGTTCAGCTTGGCGGAGGTATGCTCTCTACCAAGTACTGTTGTAGTTTCTAATGTCTTTCAAGTTTTCCTCCTTAGGAATCAAAGCTAAAGTTTGCGCGGCACCACGGCCACAGTATTTGGGCTGTTATTTGGGCCACGACCGCAGTACACTAAAATTCTTGAAGTCGATTTGCATGCTTCCTGGGTTACACCGAGGTAATCGAGTCAAATCAAATCCCATACTTTATTGGAGAACTCAAAATATATGCATAGTAGTAGTCGTAGTAGTAGTAGTCGTAGTAGTAGTAGTCGTAGTAGTAATAGTCATAGTACTTCTGTTAGAATTTCCACAATTCTGTTTTATGTCGCTCACTTTCCTCATCTCTTCTCGTCCATGTTCAGGGCTGCAGTAGACAAGGTGAAGCATTTTAAAAGAGAAAGCACTACCAAGACAGAAGCAGTGGTAAACGATTACCAAGAAAACAAAATACATTTATACAAATAAGAGCAAAATACCTTGTGGGGAAATACGACACAGTGCATCGTTCCTGGTTCAGGTTTCCTTAAACTTCCGAACAGTGCCACAATATTATGCTCCCTTATACTCTGCAACAATGCACGAGTGTATTGAGGCCTTCAGGCAGTCAGAAATGTGTTCCACCACATTTCTCTCAATTTTTACCTTCCTGGTTTTATATATTGCCATTTTTTCACAGGTAAAAATAAAGTTAACAAGGAGATATTGCTTTGTTTCTTTCCTGGGTGCCTGATGATAAAAAAAAGTGTTGGACAGAAGTGAAGCCAGAAGCATAATACCAGGTTTTTCATCAGTAAGAAAATTGGTTGAAGACAGTGGCATTGTAGGAATATCTTAAATATAGTTTCCCCTTCACCACAAAAACAACATTCCTCTGGAAGGTTAGTGAAATGCAGCTTCATTTCTCCTGAGCTAGTTGTAGTAGCAGTAGTAGTAGTAGCAGCAGTAGCAATAGTAGTAGTAGTAGTAGTAGTAGTAGTAGTAGTAGTAGTAGTAGTAGTAGTCGTCGTCGTCGTTGATTTTATCCTATTCACTGAACAATCGCCATAATTATTTTTCTACTTCGCTATTTATCGATGGACTTAATGATCATGATTTGTAATCGACGTTTCCTGGTAAAATATTGAACAATTTCAACACCATCGAACACATTCCCTCTCTAATTATAAACAATACACACAATCATCTTCAAGTCACAGCTGTTAGCATAAAATTAATTATTCTACTTTGGCTGTTTTGTTTAATTTTAAAATGTCATGTTTCAATGGATTATATTAGCATCGATTCATTATTTATATAGCAGAGGCATAATTAAATCATAACCCAACATAAAGCCAAAAATTCTGTCCCCTTATGAACAACCAAAGGCTCTGTAAATTACAGGAGAATGTTTTCTCTTCGAAAATAATTAATTGCTCAGAACATCCATTTAACAGGAGGGTATTTTCGTTTAAAAAAAAAAAATTGCTAGTTTACGATAACATGGAACCTCAGATTAAAAGAAAACAACGACCATGATTGTCAAAGCATAAACACTTCCCTACGTTATCAAAAAGCCTGGCTTTTAACAAACCACTCCATTCTCCTCCATTCTCCCCTCTGAGCTTTATATCAATTCCTTTATTCGCTCTGCGCTGCTTAGCAACACCTGCTTTGCATGCAGGACAAAAATCGCACAACGATATTTCATTTGCAGGCACAAGAGGACGAACGTGGAATTGATATCAGCAAAAGTGTGCTCGCTGCCTGCTCATATGCATGGGAAATCTACATTCTCAAGGCATCACATCATTACAAACTCGATTGCATTGCGAATCGCTCAATCTACGAAAGGTGAAAACAGTACAAACTGGATGGATATTGCACTGGGAATTTAGTCCACAACGCATTACACATGACTGCACAATAATCCACCTCAATCGCATCAAAAATAATGACGATGTTTGCCAAGAAATTTCGCATTAAATGGGCCGGATGATGGTCACATTTGTGGACTCGTAATACAATGGCAATAAGGCCTTTTTATATCAAGTTTGACTAGCTTGAAATATTATTGTCTTTATAACTGTTGGTATCACAGCTAAGTAGTAATACTCATTAAAATGTTGGTTTATTCACTTATCTTTCCATTTTCAAAGCCATTTATAGACGAGTATATGCCTGGAGTTGGCTTAATGGTTAGGGTGGTGGGCTGAGGATCCTAGAATCCTGAGTTCAGATCCTGCTCGGGTGTTGAATTAATACCAGGTGGGGTTGACTCAGCTTGTCATCCTGAGGTTGGCAAAATGAGTACCAGCTTGCTGGGATGATTGAGTCATTCGAGTATCCTGCGTCTGAGTGGCGACCCATCCAGGATTGTGCCCAAAAGTCCAGGCGACTGCTTCGGCAGGTCCAATGCTCTATACAGAGTATGGTCCCAATGGATGGATGGATGGATGCAGACTAGTTGAAGTGCTTCCACAGGAAGAAAAGAGTTGCAAGTAGAATGACAGAGATACGACAGATGTGGAAGAGGACAGATTGTTTCCAAAGAAATATGACAAAAATGAAGGTGCTGCAAGTGGAATTGAAGATGTACCACAGACAAGAAAGATCAGGCACCAACAATGGAAATGGTTACCCTTGAACGGAATCGCAGAGGAATACTTCTCGAGAAGTGAACCAAGACTGTGTTGGCCAAGAGTTGAGGATGCTGCACAGGGAACTTGGAGATTGCGGTTCCAAATCCATCTGAAATATGTCGTCCTAAGGGCAGGCCCCCCTAACAAACGGACGCCAACGTTGTCAGACGGAATGAAAACCCGTCATTCTTGTTACAAAAACAGCTAAAATTTATGAAAAAGCGGCCGAAATTGAAAACCAACACAGTAATTACGGTCGCAATAGCAAATATAACCGAAACCAACACGTTTATTCCACACGCAAAAACGGTCGTGACGGACACAACAACGGTCAATCCAAAATAGAACGGTGGGGAATGGAAGCAACATCGGTTATTTCCGTCGCGAAACGGCGGAGACCGAAGCGAAAGCGATTCATTCCGGTTACCAGAACGTGGGAAACATGGCGGCTTGAAAAGTTCTTGAAGTTATGGTAAGTTAACTTTAACGTAGTCTGCCTTGAATATATCATGTCTGTTAATGAAAACCCGTTTGTGGTACGGGATATTATACAAGCAGCGATAAATGCGCCCTCTTGACTTAATGTGTGGCTGACATTTCGTGTAATTCGCGCCCCGTGCTGGCAGCGATCAGTGACGATTGATCGTTTATATTTGCAAGAGGTAAAATTTGATAGTAATAATAAATTGCAAATTCCAATAAATAACAAAGTTAATATGAAGTAAAAACTGTAAAAAGATCCCATACACGATCCCTATGTTGAACTGGGCATACACAACTAGCGATCCTTCACTCGGGGGCTCGAAATACAGGCAAACCAAACATTATCATCACAACAAAATTCGGTTTAATAAATTGTTAAAACTACATCAGGTATACTACCACTATATATTATCTATATTACATTTATGTTCGAGGCACAAGCACTAAAAATTTACATACCGTAACAGGTCGTTCTACTGCATCCGCCATCTTGTTCGCACTACAGTAACCGGAATGAACCGCTTTTGTTTCGCTCTCGGACGTTTCGCGACGGAAATAACCGTTCATGCTTCCATTCCCCACCAATCTATTTCGGGATTGTCCGTTCTTGTTTCCGTCACGACCATTCTTGCGTGTAGAATAAACATGTTGGTTTCCATTATATCTGCTATTGCGACCGTAATTACTGTGTTGGTTTCAATTTCGGCCGCTTTTTCATAAATTTTAGGATGTTTTTGTAACAAGAATGACGGGTTTTCATTCCGTCTGACAACGTTGGCGTCCGTTTGTTAGGGGGGCCTAAAGGGTATGGATTATAATTCTTCACGGAATCAACATAATTTCAGGAGAATTTCCACAGCACTATTAGATGCAAGTTAAAAACCCAGCTGGAACATTAACGATGCTCAGGGTCGGGACAATTGGCCTGCCCCACTGATCTGATGTTCATGTGTTGCTAGCCTGCCGATTTTGGTTGACTCTTATTCCCTTCCCTTGTTGTGGGAGATTTCTTCCAAATGACGATGGGTCCAACCCTTCCGACCTTCGATACTATAAAACAAGCCATGCGTGTGTCCGTCCGTGCATGCAAGTTCCATTCATTGGTTGGACAGTTTGCCTGACACCACACAAAATTTCTGTAGTACCGCTGCCAGATGTCTATATTTCGCAGGGGTCTGAGGTTTAATAGGCCTCTTTTGTAAGGCTCACACCTTCTGACTCTCTCATGGTTTATCCATATAACTTATTCTTTCATAGTAACAAAGATGATTTAAAGGTCGGTTGCAAAAAACACAGGAAGAAAATTGGACTAATATTGATGTTTTCAAAGGCAAAACGCATTTTAATAGCCGTTTCTGATTGGGCGTAATGCGGGGAGGGGGGGAGCGAAGAGTGGGAGTGTGGTGGGGGAGAGAGAGAGGGGATGGCAGAGAGTGAGAGGGAGAGAGGGGTAGGGGGAGTGAAGGAGAGATGGGGAGAGTGGGGTGGGGGAGATGAGAGAAGTGGAAGGAAAGAGGGTGGAGAGAATGGGGGTGTGGGAGAGAGAAGTAAGCGGGGAGGACAGGAGAGTGGGGGCAGGGTTGCTCTGATCAATATGTATTGTTGTGGACCGGGGATCGGTGGCGAGAACGACCACTATGTGGGGAAAGCTTGCGTCGTCTCCCACCAAACTCCCCAAAATTGTAGGCCATAGGCCGCGAGCGGGCGGGTCGTTTAACCGACCGTGGAACGCCAATATCTCGACCGTGTGGCATAGGGTTATTTTGTCTCGATCCAATGTACCTAATTAACCACGTGGTCTCAGCTACCGGGGATCCACGCCCTCGGAACGCCTGGCCGAACCGGATTCACTCTACGGCCAGCGGTAAAATTACACAAAAAAAAACCAAACCTTTAAACGGGGGGGACTTTTTACCCCCCCCCCACTTTTTTTCTTTTTTTTGGGGGCCAACCACCTTTCTGGCTCAGATGCAGTCGAGCGGGCCTGCCCAGGACGTCCCGGCTACAATGTCCGATTACCGGTGATAAAACCCCGCCTAAACTCAGATCCGAACCATGCTGGACCAATGCAAGAAAGGACGGAAACGGACTGGGAACATTTATGTGACGATTTATTTACAGTAAATGAACACACAAAGCAAGACTTAACGCGAATATGCAAGCAAGGAATATTTACAATGATCCAAAAACACTTATTACAGTTACTACTTAGCACAGGGCCCACACGCAACACACACCAATTGAAAAATAACCCGAGTTCTTTATTGGACCCTCGCAGCTGAGGAGAGAGATGAGCTGGGGGTCAGAGTCCAGCTGGGTACCTGGCTGTTGGAGGAAGGGGGTGCTCCGTAGTGCGGCACCTGACAAAGGTCGTTGGTTTGGTCCCCAGTCGCACGTGTGGGACTCGTGGTTCATGGCGGAG
>CM068962.1:60262889-60279519 GCA_035128595.1 Eptatretus atami
TCACGACCTCGTCATCCCGAGTGACGGTTCACGGCCCTGTCATCCCAAGTGAGCAGTTCACGCCGCATCATCCCGAGTGAGCGGTTCATCACGCCGCGTCATCCCGAGTGAGCGGTTCACGGCGCGTCATCCCCGAGTGAGTGGTTCAGGTCACGTCATCGCAGAGCAAGCGTTCAAGCGCCGCGTCTCCCGAGCGAGCGGTTCACGTCACGTCATCCTGAGGCGAGCGGTTCACGTCACGTCATCCTGAGCGAGCGGTTTTCACGTCACGTCATCCCTGAGCGAGCGGTTCACGTCACGTCATCCTGAGCGAGCGGTTCACGTCACGTCATCCTGAGCGAGCAGTACGCACCGCGTCATCCTGAGTGGGCGGTTCACGTCACGTCATCCTGAGTGAGCGTTCACGTCACGTCATCCTGAGTGAGCGGTTCACGTCAACGTCATCCTGAAGCGAGCAGTACGCGCCGCGTCATCCTGAGTGGGCGGTTCACGTCACGTCATCCTGAGTGAAGCGGTTCACGTCACGTCATCCTGAGTGAGCGGTTCACGTCATCCTGAGTGAGCGGTTTCACGTCACGTCATCCTGAGCGAGCAGTACGCACCGCGTCATCCTGAGAGCAAGCGGTTCACAACGCGTCATCCTGAGTGAGCGGTTCACGCCTCGTCATCCCAAGTGAGCAGTTCACGTCGCATCATCCCCGAGTGAGCGTTCAAGTCACGTCATCCAGAGCAAGCGGTTCACGACCGCGTCATCCGAGCGAGCGGTTCACGTCACGTCATCCTGAGCGAGCAGTACGCACCGCGTCATCTGAGTGAGCGGTTCACGGCGCGTCATCCTGAGCGAGCGGTTCACGTCACGTCATCCTGAGCGAGCAGTACGCACCGCGACATCCTGAGTGAGCGGTTTTACGCCGCGTCATCCTGAGTGAGCGGTTCACGCCGCGTCATCCTGAGCGAGCGTTTCACGTCACGTCATCCCTGAGCGAGCGGTTCACGCCGCGTCATCCTGAGCGAGCAGTACGCACCGCGACATCCTGAGTGAGCGGTTTACGCCGCGTCATCCTGAAGTGAGCGGTTCACGCCGCGTCATCCTAGGCGAGCGGTTCTCACGTCATCCTGAGCGAGCAGTACGCACCGCGTCATCCTGAGTGGGCGGTTCACGTCACGTCATCCTGAGTGAGCGGTTCACTCACGTCATCCTGAGTGGGCGGTTCACGTCACGTCATCCTGAGTGAGCGGTTCACGTCACGTCATCCTCCTGAGCGAGCAGTGCACCGCGTCATCCTGAGTGAGGCGGTTCACGCCGCGTCATCCTGAGTGAGCGGTTCACGCCGCGTCATCCTGAGCGAGCGGTTCACGTCACGTCATCCTGAGCGAGCAGTACGCACCGCGTCATCCTGAGTGGGCGGTTCACGTCACGTCATCCTGAGTGGGCGGTTCACGTCACGTCATCTGAGCGAGCAGTACGCACCGCGTCATCCTGAGTGGGCGGTTCACGTCACGTCATCCTGAGTGAAGCGGTTCACGTCACGTCATCCTGAGTGAGCGGTTCACGTCACGTCATCCTGAGCAGCAGTACGCACCGCGTCATCCTGAGTGAGCGGTTCACGCCACGTCATCCCGAGTGAGCAGTTCAGACGCCGCATCATTCCAGAGCAAGCGGTTCACGCGCGTCATCCCGAGTGAGCGGTTTCACGCCTCGTCATCCAAGTGAGCAGTTCACGCCGCATCATCCAGACGAAGCGGTTCACGCCGCGTCATCCGAGTGAGCGGTTCACGCCACGTCATCCCAAGTGAGCGGTTCACGTCACGTCATCCTGAGCGAGCGGTTCACGTCACGTCATCCTGAGCGAGGCGGTTCGCGTCAACGTCATCCTGAGCGAGCAGTACGCACCGCGTCATCCAGAGTGAGCGGTTCACGCCGCATCATCCTGAGCAAGCGGTTCACGCCGCGTCATCCAGAGCAAGCGGTTCACGCCCGCGTCATCCTGAGTGAGCGGTTCACGCGCATCATCCAGAGGCAAGCGGTTCACAGCCGCGTCATCCTGAGTGAGGCGGTTCACGCCGTCGTCATCCTGAGTGAGCGGTTCACGCCGCGTCATCCTGAGTGAGTCGTTCACGCCGCGTCATCCTGAGCGAGCAGTACGCACCGCGTCATCGCTGAGTGAGCGGTTCACGTCACGTCATCCTGAGCGAGCAGTACGCACCGCGTCATCCTGAGTGAGCGGTTCACGCCGCGTCAACCCGAGTGAGCGTTCGGCCGCCGCATCATCCAGAGAAGCGGTTCACGCCGCATCATCCAAGCAAGCGGTTCACACCGCGTCATCCTGAGTGGGCGGTTCACGCCGCATCATCCAGAGCAAAGCGGTTCACCACACCGCCTCATCCTGAGTGAGGCGGTTTCAGGCCGCGTCATCCGCGAGTGAGCGGTTCACGCGCATCATCCAGAGCAAGCGGTTCACGCCGCATTCATCCAGAGCAAGCGGTTCACGCCACGTCATCCTGAGTGAGCGGTTCACACCGCGGTCATCCGAGCGAGCGGTTCGCTTGAGCGTCATCCTGACGAGCAGTAGCACCGCGTCATCCTGAGTGAGCGTCCAGCCGCGTCATCCTGAGTGAGCGGTTCACGTCACGTCATCCTGAGCGAGCAGTAGGCACCACATCATCCTGAGTGAGCGGTTCACGCCGCCGTCATCCCGAGCGAGCGGTTCACAAAGCGTCCATCCCAAGTGAGCAGTTCACGCCGCATCATCCAGACGAGCGTTCACAACCGCGTCATCCCGAGTGAGCGGTTCACGCCGCGTCATCCCGATGAGCGGTTCACGGCCGCGTCATCCCGAGTGAGCGTTCACAGCGCGTCATCCCGAGTGAGCGGTTTCACGCCGCGTCATCCCGAGTGAGCGGTTCACGCCGCGTCATCCGAGTGAGCGGTTCACACCGCGTCATCCCAAGTGAGCGGTTCACGCCGCGTCATCCCAAGTGAGCGGTTCACACCGCGTCATCCCGTAGCCGGTCACACGCGTCATCCAAGGAGTGGTTCACACCGCGTCATCCCAAGTGAGCGGTTCACACCGGTCATCCCGAGTGAGCGGTTCACGCCGCGTCATCCCAAGTGAGCGGTTCACGCCGCGTCATCCGAGTGAGCGGTTCACACCGCGTCATCCGAGTGAGCGGTTCACGCCGCGTCATCCCAGAGTGAGCAGTTCACGCGCATCATCCAGAGCGAGCGGTTCGCAGTCACGTCATCCTGAGCGAGGTAGCGCACCACGTCATCCTGAGCGAACGTATTGCACCAAGTCATCCTGAGCTATCAGTTCGTGCCATGCCATCCTGAGCGAGCGTTCATCGCAACATCATCCTCATGCGGAGCAGTTCTCGCTAGGTCATCCCATAGCGAGCAGTCACGACACGTGTCATCCCCAGTGAGTGGTTCACACCGTTGTCATCCCAGTGAGTGGTTGCGCTTGCATCATCCCAGCAAGCGGTTCGCACTACATCATCCTCAGCGAGCGGTTCGTGCCCGTCATCACAAGTGAGTGGTTCACGTCTTCCTCAGTGAGGGCGGTTCACGCTGCGTCATCCCGAGTGAGCGGTTTGCGCAATTTCATCCGAGTGAGCGGTTCACGGCTGCATCCTCGCGATGCGAGCGTTCGCGTCGTGTCATCCTGAGCAAGCAGTTTGTGCCACGTCATCCCAAGCAACGGTTCATGCCGCGTCGTCCTGAGTGAGCGGTTCACACCGCGTCATCCCGAGTGAGCGGTTCACGCCTCCGTCATCCAGTGAGCAGTTCACGGCCGCATCATCCCGAGTGAGGGTTCAGCTCGTCATCCAAGTGAGCAGTTTCACGCCGCTCATCCCGAGTGAGCGGTTCACGCCTCGTCATCCAAGTGAGCAGTTCACGCGCATATCCGAGTGAGCGGTTCACGCCCGTCACCGAGTGAGTGGGTTCACGTCACGTCATCGCTAGAGCAAGCGGTCACCAGCCGCGTCATCCGAGCTGAGCGTTCGCGTCACGTCATCCTGAGCGAGCAGTAGCACAACCGCGTAATCCTGAGTGGAGCGGTTCACGCCGCCGTCATCCTGAGTGAGGCGGTTCCCGTCACGTCATCCTGAGCGAGCGGTTCGCGTCACGTATCCTGAAGCGAGCAGTACGCACCCGCGTCATCCTGAGTGAGCGGTTTACGCCGCGTCATCCTGAGTGAGCGTTCAACGTCACGTCACTCCTGAGCGAGCGGTTCACGTCACGTCATCCTGAGCGAGCAGTACACCGCGTCATCCTGAGTGGGCGGTTCACGTCGCGTCATCCTGAGTGAGCGGTTCACGTCACGTCATCCTGAGTGAGCGGTTCACGTCACGACTAATGAGCGAGCAGTCGACGCGCGTCATCTGAGTGGGCGGTTCACGTCACGTCATCCTGAGTGAGCGGTTACGTCCGCGTCATCCTTGAGCGAGCGGTTCACGTCACGTCATCCTGAGCGAGCAAGTACGCACCGCGTCATCCTGAGTGGGCGGTTCACGTCACGTCATCCTGAGTGAGCGGTTCACGTCACGTCATCCTGAGCGAGCAGTACGCACGCGCGTCATCCTGAGCAAGGCGGTTCACACCGCGTCAATCCTGAGTGAGCGGTTCACGCCTACGTATCACCAAGTGAGCAGTTCAACGCCGCATCATCCCGAGTGAGCGGTTCACGCCGCGTCATCCGAGTGAGCGGTTTCACGTCACGTCATGCCAGAGCAAGCGGTTCACGCCGCGTCATCCGAGCGAGGGTTCGCGTCACGTCATCCTGACGAGCAGTACGCACCGCGTCATCCTGAGTGAGCGGTTCAACGCCGCGTCATCCTGAGCGAGCGGTTCACGTCACGTCATCCTGAGCGAGCGGTTCGCGTCACGTCATCCTGAGCGAGCAGTACGACCGCGTCATCTGAGTGAGCGGTTTACGCCGCGTCTCCTGAGTGAGCGGTTCACGCCGCGTCATCCTGAGACGAGCGGTTCACGTCCGTCATCCTAAAGCGAGCAGTACGCACCGCGTCATCCTGACGTGAGCGGTCACGCCGCATCATCCAGAGCAAGCGGTTCACGCCGCGTCATCCCGAGTGAAGCGGTTCACGCCTCGTCTCCCAAGTGAGCAGTTCACGCCGCTCATCCAGAGCAGCGGTTCACGCCGCTTCATCCCGAGTGAAGCGCGTTCACGTCACATCTCTGAGCGAGCGGTTCGCGTCACGTCATCCTGAGCGAGCAGTACGCACGCGTCATCCTGAGCGAGCGGTTCGACGTCACGCGTCATCCTGAGGAGCAGGTACAGCACCGCATCATCCAAGAGCAGCGGTTCACGCACGCTCATCCCGAGTGAGCGGTTCACGCCGCGTCATCCAGGAGCGGTTCACGTCACGTCATCCATGAGCAAGCGGTCACGCGCGTCACCCGCCGCGAGCGTTCGCGTCACGTCATCCTGAGCGAGCAGTACGCACCGCGTCATCCTGAGGCGAGCAGTACGTACCCGCGTCATCCTGAGCGAGAGTAGTTACCGCTATCCTGAGCGAGCATTAGCACCGCGTCATCCTGAGCGAGTAGTACGGCACCGCGTCATCCTGAGCGAGCAGTTACGCACCGCGTATCCTGAGTGAGCGGTTCACGTCCGCATCATCTGAGCGCGTTCACGTCACGTCATCCTGAGCGGCGGTTCGCGTCCACGTCATCCTGAGCCGAGCAGTACGCACCGCATCAATCCCAGAGCAAGCGGTTCACGCCGGCGTCAATCCCGAGTGAGGGTGTTCATGCCGGTCATTCCCCAAGTGAGCAGTTCACGTCACGTCATCCAGAGCAAGGGTTCACGCGCGCGTCATCCGAGCGAGCGGTTCGCGTCACGTCATCCTGAGCGAGCAGTACGCAACCGCGTCATCCAGAGTGAGCGGTTCACGCCGCATCATCCAGATGAGGGCGGTTCACGCCGCAGTCATCCTGAGCAAGCGGTTCACGGTCCGCCTCATCCAGAGCAAGGCAAGCCGCGCTCCATCCTAGTGAGGGCGTTCACGCCGCATCATCCAGAGCAAGCGGTACACGCGTCCGTCAATCCTGAGTGGCGTACGTCACCATCAGCGAGTCAGATAACCCGCGTCATCCTGAGTGGCGGTTCACTGCCCGCGTCATCCTGAGTGAAGGCGGTTCCGTCATCGCGTCATCCTGAGGAGCGGTTCACGCGCAACGTCATCTCTGAGCAGGTGAGCAGCGTATCTAGTGCGGTTCCGCACCGTCATCCTGAGGGGCGTAGCGACGTCCACAGCATCCGCGCTATCTATGTCACGTCACGTATCGAGCGGTTCACGTCACGGTCATCCTGAGACGTCAGTCAGCTATCCGACATACGCACGCGCATCCTGAGTGAGCGGTTCACGCCACGTCATCTCCGAGTGAAGCGGTGACGGCCCTCAATCCAGAGCCGAAGCGGTCACGCCGGCTTCATCTCAGAAGTGCAAGCGGTTTCGAACGCGTCTCTTCCAGTTGAGCGGTTCACGGCCGGCATCATCCAGAGCAAGAGTACGCGGTCTCCCGGGCGTCGCCGTCATCCTAGTGAGCGGTTCACGTCACGGTCATCCTGGCGAGGGTACGAGCTGAGGACTTTCAGCGCGTCATCCACTGAGCGACAGTAACGGCACACGCGTTCAGTCAGAGTGAGCATTTCATCCCACATCCTGAGCAAGCGGTTCAACGAGCCGCGTCATCCTGAGTGAAGCGGTTTCAACGCGCGTCATCCTGAGGAGCGGTTCGCACGCATCAATCCTAGAGCAAGCCGGTCACTGCACGCGTCATCCTGAGTGAGCGGTTTCAAAGCCGCGCTCATCCTGAGTGAGACGGTGTTCACGTCACGTCATCCGAGGCGAGCAGTTAACGACGCGTCATCCCTGAGTGAGCGGTTCACGTCACGTCATCCGGAGCGAGCAGTACGCACCACGTCACCTGAGTGAGCGGTTCACGCGCGTCATCGACTGAGCGGTAAAGCGTTCAACGTACAGTTCACGCCGATCATCCAGGCGACAGTCGAGCGGTTCTACAGCCGCGTCATCCTGAGCGATGCGGTTCACACCCGCGTCAATCCTGAGCGAGCGGTTCCAGGTCAGTCACCGAGTGAGCGGTTCACGCCGCGTCAATCGAGTGAGCGGTCACGTCCGCGTCACCCGAGTGAGCGGTTAGGCCGCGTCCATCCCGAGTGAGCGGTTCACACGGCTCACGAACGGTCAGCCGGTCATCCAAGTGAGCGTCAGGCGGCATTCAGCGAGGTTCGTCACGTCATCCTGAGCGAGCAGTACGGCACCGCGTCATCCTGAGCGAACGTATTGGCACCAAGTCCTCCTGAGCTATCAGTTCGTGCATGCCATCACTGAGCGAGCGGTTTCATGCAACATCATCCTCAGCGAGCAGTTTCTCGCCAAGGTCATCCGCCAGCGAGGCAGTTCACACCGTGTCATCCCCAGCGAGTGGTTCACACCGTGTCATCCCCAGTGAGTGGTCGCGCTGCATCTCCCAGCAAGCGGTTCGCACTACATCATCTCAGTGAAGCGGTTCGTGCCGCGTCAATCCCAAGTGAACGGATCGTAACCGCAGTCATTCCCAGCGAGTGGTTCCATCCACGTCTTCCCAGCGAGAGTTTCGCGCCACATGTGGATGCAGGCATTACTTGGCGGAGGGCATGCGCTCTCATGAGTGCCCTTCTAGTTTTGTATATGTTTTACTATGCAAATATCACTTCGAGGCTGTCGCTGAATGTATACAAAAGGAGGTTGGAGAAAAGACAGGGGGGAGGGGAGAGAGGAGTGGAGAAGAGGGAGGAGGGTGGGGAAGAGGGAGAGAGGAGTGGGGAAGAGGGAGAGAGGCATGGAGAAGAGGGAGAGGGAGTGGGGGGAGCGGTAAGAGAGGAGACTGAAGAGGTGGAGGGGAAAGAGAGGAGGAGGGAGGGAAGCAATAAGGGGTTTGGGGAAGGGAAGACAGTGTGAGGTGAGAGTTAAAGGAAAGCAGACGTGCGGTGGGAGGTGTTAAATTACGGATTTCATAGTGGTCTCATGAAATGATTCTGCATAGAATAACAGTGAAGATGGAAACAAAATAATGTCTGAAAATCTGTTTTCTAACGGTCATACTATAACACGGCCCAAGACAAACAGAAATAAACAGAAATAAACAGAAAGATACCGGTCATACTATAAACACGGCCAGAGACAAAACAGAAATAAACAGAAAATAAACAGAAGAAATACCGGTCATTACTATAAACACGGCCCAGGAGACAAACAGAAATAAAAGTGCAGATAAACGCCAAGAGGGATGCGCCCAGAGACGAACACCTCCGGACCCGTCCAGAGACTAACACCGGCCTGGACCATCTGGAGACAGAGACAGACAGACTAGACAGACAAGACAGATTAGGAGGGAATGCAGGGGAGGGACCGCACTGTATTGGGAGGGGGTAGAGCAGGATGGGACAGAGAATGGGGGTAGGGGAGTTAGCTGAAACGAATATGTTATGCTTATGAAGCAACACGCAACACACACCACACACACACACACACACACCACACACGGCTTGGGCCATATCGGCACCGTCATTTTTTCTGTAATCGGCAGGGTTGGAGTCAGGTAATTATCAACGATAGTACTAACTGTAATACACCGCAGAAACCTTGAGTAGCTTTCCACCGAAACAATGTTGCATAATGATGTGCTTGGACGTTCAGGAATATATTCCAAACATTATTCTTTATGACAGTGGGCGTGTGAGGGTGAAAAAATTTTTGTCTCGGTATTTAGAAAAGACGGTATGCAGCAAACAGCCTCGGAACATCGGGTGTTATTTCAGAGCCGCTCACTCATGGTGATGGAGCACGAACCAGCTCGCTCAGGGTACGGAAAATGAACCTACTCATTTCGGTTGAACATAGCACGTCCACTCGCTCAGAGTGACGGAAACAACACTTATTGATGACGTTGGCATGGTAAAAGCGTCCGACAGAGAGTGACGGTTCGCTCATCGTGATGTAGCGTGGTACAGCTAACTGACATGGGCACTCGGCAAGTGCTTAAGCACTCACGCAAGCACTGCCATCGATGGTTGATAAGGAACTGGTGTTGGCCAGGCTGTCGACTGCATCAAAAAAGGATACCTTTAACATTTGAGCCCGTCTTCATCACACGCAGCAGATTTGAAATGAAATAAAACAATTTGTTCACAAAATGATTTGTCCCAAAAGTGGTTAAACGAACCTGGAGACATCGCAAAGTTCAATCACTTAAAAAACTACTGCAGACAATCTCCGTTGCCTGCTTCATGTACAATGCGTCAATGTGGTATCGCATCGGTTGGGTCCGCACAAACGTTAATAACTTAAATATTTGAAACATGCATTTTGATACCAGATTTTTTGCTTCAGATTCCCTGAAGAGCAACCTCGCAAAACCTCAAAAATAAGACACAGATCTGCAGACGTATGGATAAGGCAGTCTCTGGAGGACTAGGGCGTGAGGTGACAAGCATGAATGCATTTAAATCATACAGTGCTCAATGAAGCTGTTAATTTTGGAACACTTCCGAAATTTTTTTTGTCACTCAATGAAATGATTCAAAAGTAGAAAAGGTGGTTTACATACTTTGAAATCACATTTTTTTGTAGGGTTTGGGTAGGGTTAGGGTTAGGGCAGAGGGAACATACCTTGGCTTGCTCAAAAGTAAATATGGTATAATCGACTTTTAGTTATAAGACTCATTATTTTCTTAAAATTTTCAGATTTCACAAACACATTTCACACTTATTTATTCTGTATGAATCTGTCATAAAAAGTGAAATAATATTTCGATGCTATACTTTAAATTAGTCCGTGAGAGTAGATTGTGGAAATCGTCTCCTATAATAATGCATGAAATCGCTCAGCTCCAATTTGAACTTATAGTACTTACAAAAAGTGATGTGCACAACAATTCATAGCTATTGATGAAAGGCATTCGATATGAAGTGAGGAAAGTGAAAAATAAACTTTATCGTTTAGAATCGTTACGACCTGTTCGAAAGTAAAAGAGATGGTGAACAGGCAAAAACCATGGTGTTCAGCCCAGCGAGTTCTCCAAGGAATACTTTAGACCCAGACCTGCGAGGTTTTATCTGAGATTGCCTAGATGAGGATATAATTAAGTAAGGCCATTAATTATCTTCAAAGGGGTGGTTTTAATTAACGACAAACCCCCCAATTTTTCACTGTTGCTCCTATGAGGTTTTATGATAGGATGCATCAAAGTTCAGCTGCTGGTTTTTTGGTATTTGGTTGGAGATACACACAACGCACACTGACACATACACACCACCACACACGCTGCCTTTATTTGTATAGAGGTATATATTAACATTTACTAATCTACTATAAACTGAAACGCAAAGAAACTTAGAATTGTTTGAAAAATGTAAATAAAATTGTAACATTCAAATACAACAAATCCAACAATTGCCAATTGAAAAACATTTTGGCAATTTTTTATTTAATTTGGAAAAATGGAAAATGGTTTTTATATTATATTGCTAAGTTTATATCGACAGATACTTCATAAGTTTGTTCTACAGACAGAACAGCACAGGGTGCAATTTCAGTCCCCTTTCAATAGGCTATGTGGATTGTTTTGATATAGGCCAGTGCATTGTCCGCGCATACTGCTACCAGTCATATATAGGATGAGATATGACTGCTGGTTCTGTCCCACTAGTCCTCAATATCTGAAGCCATCTGACTTAGGAACGCATCTGATAGATGCATTGCAGTGGTGACTCTTGGCCTCCTGATGAGGTGTTCATCTGCAGAGTTGTGGAGGGTGTCTCTGTCCACACCAGGGGGTTAGTCCTCGTGTGAAAGCGGGGTGATGTGCTTGTATTGGTATGCCCAAGGCACACTGCCGTTGATTCCCTAGTAGTGAGCATGTCCTGAATAATCAGTGCACATTTTGCACATGAGTTTTATAGCCATATCAAGACATCACGTGCAGCTCCATTAATTACTAAAAAATCAATCCCGTACCGGACTAATCACGGACAGTCAAAACGGCTGATCATCCAGCTTGAATAGATAGGAAGTGACCATTGAAGGTTCAAGTGACCTCCATGACGTTTTGTCTGAAGTGAGGACACTATTGTCCACAAATAAGTTCAATTTACTGCACGCAGTGTTGTTTGTATTTCGAGCGTCTAAAGGTGGTAGTTTTGGTTGAATTTATATTATGATGTTGTTGTGTTGACCGAGGAGAGGTCATGGCTGATAGTTATGAGGCTTAGACGTTAAAGATTGGACTCATCCTGGTTTTGTATTAGATGTCTCCGACACCTGTTTTTGCGCCTGCATCAGCTTGAAACTTTTGGCTGCCAATTAATCAGGTAGTGGATGCACTTTTCATCTCCATTTTTGTGATATCCTCACAAGCACCCATGAAGCGTGCTAATTGTTTTCACATCAGCGAGTCGAGTAGGAACTGAGAGTTTAAGCTGGATTGACACATAATAACTCACTTGCTCTTTATCAAAAACATCATGAGGTTTTATAGATATAAACAGTTGATAACGGATGGGTACAAGCTTACATCATAAGGGGAAAGAGTGTACTTTATGAGTGCACTCTTCCATCTTGTGGATAGTTATAGATGTATCCAAGATCAAAGCCAAACTAGACCACTCAAATGTGAGTAACTACCTTTGGAGCTACCTGCCAGCCCACACTGGTATTAGAGATTGAGTAGTAAATCTTTGGCTGTCCAGTTTAATGCCATGCTGCTTCCACACCCTAACATATAACATCATACACAGAGCTGGCTTTCTTAAGCCAGACATGATTTTATATATATATACATCTTGGCATGTAATAATATATATTACTTTATCTTCCTGGTCATGTTATATTAGTATATTAGAAATGAACATTAATTAATATTATAATATATATAATCTTTATTTATTTATATGACGCTGTTCAGTGGACTTCCAGCGTATATTTCAATTCATTGTGATTATTTATATTATCAATTTTTCTGGGTGCGCAAAGGACAAGTGGGAGTGGAGTGCACAGCTAAGAGAAAGAAAACAACAACATTTATCAAACTTCAAAAATAGAAGGTAACTTCTTTTTTTTGAAGGGATGGAGATCTGAGACTTACCTGCTTCTACAATCTATTCATGTTCCTACAGCTGATCATAGGCAAAGAAAATGGGACTGTGTTCTTTTAACCAATCGTCCAATGTTCTTACAGCTGATCTTCAATATCAGCAATCTGATTCTAATGATGAAAAGTGTAAAAACAGTGAATCACTAACCAGCACAAGCACTCAAGAGAACTGATGACAGTCTACCAGTGAACACAATTCAAGGTTATTATTGAAAGGATCTGCAAAATGGAGTAGACGCGTATCCGAGGAATTACGAAGCAAATTATACGCAATTACGAGGTGAAAGTTGGGCCGGAGGTCATGTCAACACCATGATGCAGAGCTTCCTCGGAACTTTGAAAATTTGTTGGTTCAAACACAATGCAACACTGTTTTCTCAGCAAAAGCACCATTCTTTCACAATCTTAATAATGGGGAATCTGTCAAGAGAGAATGGTTAACTGTCTCCAATCACAAGGCTAATCTGCTGCTTCCACATGTATACTCTTCTCTGCACAGTGAGTTCACCATTTGTATGGGGATTCAATGACTGAGCACATATCATTAGGGCTCTCAAGGAGCACGAAAATACGGATGAACAGAGAAAGACACTCTAGGCCTATGTAGCAATCAGACATCAAAAGTTGTACTGACAGTGGGACTCCAGCGTCAATCGAAATGAAAGAAACTATTGGCATTCACTTCTTGCTACATCTAGTAGAGGTGATAAAACTTTCTAGTGAGCATAGCTTGGCTTTAAGAGGATCTGATGAATATCTGTGGACCACCGATATGGAATTATCTCGGGTGTTCTGGAACTAATAAGCAAATTGATCCTTTTCTGGCTGCCACATTTTTCACAATTTGGAAATAGGGGTCGAGGAAATCCAAGTTACTTAACCTCATCATTTTGATGAACTAATTATGTAGATTGATTAAAAAAAGTTGTCTTGAAATATTTTTCAAAGACATTAAGATTGTGCAAGTATTTCTATTTGTGTAGATTCTTCACCTGATGTTTCACGAAACTGATCAATTTCATTCACAATTCGGTATGTTTCACCATCTGGTAACTTGGATCGTTCTTGCTTTTTTTCTGAATCAGTAGTGATCATGTGTTGGACACACTAACAACACTGACATTGATATCTGAAGAGCCGGGGACAATCTCTGATAATGTGGCCAATATGCCTGGAAAAATATCCCAGGTTATCCAAGAAGAAATGAAGGATGGAAATTGAAATGATTGACTCCGTACGCCTGTGCTGCACATTCATTTAATTGATTGGAGCACACACACAGTGTCAGTTGTTTGTTGGAAGCAATTAATTCCATTTGGATTGTTGAAACAAACTTTAATGCATTTTTTGCTGGAGCTCCGACATATCATTGGGATGTTTTGACAAAGGGCTTTAACTCCAATGAAAACAAGAGAATTTGGACATGAAGACTGTCAATAACATGATGGTTCTGCCATGCCTGAGTCAACAAAAGCACTTTGCCTCAACTGCAAAGCAATTTATGAAAACTCAAAGAAATTGGTGCTACACTGAAGAACGTACCTGGTGCTATTAAATCAGACGCAAATAGCTTAATTGCGGCTTGGAGAAGCTTTGAAACAGGCTCTTCGCAGAAATGTGGCATCAAATACTTTCTCGCCTTCCAAAGAAAAGTGAACTTACTCTGGCAAAATGAAACTGTGGATTTTGTTCACAGCTTCAACGCTGCTGGAATTCCTGATGGCTTCTTGTCAATACTATGTGGCAAATGTCACGCCATCGAAGAATATGAATGGCCATGTATAAACAAAACTACCAAATGAAGAGACACATCAAACCAAGAAAAGACATTTTGGATGAGTGTCTACGAACGCAGATGAAACTTTTTACTGACTCTGCGAAGTCAACTTTCCGAGTGCAAACCCTCAGATTCATTATTGATAAGCTGAAACATTCATTGCACGATGCTGAGAACTGTATCGAGAGCTACGCAGAAGACTTGCAATTCTCAAGCGTTTTTCTGCCAAAGACAAGAGCATTTGACTGAGAATCCCATTCCTCTGACATCAAAATACAAGGAATTTTGATTCAGATTCTGTTGACGAATTTTGAACATTTTTATGAACTTCTGACCCGGCTGAAAGCGAGAATGAATTTTACCGGTTTCAATGCTTCAGTTCATGAAACGACAAAGGTTTGGATGCAACTTTCCTTCATCCTGGCTGAAAGAGAGAATGAATTTACGGTTCAATGCTTCAGTTCATGAAACGTACAAGGTTTGGATGCAACTCTCTTCCTTCATGTCATCATTATCTGAGAATCTTCCTGTCACGCATGTGACAGGTATGGTGAGGCTGAAGCGTAGGCTTTTCAAAAAATGAAAATTAGTGAAGAAATGTGCGGTGTGCGACCATGGACGGCAAGACAAGTTTGAACTGCCTCGACATTATGTCCTATTGCAAGCGATCGATGTGCATGATTGAATTTGACGAATGTGGTTTCCCAGTTTTCTGTCATGAAATCCAGAAAAGGCAGTTTTTTAAACATAGAGAAATCGATGAGTAACTCGACCCGAAGGCAACACCTTACCTTAATCTACAAAATCCGCAGAACCAAATTGCCTATAAATATAGTCCAAATAGCATGTTCGACAACAACATAACACTTCTGAAAGGATTTTCAAAAATGGTGTGCCACCACCTGGTGTAATCGGCATTTCAATAAATTTGGCTTATTATTTGAAATTCGGAATTATTTTTTTTGTCATTACAACGGGGGGAGGGGTGGCCTTTACAGCTGCAGTGCTCAGGTCCCTCAGGTGTCTCAATCGCGGCCCTGTCCTCGAAGACCCGGCTGAAAGAGGATTATTGCATCATTTTCATCAACCAGTCCTTGTGTTTTTGATAACCAAGAGATCTCCACAAATGGTGAGCACTTTGTCGCATTTATTGTCTGCTGCAGGCTTAATTCTACATTGTCATTGACATGGGGGTCACCTATTTCAGCTTTTAATCTAGCGTTGAAGCAAAGTTTATTCGCAGGCAAAGTTTGGTGCAGCTCAGGAGATAAGCAATCTCGCCCATTTACACCCGATGTATCCTACATCACATAAATGTGTCAAAGCATACTGACAACAAATTAATCTAGTCCATTTTTAACTCCTTTCTCATACAAGCCTCCTTCATATCAAAATGGTTAAGGCAATGATTAATCAAAGTAAATTGCCAACATCCAGTAACAAAAGCAAACATTTGTAAATGAGCAACAGCATTTTTTGTTAGCATTCTGTATCAGTTACAGTGGCGTTTTTTAATTACTAAATGTTCAGTTAGTTTACAATTCTTCTTCTTTCAATACCCACTGGTAAACAATGCAAACGCCTGATGAAAAGTAGACCACAGCAAGCAATCCCTAAAACTATGTGAGGCTGAGATATACTGTTATAGTGAAACCTTGACAAGCCAAAATTCCTTTAATTGAGCCTACGATACGACTCCCAAAGATTTACCCAACCATCCAGCTGGTAAATTAGCAGCCAACAACCTTCCCTGTTGTTTTCCTTAGAGACGAAACGCTCATGGATCTTTAACCTATGGGCATGTACAATAGTTTACCGCCAGCTTTAATTGATCCTTTTTAAAAGTGCTTTGGCCGAATCTGGCAAAGGACACAATAATAAATATCCATGAATTTGGTTGCCCCACAGCAACGCTTAATCACATACATGACGCGCAATCCACTTGCAATCGCCTTGGCCTGGGTCCATTCCCTTCTCACAGTTCCTCATATTAAAGCAATCCAGAGCGAGCCTCTGGCGACAGTACAAAGGCAATCTCTTGACCGTCTGAATCAATCCTGACAGTCTTCCTGATCCAATGAACTCTGAAAACGCCGACTGTAAGATTCTTGGAAACAGAATCTTTGGCTTTTAGGGAAAACTAATATTCTCCAACTTATGAATGTGATATATATATATATTATGGTTGGTTATGTCAGGACTTGCAAATCAAATGTTATTGCTACATATGTATTATTGTTTTGATGTTACATCAATGTTATTTTTTGGTAAATGCATGTAGGATTGGTATTCAATTACAAATTCGTCAACTGTTTGCAATCATTCCTAGGATATGGCTGTGGTCACTGAGGCCATGCCCTTGAACATTATTTAGAGTGACTAAGGGTACCATGACACAATGACCGAGTGTTGGCGCAGATTCCAAGTGGATGGGACACGCCAGCATAATGTCCCTCAGAAGAGAGGTGCGCTCAAATCGTTTTCCACACCTGCCCAATAGAACACTTGGGTGAGAGTCTATTATTCACGTCACGTCATCCTGAGCGAGCAGTACGCACCGCGTCATCCTGAGTGAGCGGTTCACGCCGCGTCAACCCGAGTGAGCGGTTCGCGCCGCATCATCCAGAGCAAGCGGTTCACGCCGCATCATCCAGAGCAAGCGGTTCACACC
>CM068962.1:60292421-60304690 GCA_035128595.1 Eptatretus atami
CGATATGAGTGAGGAAAGTGAAAAATAAACTTTATCGTTTAGAAATCGTTACGACCTGTTCAAAGTAAAGGTAAGGTTGAACAGGCCAAAAAACATGGTGGCTTCAGACCCCAGCGAGCTTTCTCAGGAAATACCTTTAGACCCCAGACTGCGAGGTTTATCTGAGGATTGCCTGATGAAGGATATAATTAAGTAAGGCCATTAATTATCTTCAAAAGGGGTGTTTTAATTAACGCAAACACCCAATTTTCACTGTTGCACTTCCTTGGAGTTTTTCTGTGGATGCATGCAAAGTTTCAGGCTGCTAGGTTTTTTTGTTTTTTGAGTTACGGAGGAGACACACACACACACACACAACACACACGCACACTGAACACACACACACACACACACACACACTGCCTTTTATTTGTATAGAAGGTATATATATATATATATATATATATATATAAAACTGAAACGCAAAAGAAACTTAGAACTTGTTTGAAATGTAATAAAATTGTAACAGTTCAAAATAAAACAAATCAACAATTGCCAATTGAAAACATTGGCATTTTATTGATGATGTGTCAAGTTTTTGACCACCAGATACACGCAATCTCATAAGTTTGTTCTACAGTACAGAACAGCACAGGGTGCAATTTCAGTCCCCTTTCAATAGCGTATGTGGCCACCATTGTTTTGGATATAGGCAGTGCATTGTCGGCGCATACTGCCTACCAGTCTTTGGATGGATTGCTGCTGGATTCTGTCCCACTCCCGTCCTCAATATCTGAAGCCATCTGACTTAGGACCATCTGCCTGTCCTGCCTGGCAGTGGTGACTCTTGGCCTCCCTGATCGAGGTCTGTCATCTGCAGAGTTGTGGAGGGTGTCTCTGTCCACCAGGGCCGATATCGTCTCGTGTGAACAGCCAAGGCGACGTGCCACCTCACGGTAGCTCAATCCGTCTTGCAGTATGCCAAGGCACACTGCCGTTGATCCCTTGACAATCGTGGCATGTTGATTGAAATGCCCATTTGCACTGGCCTTTTTAAAGCCAATTCAAGACATCACGTGCAGCTCATTAAAATCATCCCGTACCCCATGGCTAATCACGGACAGTCAAAACGGCTGTTCAACAGCTGTGCTATGAAGTGACCATTGAAGTTCAAGTGACCATCCATGACCGTTTTGTCTGACAGTGAGGACACTATTGTCCACAAATAAGTTCACACATTTACTAACAACGCAGTGTTGTTGATATTTGAAGGTTTAAAAGGTGGTAAGTTTCTTTTGCGTTTCAGTATATATATATATGATGTATGTCTGTATGTTCGACCGAGGAGAGGTCATGGCTGATAGTTATGAGGCTTAGACCTTAAAAAGATTGAACCTCATCCAATGGTTGATCATATAATTTGATCGCTCTCCTGTTTTTGCGCCTGTCATCAGGCTTGTAAACTTTTGCTGCCAATTATCAGGGTAGTGGAGCAACTTTTCATCTCCATTTTTGTGATATCCTCAACAAGCACCCCATGAAGGTGGCTAAATTGTTTCACCATCAGCCGAGTCAGGGTAGGAACTGAGAGTTTAGCTGGATTGACACAAATAACTCACTTGCTCTTTATCAAAAACATCATGGAATCTTTAATGTTAAACAGTTGATCCGAGAAAATGGGTCACAAGCTTAACATCCATACAAGGGAGAGTGTACTCATTATGGTGCAACTCTTCCACTTGTAAAGCACCAGTCAGTTTGTAGTCAATCCAAGAATCAAAGCCAAACTAGACCACTCAAATGTGAGTACACTACCTTTGGAGCTATCCTGCCAGCCACAACTGTATATTCAGGACTATGGCCTCGTAAATCTTTTGTGTCCAGTTTAATGCCATGCTGCTTCCACACCCTATCAAATAAACATCCATACACAGAGCTGGCTTTCTTTAAGCAGACATGAATCTCTTCATCATTTTCCCACATCTTGGCATGTAATTTTCCCACATATACATATATTTCTTTCCTGGTCATTTATAATTAGTATATTAGAAATGAACATTAATTATATTATAATATATAATAATATATTATTATATTATAAATGAACCTGTTCAGTGGACTCCAGCGTTCATCAATCAATTCATTGTGAATATCTTTATTTTCAATTTTTTTCTGAAGCAATGAGTGGCAAAGGACAAAGTGGAGCTGCGAAGTGCACAGCTAAGAAGAAAAGAAAACAACAACAATTTATCAAACTTCCAAAAATAAGAAAGGTAACTTCTTTTTTTGAAAAAAAGAAGGAAATGAGGATATGGACTTACCTGCTTCTACAATCTACATCATCCAATGTTCCTACAGCTGATCATGCAAAGAAAATGGACTTGTGTTCTTTTACATCGTCCAATGTTCTTACAGCTGATCTTCAATATCAGCAATCTGATTCTATGATGAAAAGTGTAAAAACTAGTGAATCACTACCACGCACAAGCACTCATAGAGAAACTGATGACAGTCTACAGTGAACACAATCAAGGTATTATTGAAAAGGATCCTGCAAAATGGAGTAGACCGATATCCGAGGAATTACGAAGCAAATAATTACGAAAATTACGAAGGTGAAAAGTTGGGCCAGGTACATGTCAACACCATGATGCAGACTTCATCGGAACTTTGAAAATTTGTGGTTCAAACACAATGCAAACACTGTTTTCTCACAAAAGCACCATTCTTTCACAATCTTAATAATGGGGAATCTGTCAAGAGAGAATGGTTACTGTTCTCCAAATCACAAGCCTAAATCTGCTGCTTCACATGTATACTCTTCTCTGGCACAGTGAGTTCACCATTTGTATGGGGATTCAATGACTGAGCACATATCATTAGGGCTCTCAAGGAACACGAAAATACGGATGAACAGAGAAAGACAACTCTAGCCTATGTATAGCAATCAGACATCAAAAGTTGTACTGACAGTGGACTCCAGCGTCAAATCGAAAATGAAAGAAACTATTGGCATTCACTTCTGCTACATCTAGTAGAGGTGATAAAATTTCTAAGTGAGCATAGCTTGGCTTTAAGAGGATCTGATGAAATCTGTGGACCACCGCATAATGGCAATTATCTCGGTGTTCTGGAACTAATAGCAAAGTTTGATCCTTTTCTGGCTGACCACATTTCACAATTTGGAAATAGGGGTCGAGGAAATCCAAGTTACTTAACCTCAATCATTTTGATGAACTAATTATGTAGATTGGTAAAAAAAAAAGTTGTCTTGAAATATTTGCAAAGAAATTAAGATTGCAAGGTATTTCTCAATTTGTGTAGATTCTTCACCTGATGTTTCACGAACTGATCAACTTTCATTCACAATTCGGTATGTTTCACCATCTGGTGAACTAATGGATCGCTTCTTGCTTTTTCTGCCCATCAGTAGTGATCATGTGTTGGACACACTAAAAACACTGAACATTGATATTCAGAAGAGCCGGGGACAATCTTCTGATAATGTGGCCAATATGCCTGGAAAATATCAAGGTATCCAAAGAAGAATGAAGGATGGAAATGAATTGATTGACTCCGTACCCTGTGCTGCACATTCACTTTAATTGATTGGAGCACACACACAGTGTCAGTTGTTGTTTGGAAGCAATTAATTCATTTGGATTGTTGAACAAACTTTATGCATTTTTTGCTGAGTCGACATATCATTGGGATGTTTTGACAAAGGGCTTTACTCCAAATGAAAACAAGAGAATTTGGACATGAAGACTGTCAATAACATGATGGTTCTGCCATGCTGAGTCAACAAAAGCACTTTGCCTCAACTGCAAAGCAATTTATGAAAACCTCAAAGAATTTGTGCTAACTGAAGACGTACCTGGTGCTATTAAATCAGACGCAAATAGCTTAATTGCTGGCTTGGAGAAGCTTGAAACAGGCTTCTTCGCAGAAATGTGGCATCAAATACTTTCTCGCTTCCAGAAAGTGAACATTACTCTGCAAAATGAAACTGTGGATTTGTTCACAGCTTCAACGCTGCTGGAATTCCTTGATGGCTTCTTTGTCAATCTATGTGCAATGTTCAACGCCATCGAAGAATATGATGCCATGTATAAAACAAAACTACCAAAATGAAGAGAAACATCAAAGCCAAAGAAAAAGACATTTTGATGAGTGTACTACGAAACCAGATGAAACTTTTACTGACTCTCGAAGTCAACTTTTCCGAGTGCAAACCCTCAGATTCATTATTGATAAGCTGCAAACATCACTTGCACGATGCTGAGAACTGTATCGAGAGCTACCAGAAGACTTTGCAATTCTCAAGCGTTTTTCTGCCAAAGACAAAGAGCATTTGCAACTGAGAACCATTCCTCTGACATCAAAATACAAGGATTTTGATTCAGATTCTGTTGACGAATTTGAACATTTTTATGACTTCATGACCCGGCTGAAAGAGAGAATGAATTTACCGGTTTCAATGCTTCAGTTCATGAAACGACAAGGTTTGGATGCAACTTTTCCTTCATCCTGGCTGAAAGAGAGAATGAATTTACCGGTTTCAATGCTTCAGTTCATGAAACGACAAGGTTTGGATGCAACTTTTCCTTCATGTCATCATTATCCTGAGAATCTTCCTGTCACTGCATGTGACAGTATGTGAGGCTGAGCGTAGCTTTTCAAAAATGAAATTAGTGAAGAATGTGCGGTGTGCGACCATGGACCAAGACAAGTTGAACTGCCTCGCCATTATGTCTATTGCAAGCGATCTGATGTGCATGATTGAATTTGACGATGTGGTTTCCCAGTTTTCTGTCATGAAATCCCAGAAAGGCAGTTTTTAACTTTGAATCGATGAGTAACTCACAGAAGGCAACACCTTCCTTATCCCAAAATCCGCAGAAACCAAATTGCCTTATAAATATAGTCCAATAGCATGTCGACGAACAACATACACACTTCTGAAAGGATTTATAACAGAAATGGTGTGCCACCACCTGGTGTAATCGGCATTTCAATAAATTTGGCTATTATTTGAAATTCGGAATTATTTTTTTGTCATTACAAGGGGGGAGGGGTGGCCTTTACAGCTGCAGTGCTCAGGTCCCTCAGGTGTCTCAATCCGGCCCTGTCCCGAAGACCCGGCTGAAAGAGAGATTATTGCATCATTTTCATCAAACCAGTCCTTGTGTTTTTGATAACCAAGAGATTCTCCACAAATGGTGAGCACTTTGTCCCATTATTGGTTCTGCTCAGCTTATATTCTACATTGTCATTGACAGGGGGTCACCTATTTCAGCTTTTAATCTAGCGTTGAAGCAAAGTTATTCGCAGCAAAGTTTGGTGCACTCAGGAGATAATGCAATCATCCCATTTACACCCGATGTATCACATACATCACATAAATGTGTCAAAGCATACTGACAACAAAATTAATCTCAGTCCATTTTTAACTCCTTCTCATACAAGCCTCCTTCATATCAAAATGGTTAAGGCAATGATTAATCAAAGTAAATTGCCAACTCAGTAACAAAAGCAAACATTTGTAAATGAGCAACAAAGCATTTTTTGTTAGCATTCTGTTCAGTTACAGTGCGTTTTTTTTAATACTAAATGTTCAGTTTAGTTTACAATTCTTCTTTCTTTCAATACCCACTGGTAAACACTGCAACGCCTGATGAAAAGTAGACCACAGCAAGCAAATCCCTAAACTATGTGAGGCTGAGGATATACTGTATAGTGAAACCTTGACAAGCCAAAATTCTTATTGTAGCCTACGATACGACTCCCCAAGGATTTACCCAACCATCCAGCTGGTAAATTAGCAGGCCAACACACCTTCCCTGTTGTTCCTTAAGGAGACGAAACGCTCAATGGATCTTTACCTCACATGGGCTGTACAATAGTTTACCAGCTTTAATTGCATCCTTTTAAAAAGGCTTTGCCGACTCTGGCAAAGGACACAATAATAAAATCCATGAATTTGGTTCCCCACACAACCTTAATCATCATATGAACCGCAATCCACTTGCAAATCGCCTTGGCCTGGGTCCATTCCCTTCTCACAGTTCCTCATAATTAAAGCAATCCAGAGCGAGCCTCTGGCCACAGTACAAAGCAATCTCTTGACCGTCTGATCAATCCTGACAGTCTCCTGATCCCAATGCAACTCTGAAAACCCGACTTAAAGATTTCCTTGGAAACAGAATCTTTGGCTTTTAGGGAAAACTAATATTCTCCAACTTATGAATGTGAAAAATAACTTTATGAGTTGTTATGTCAGGACTTGCAAATCACTGTTATTGCTACATATGTATTATTGTTTTGATGTTACATCAATGTTATTTATTTGGTAAATGCATGTAGGATTGGTATTCAATTACAAATTCGTCCAACTGGTTGCATCATTCCTAGGATATGGCTGTGTCACTGAGGCCATGCCCTTGAACATTATTTAGAATGTGACTAGGGTACCATGACACAATGACCGAGTGTTGCGCAGATTCCAGTAGATGGGACACCCAGCATAATGTCCCTCAGAAGAAAGGTGCACTCATCGGTTCCACACCCTGCCAATGAAGCACTTGGGTGAGAGTCTATTATTTGGTCGGAAATTGAACCCAGAGGAGAGAGCTCAAAGGAAAATATCCTACTTCTGAGCTGTCCTGTCATCCCTCGACTATGTTAATGAAAACAAGAGTGAGAATTGCTTTGCAATGCATATCCCTGACCGATGTGACATTTTCTAAGCCCATAAAGGTCATAACTCTGTGAAAAATTGACGAAACTCCCTGAACCTCGAACTTGTTCAGCAAGTTATCATAATAAAACCATGTACCAAGTTTCAGTTGAATATGTTAAAGGATATGGGAAAAAAGTTTGAAAAACCACAGATTGAACAGACGGACAGACAGAGAGCAAACCTGTAGTTCCCTCTATTGAAACCAGTAGGGGGGTTAATAAAAGGTTCCATTAACAAATTTTATGACATATGCTCATATATGATTTAGTAAATGTATTATGAGACATTCATTGACTATTTTAAAAGACATTCTCCTGGTTGCTTAAAAAAGATACAATATTCCAGGGATACAAATTGAGTTCCACAAATGTGAGAGAGGACATATTGAGTGCAGATCAGAAACACAGTAGAAAAATTAAAACAGTTGCAGATCAAACAATGGACAAAGTCATAGGAAACATGATCAAGCTAAATGTGACAGGAAACCAGTGATTCTCAGATCTAGGCATCCTTTTGATATGACTGATGCCCAAGGTCTTGGGCCTGCTCCTCTGGTCCAAGGAAGCTGTGGAATAATGGCTCCCTGGTGTAAAGAGAGCAAAGCTTGTTGGGTGGTGATTGTACATTGTTAGGTGTAAAACACGGAAACTGACAGCCATGGGACGTTGAGGGTTTGAGAGTTTTGCTTCACGTTACTGCAGATTGGGGAATGAGGCAATCAAAGGTCTTAATCACAGATTGTTTTGGAGGAATTCTGACCATAGGAAAACTCGTGAATCAAAAACCATTGAATAAAGCATAAATTGATTTTTTTAAACCTGTGATTTAGATATTATGATACATAGTAAAAGGTTATCTCACTTTGTCTTAATTGCACCCATCTTGGTCTATCAAGGCTATGTTGGGGCTAAGAGCCTCCATTCATCGTCAGCCTTACAACTTCAGATCAGATGTGATTCACAAGTAGTAACATCCTCAAAGAAACATTATTTGTTGAAAATGGAAATGAAATCCCCTGAGCACACGGTGTTTAAATAAGTGTCAAATTGATCGCCAATTAAGTGTCATGTAAAAGTGTGACATTTTGTTTGCGGCAATGCTTGAAGCCATTTTGCAAGGTTGATACATAATTGCGTTTTCTTTGGATTGCAGAAGTGAGCCTCTTCGTGGACAATGTCGCATGTCACTGTGCAAAGCTTTTCTTGTCTGAAAGGGCAAGTTTGGAGGGGTGACACTTTAAAACATTTCAAACTCCCACATCTTTAAGCACATTCCTCTTGCTAGATGCTTCTTGTATCTTAACTCTCTGTCTCAGGACTAGAATTTCAGTGATGCATGTGAATCGGCCACAAAATAAAGTTGAATGTATAAATAAAACATTGAATGTATAAATACTCCAAGATCATAAAAGGTGTTGATGTAGCTTCAAGTATGTCAAATATTTTTGTTTGTTTGTCTTTTTAATGAAAAAGACTTGTTTGTACAATTGGACAAATTGTCACAAAAATAAATAAAAATATAAAACATCACATCGAGAAACATGCTCAACCATTCTGTAGAAATACGATATACAGTGGTCTTAGAGCACTCCTTTAAGCCCTCAAAAAAACCACATCATGATTAAAGATTGCTTTATACCCAGTGTTTCACACTCGCTCACCAACATGATTGTTTACGGCATGAAACATTAGACAGTCGAGCCCCTATTTTATGTGAACCAAATACTGACAATTTATTAACAAGGAGTGTGACTCAAATGACAAACTTCCATTGACAATCATCTTCGGATTCAAGAGCATGGCCAAGAGCTGTGCTGCAAATTAAAATACAATGGAACAGTCATTGACGATGAAAAACAATCTAAAATGTAAAAAAA
This sequence comes from Eptatretus atami, assembly GCA_035128595.1. Taxonomy (NCBI): domain Eukaryota; kingdom Metazoa; phylum Chordata; class Myxini; order Myxiniformes; family Myxinidae; genus Eptatretus; species Eptatretus atami. Next base: position 60,301,019 of record CM068962.1, read on the forward strand.
AAAATCTTTCACTCAGGGTTTGCAATAATCTGACAATGCACATATTTTCAGAATGCCTTTCAATTCAATGCATGAAATACGATTAAGCAGACAATCAGTACTCGACACCTTGAGAGGAGAGTGATGTTCAATAATTGTACCTTTTGAATTAAAAAAAGAATTTTTTGGCATCAGTGTGAGTCACACGCCACTGCTTCCTGCTATGAAGTCTATAGCTCTAGCATTAATTATCAATTCTCTCCGGGAGGTTAAGCTGCTTTCTCGGAGCAAAAAATTGGTCGTTTGTCAGAATTCTTTCAGCCATTTCTTCTGCAATTCCCTTCCCAAACACTGCTTACATGTCCTTAATCATTTGCAAGTATTCAATGAGTCGACCCTGCACACCTCTCCTTCTTTCATATGCAGCACATGACTGCAAATTGTATCACCATGGCTGTGTGCGGCCCTCTGTAAGTTAGGGCAAGAATTTGTAATTTGTTCAGGATGTCAAAGAAAGTTCGCCTACTCTTTACGAGGGACACTGGAATATTTACATCCACCAATTCATGCTTGCAGATAGCATGCTCAGACTATCCAGGGGATGGCACACACGTTGATGCATTGTCATGCCTGCAAAACTCTGGGACAACAATTTATAGGTGGATCGAGATTCAAACCAATGCAAGAGAGTTCAGTGGCGATGTGCATACCTCTCAGCTGTCCTGCTAGTACTTACCCTGCACACATGTACACAGTATGAAACAGTTTTCCTTTTTATTGTTTATGAGAAAATACCAAGAGAGGAGGGAGGGGTAGCGATAAGGGGTGGGGGGCGAGGAGGTGTGGGGGGGAGGGAACACAGTATGAGGTGAGAGGAAGGGAAAGCAGACGTGCAGTGGAGCATTAATTACAATTCATACTCTTTCATCAAAGTGATTCTGCATAGCATAACAGTGAAGATGGAAGCAAAATAATGTCGGAAATCCATTTCTACCAGTCATACGATCAACACGGCCCTGAGACAAACACCGCACAGACACGACCGGAGACAAAACCCACTGGACGCATCCGGAGCCAACCCTTCCAGACACAAACACTGCACGGACACATATGAAGACAAACTCCAGTCTGGATGCATCTGGAGATAAACTCCCGTTCGGACATAAATACCGCCCGGATGCATCTGGAGCCAAGCTGTCCGGAGACAAACACCGCCAGGATGCCCGCACATAAATACCGCCTGGACAGGTCCAGAGCTAATCTGTCCAGAGACAAACACCGCTCCGACGCCCGGCATAAATACCGCCTGAAAAGGTCCAGAGCCAAGCTGTCCAGAGACAAAAACTGCCCGGACGCATCCAGAGACAAATGCCACCTGATGCGTCTGGAGAAAAACACTGCCCAGAGGCGTCTGGAGCCAATCACCGCACGGACACATGTGGGGAAAACACCCCCTGAATGCGTCCAGAGACAAAAACCACCTGGTTCGTCCAGAGACAAACTCCTGTTCAGACATAAATACCGCCCAGACACGTTCGAAGACAAACGCCACCCAGACACATCAGAACCCAAGCTGTCCAGAGACAAACTCCAGTCTGGACATGTCCGGAGACAAACTCCCTTCCGGACAAAAACACCAACCCAGATGCATCTCGAGACAAACATCGCCTGGACGTGTCTGAAGCCAAGCAGGACAGAGACATACTCCCATCCGGACATAAAAACCGCCCGGACATGTCCAGAGACAAACACCGTCCAGACAAGAAGAGAGAGAGAGAGAGAGAGAGAGAGAGAGAGAGAGAGAGAGAGAGAGAGAGAGAGAGAGGAGAAGTGTGGGAGGAGGTGTTGTACTGTATTGGGAGGGTGTAGTGCAAGGATGGAACAAAGGAAAAGAGAGAGAGGGATGGGGTAGGGGAGGAAGCAGAGATAATATGTTATGTTTTATGAACAACACACAAACACACACACAGACACACACACACACACACACAGGCCGATATCGGCAATCGGCAGGTTGGAGTCAGTGTGGTTACAGACTACAGTACATACTGTATACAACCCAGAAACCTTTAGTAGCTTTCATGCAAAAACGTGACTATATTTATATTTATGTGTGTGTGTGTGTATATATGTGTATATATATATATATATATATATATAATATATATATATAATATATATATATATATATATATATTTCAGGGAGTTGTTCACATCAAAATATTAAATTCAAAATATTAAATAATTCTGGGATGTGGAGGTTTGTGGAACAAAAGTCGGCCTTCATCTTGAGTGCACAGGATTTTTCAAGTCCCCAAAATCTTTGTTCCTTTGACCTAGCTTTCAGCTCTGTCATTTTGTATGGTGAGTCTTTGCGACCCACAGCTGCCACAGTTTCCAATACAACCACTGAAACGAATCTCGGCTTTTTCCACTCTCGCTCTCTATGAAAAAACTTCTACATATGTATATATACATATATATATATATATATATATATATATATATTTACATAGAGATGTAAAATTTATTTCTTAAAGATCGACTGTTCAAGACTCTGGGATCAACCTGTTGATCGCGATGGAATAGTGTGCCACTGTCCAAAGGAATTTTGTTTAAAAAGAATTTTTTTTTTTTTACATAAATGTTCAACTTCATTTGCTTTTCAAAATGTACCATCACGAATATTATAAATGTATTTGAAAAATAAATGTTTGAAATCTGCTTGGTGTAAATCATGAGAACACGGCAACTCATGTACTTTTCCTCAGTTAAAGCAAGCCTGTCTCTATAGCGACGTGTGGTGAGGTGTTTTGAATTGCATGGTGGTGAGGTGTTTGAATTACGTGGTGGTGAGGTGTTTTGAATTACGTGGCGGTGAGGTTTTCTGAATGACGTGGCGGTAAAGTGTTAAGAACGACGTGGCAGTGAGGTATTTTTAATAACGTGGTGGTGAAGTGTCTTTAATAATGTGGCAGTGAGGTGTTTTTAATAATGTGGAAGTGAGGTGTTTCGAATTACGTGGGGGTGAGGTGTTTTGATTTATGTGGTGGTGAGGTGTTATTAATAACGTGGCAGTGAGGTGTTTTGAATAACATGGCGGTGAAGTGTTTTTAATAACGTGGCAGTGAGGTGTTTTTAATAATGTGGCAGTGAGGTGTCTTGAATTACGTTGTGGTGAGGTTTTTAAAATTATGTTGCAGTGAGGAGTTTTGAATTATGTGGTGGAGTGGTGTTTTGAAATACGTGGGGGTGAGGTGTTATTAATGACGTGGCGGTGAGGAGTTTTGAATTACGTTGTGGTGAGGTTTTTTAAATTACGTGGCGGTGAGGTGTAATTAATGATGTGACAGTGAAGTGTTTTTAATAACATGGAGGTGATGTGTTTTAATAAACGCGGTGTTTGAGGTGATTATAATAACATGGCAGTGAGGTGTTTTTAATAATGTGGTGGTGAGGTATTTTTAATAACATGGCAGTGAGTTGTTTTTAATAACATGGCGGTGATGTGTTTTAATAACGTGGTGTTGAGGTGATTATAATAACATGGCAGTGAGGTGTTTTTTAATAAACGTGGTGGTGAGGTATTTTTAATAACATGGCAGTGAGTTGTTTTTAATAACATGGCGGTGATGTGTTTTAATAACGTGGTGTTGAGGTGATTATAATAACATGGCAGTGAGGTGTTTTTAA
>CM068962.1:60344704-60356213 GCA_035128595.1 Eptatretus atami
CCCCACCTCATTTGTATAACAGTACCATTAAATGTCAAAGTTCTAGTTCTTCCAAGGCAGGAAGTTGGCATTTTCTGTCAGAGGAACACTAAGGCCTTTATCATGCACACCTTTTAAATGCACATGAGATAGCCAGATGTGTACCCCAATGTGAAAGACAACATGCAGTGAAGCTGCAATGCCTATGGCTGACACCATAACAAGAATTGGCATTTTACTTGGACAGAATTCCACAGAGGAACACCACAACAGAAAGACACCAACTCGTGAACTCACCTGATCCTCAGTTCTACATCATCAAACTTTCTATGAACCTCGATCTTACATTAAAATTGAAAGAAGTTGGTTTACTCTTTCTATTACAGAGAAACCATGATATCTTTAATGACCAAACATTTTAAATGCATATGACAGAGCCAGAATAATCTCCCAATGTGAAAGATGGCATGTTCAGAAATGTTGTGTTTATGGCTGACTCCATACCAGAACTGAAGTTTAAGTTCCACAGAACTCCACAGAGGAACAATTTCAGCATGCACCAACTTGTGAACTAATCTGCTGTTCCTCAGATTACACAATCAGGCTTACCATGGTGGTCTCCCATGCTCGCACTACCTGGACTCAAATATGTGACATAGTTTATTACCTCTGATAGGATTAGGCACGTTCAATCCAATAAGCCGTAGGCAAAAAAATAATGTATAAAACATTAACTCAGGGAGATCAACTCTTCAAAGAAGTTTTGTAGGTTTGACCTACACAAGCTTTCTTGCACTACAATATTTATGATGCCTTAGGTGTCTGTTGTGGGGTGGCCAACCATCTGGGCATCTCGATCCCAAAGTGGTACTGCAAGATTTTCTGTTGGATAAAAATGAACAGTTTGCAAAATATGCTTCGCACTCATCCACAGGCATAAAAGCCATGATCTGTGGATTTCATTTCCACACTTTCCTGACCATATCACTGCCATTGTTTGGGAGTGGAATACAAATTCATCCAAGCTCAAACACCAAGCACGGAAACAACCACCACATCTGCTCACTCAAAGCTTCACATCATTCTTAGAAGAAATCACAGATACATTTTGTCTTAATTTATAAAGAATTAAGAAACACAATGTTTTTCCTGGAGATTGTGAGGAAACAATATTGTTACGGATGTGCCTCCGGTAGGAATTGCGAGGGGAATTCTCGGAATCAGTTCCTAGCCGACGATCATGGAGCCGATGAACCCTGGATAACTCCAAGGTGCGATGGGTTGCAAAGCAACCAGAAACACCATCTGAGATGCTTAATTTAGGTAGGGTCCAGCATCCAATCATGCTTTAACTTCCTGGAAAATTAATCACCCATCATAAGGACTGTGCTTCCCGACATGCCACCTTGATCAAATACGGCTGAGCGTTACAGTAGGTGGACACACTGGCTAATGGCTACCCATGTGGGAATGGCAGGAGCAGATTCCCTGTTCTATACACTATGATTTACCAATATAGCTGACAACTGGACAGTTTGGAAAAGGTTTATCAAGTGTAACAAATGGCACGTATATACAAGGCAGTGTCAGAACAGAGAAATCCTTACCACTAGCATGTAAGCCCAACCTTAATTAGTCATTTGTCCCAAAATACAAACAGGTGCCACAGGCATACCAGGAAATGAGGAAAGAAAGAGGGACAGAGAGATAAGAGAAGAATATGAGGTGTGTTGTTGGCCTCTTGCTGGTGTTGGCCTCTTGCTCACCGTGCGTAAGCAGGCAAGCTCATGAGAGTCCAAAGAAAAGGGGGGGGGGGAAGAAGAAGTTGGTGTAATGCGACATGCCCTGATAGGTGCAGAGGGTCGGTGAGTGTGGCATTATAGGAAATGACGTTAGATGTGACAATTGGTAAGCTCTTAAAAGAGCAGTTGGCACGTGGGTTGATGCTCATGCGTCCAAAGGGAATGAAGTAGAATGGAGACAGTCAAAGAAAGATCGTGAGAATCAGTGTGTTTGGATGACGTGCCCAGGAATACTCCACTGGACTGGTCTGTCTGCCGGCGACGGGACCTTACTCGCTTTGCACTTGTCCACCAGCTCTCTGCTTATGCAGCAGATAACAGCCTGCTCTCCAACCACCAGCTCGCTCCTGCCTATTCGCTGACGGGTCTATGTTCTGAGCTCCGTCTGAACTTTTATAACCACAATTTGCCCTCCACCGCGGCCAGATGCTGTATGATCCGCCTGCTTGCCCATTGGACTGACATATCTCCCAGCGATATCAATTGTCTCCTCAAAGTCTGGCATTGCGATAGGGCAAGGCGTGGCCTTATGCTGGCATGTGGGCATCCACTCAGTCGTTCCGCTCGGTAATGCCTGCTCAGGTTTTGATGTGGCTTTTCGTGTGTAGAGTGGTTTGATTTGTGAGGGTGTGTGGTGCAAATTGTGTTGTAAAGTGTAGGCGCTTTGTAAATTGTGTGTGGGTGTGCTGTGGAGAGAGATTGAGGGAGAGAGATAGATAGAGAATAAAAGAGAGATAGACAGAGAACAACATCTGCCTTCATGCTGAGAATTCTACTATAACAACACTTCGATTTTTACAGTTGCTTTTTTGATGTCTTAATGCTTTTCTTAATTTTCTGCTCATTCTTAATTTTTATTATCCTTCGTTGTAAAGTTCTTTGAGATTTTGTTGAAATCTCAAGGAGCTTTACTTACCCACAAATGTCTCCTGCTCTTCCTCTGCTCCGATTGATTAATCTGATCATATGCTTGTGAAAGTCAACATCACTGTGGCCATTGTCAGAGAGCTGCCTCAGCACCGGTGAGTCTAGCAGTTCACTCAGGCAGATTGGCAGGGACTGCAAGGAACCATCTCTCTTCAGAACTGGTCTCCCATACTGATATTAACTCAGCCTGGTAATTCTTCCACAGAATCTCTTGTGCACAGATTCATTCGATCTAGTCTTCAGTTATTCTACCCTTCTTCTGGCAATGGTACAATGAATGAGTCCTGGTGTGAGGCAGTTGCTCTGAAACAACTTGCCTTCTCTTCCTGGAAAGCAAATCTGGACGGAAGCAACCTCAGTGCATTCCAAAAAGCCTGTAGCGAGTGTGTGTCCACTCCTCGAAGAACTAGAAACAAAATCTGTCCAACCTCAAGATTGAACTTTCAAATTTTCAAACGGGTTGATGTTGGACCGTGTGCACCCTGTAGGAACCAGTGGGGACAAAGCAAGGAAAGAACAGCAGGAGAAAGACCAGAAAGGAGGTGGTAGAAGACAGAGAGACCACCAACCTGCCTCCAAATGGGAAAGTAATTGGCCCACAGACTCAGCTTCAGCATGGGAGATTCCAATGATCTTGAAGGCCTTGATTTCCATAACATAAAGCTGAGCAAGGTGTGATGCAGGTGAGCCAGCCCCGAGGAAAGAGCATTACTCCATCAAGCTGTGGATGAAAGCCTTATCGGTGGATTGGAGTTCAACTATCAAACTTGGTGCCTTAAGTCTGCCTCTTGCCTCCCTTCAAATGGTACCACAGCCGACTGCTCGTCAGAAGGCTGAATGTCTCAATTCTGTTTGCTTCCAAATCTAGTGTCCCTAACCCCTCAATATCTGTACCCACCCTTCCCAATCATACGCGACTGCTCCTGGAAAGTGTCTTTTGCACCAAAGATGGTGGAGAATTTTTTTTCAACCCTCTACTATTATTCTGCAAATTGACTGGATGGCATCAGAACATGTGTCCAAAAAACCTTCTCTGCTGCTCTTGCGCTTCCTCTCTTTTCTCTTTTCACTCTAACATTTATCCTCGGTCATCCTCCATATACTTGGAAATCAATCAACATCACTGCATTACCTAAAAAGTGACAAACTGATCTCCTTAACTACAGACATATTAGTTTACTTCAATTAATCATCAGCAAGTTAATGGAATACATCATCGCAGTTGATATGAAATCCTTCCTTTTCTCAAACAGCCTCATCTCAGATCATCAATTGGGATTCACACCAAGTCACACAATCTTGGACATGATGCTGCTGCTCTCCCAACAATGGATGGAGGCCCTCAATATCAGACATGAGAGCAGGGCCATCTCTCTGCACATTTCTCATGCTTTTGATACAGTCTGGCATCACACAATACTCTCCAAACTCCCTGGCTATGACATCCAAAACCAACTCCACACATGGCTTGCTGACTACATCGACTCTCGTAGCCAACGCGTGGCTCTCAACAGAATCCTTTCATCTTCTCTCCCTCTCAAGGCTGGAGTGCCCCAAGGCAGTGGTTTTGGCCCAGTCCTCTTCCTGATCTTCAACAATGATCTCTCCGACTCTTTGGAAAATCCCCCTTTTTTATTTTTGTATACATTGTCGAGGCTCGTATGAGAGCAAATACACAACGCACAGCAAGGGGGGCATGAGACAAGAGGGGTGGGAGAGGGAAGGACAAAACAGTGGGGAACAGAGACATTAGTAGATCTGTGGAAGGGAGAGGGATGGGGTGGGGAACATGGGGTATATAAGATGGATATTACAGGGACTTTCAGGAAGGAAAGAAGGGAATTTGAAGGAGGTGGGTTTGGGGTGGATTAATGGGGGTAGAAAAGATCGAGGTTTTGGATGGGGAAAGATAAGAGGTGGTGGTGAACAGCTGTTTTGAAGGCCTTGAGGGAATAATTGGATGGAAAAGAGTGTGGCAGTTTATTCCAAAGTCAGGAATAAAGAGGAATGAAAGAGTGAAGGTGAGCAGTGATTCGTGATTTTGGTAGTTTTACCAGAAGGCGGGCTTGTTGGCAGACCTTGAGTGCCCTGCGGAAATATGGTGGGGACAAATCACAGACAGAGCGGGGGGGGGGCAAGACCAGAGAGGAGAAGGTAGAGGACAGAAAGACCACTGACCTGCTTGTGGTGAGAGAGTGAGAGGCCCAAAGAATCAGCCTCACCGCGGGAGATACAATGATCCTAAATGCCTTGGTTCCCAGCGTGAAGCCGAGAAAGGTGAGAGGCAGGAGCACCAGCCCAGACGGGAGAGCAGTACTCCATCAGGCTGTGGACAAAAGCTTTGTATATGGTCAGGAGCTCAGGTGGGCTGATGAAGGACGTTGCACAACAGAGGATTCCCAGTCGGAGACTGGCTTTGGAGGCCAGGTTGGAAATGTGTTTTCCCAAGAAAGATCATGGCAGATAGTGAGACGCAGAAGCTTGAATAAAAGGACTTCTTCCAGAGGATTATTGAGAAAGTTTATGGGAGAGGGGTTCTAAATGGTCCTTTCGGACCAACATTGTGAGAGTGTGAGATTTGTCAGGATTGAAAGACATGTTCACACGCTGTTGAAACCAGTTTGTGATTTTATCCAGATCTGCAGTGAGCGAAGAAGCTGTGGCTTGCCGGTCTGAGGGATGACCGATGGTACAGCAGAGGGTGGAGTCATCAGCAAAGAGAGAAAGAGGCTTTTCCAGAGTGTTGTAGAGATCATTGATGAAAACCAGAAAAACAACAGTGCCCAGAACGCTGCCTTGAGGAACTCCAGCCTGGTCAGGAAGAGGGGATGAGAGAATTCCATTTCGGGCCACACGTTGGCTGTGACAGGAGAGGAAGTCTGTGAGCCATGAGTGGAGATGGCCTTGGATACCATAGGAAGAGAGTTTGGTGAGCAGGTCAGGGTGCCAGACCATGTCAAAAGCACGCAATATATCCAGGGATATGGCTCTGATTTCATGTCTGGGAGATTGTTGGATTATTGCAATCTCCCGCGCTGAACATAAACAGAGACAGCCACATAAACATCTCTCATAGTATACTGCACATCATGTTACAACAACAGTGATTAACAGTTTTATCGTGTTACAGCAACAACAGTGCAGTGTGGTTTTTGTAGTAGAGTGTTACATAATAGTTAAAATTTCAGACAAGTGATTGTGATTTAGACAGGTGGAATTTATCCCTCACTTGCTCGAGGAGCAACCAAGTTTGAAAGTTAAGCTCGACCCTGCATGCTATAGCATGATGAAACAGGGGCTGTGACAATTAATGCTTTAGATAAGGATGCAGATATTTGGAATCTGGGCAGGGTTGCAGAATACAATTTACTTTTTCAAAAGGCACTTTGACATTTTTAATATTCACAAACAAATGCATGTTGGAGACCTGGCTTAGTATGCTTTCAAAAGAACTTTGTTGAGTATCTCACTGAAAAGACTACAGAGGGTAACAACCAAAGTGAGAATGAAAATAAGTTCCAGAAAATATAGTCCACAACAGGTGCTGACGAGATATGGATGGTTAGTTTACCAATTAGTAACGGGTCACACATGTTCACATGGAACCAGACCACCATCCTTGGCATAGAGTGTCAAGGTTGGTGGTCTGATTCTATGCTAAACTAACTTTGGCACACGGTGTCAAGGATGGTGGTCTGATTCGATTTTCTCCAAACTCTCCCAAAATGAATATCAAATCCCATATACTATCTAACTATCCAATAAGCCATCCATTGTGCATGGGTATATCCGCTAATTTGTAATAAATGTACAATGACCACATGAGGGTGTTGGAGAAAGGAAAAAGAAGAGGTAAATTATCTTACTCACACAAGCGAGTGCATAACACTGCCGAGGCAGTTTCACTGGTGACGGGACAATCCTGGTCGGGCCACCACAACAACACAGGATACTCAAGTGGCTCATTTTTTTTCCAGCAAGCTGGTACTCATTTTGCTGAAGCTCAGACAACCTGCCTGGTGTTATTTTGGCACAGCTGGAAATTGAACTCAGGACTTTAAGATCCCAAACCAACCACATTAACTGCTAAGCCACCACCAAGTTTATGAACGCAGGTAAATCATGAGATAAGTTTGTGTCAGAAGTCAGAAGACGAGTGTGTACATCCTAAAGCAGAAGATGGTGGAGTATTGGATGGAGCACAAGACTATATAATGATCTACTGTACATAAATAAAAGGAGGGTGGCTATCCTTTTGTCTGGCTTGTTTCCTATCTCCTCACTTATTGTTTCGTGCATCATCATCAAACTTTGGAGACGTAATTAACAATGTCTGACTATTCTGCTTACTGAATCTAAATTTACTTCCAACTCCTCCTTTTATTGAATTTGGCCCAGTCAAAAGTAAAATATTCTCAAAGCGTTAACACTGTCGGATGATGTCAAAAGAATCTGGTGGGTGGCGCTTCAAACACAACTGTCACAGAAATGTCATTATCATCCTCATTGTTGTTATTGGTTCCTCCCTACCCATTGAAACCCATATACTATCCCATGAGCCAACCGTAATGCAAGTTCGTAATAAATGCACAACAAACAGAAGCAGTCTACTGGGGAAAAAAATGTCTTTTGCTACATCATTCATGGGATTCACAGTAATTGTGGCCAATGCCTTCAATTCAACCATATCTATCTGAAAGTGATTGGTGAGCAGGGTGAGCTCCAGTCAAAAAGAAGAAGCATAATCCAATGAACTGCAAATGAATTATGTATGCAGCAAGAAATTTAAAGCTACCATAACATTGAATGTTCCGGTACTTTACCTTTTAACAGTTCGTATGCTTTCATTTTTTTTCACTGGTGTCATCATTGCACCTGCAAGGATATTTTGCTGCTGACTCCATGTCGATTAGCTGCCTGTCCTGGGATTTATCTCCGGTACAATCAGATCCCATTAAAAACCGACATCTTGTGCTATGAAAGCAGAAGTTTCCACATTCCAGAGCAATCCATCCTCTTCCATCTCCATTATGGACCTGAGCCATTCCATGGTATCTTTTGCAAAAGTACTTCAAATTTCCTTGTATAGGTGCAGCATAGTATTGACTATCCTGAATCAGTATTGACATTCCTGGTCTATTCCAGCATGATGACTCCCTTTGTTTGCATCGATGAATCTCCAATGAAAAATTTAAAATATATTGATTGGATTTGATTTTTGTTTTTATAATGCAATGCATGGAAACATGTCAGTAGAATGTACCAGGTGTTATGTAACAGAAAGAATGATCTGAAAAAAAGTGCCAGTTTCTTTTGACACCTCTTTTTGGTACAGAAAATGTGATAATGATTCCAATTTCTATTGTGGGCCATTCTTTCATGACAAAGTATATTTGGTTGTGTTCCATCATGATCTAGGTTCCAACTGTGTGAATAAATATATTTTAAGAAATTTGTCACAGGAGACGCCAATTATTTTTGTTGGGGATATCTCAAACTTTGATAGGTGCAATGTCCAGTAATAAGAGATATCCAAATACACCACAATCTTCTGCAGCCCATTTCATAAACATTTCACATTTGATAGTTACAGTGCCTTCAGAAAGTATTCACACCCCTTGACTTTTTTCACATTTTTCTGGGTTTCAGTTTGAATATAAAATGGATTAAATAAAAAAAAATTGGCACCGATCTACATAAAATACCCCAAAATGACAAAGTGAAAACATGTTTTTAGAATTTTTTACAAACTCATTGAACATGAAATGCAGAAATATCTAAGTTACATAAGTGTCCAGCCCCTTGAGACAACAGTACTTTGTAGAAGCACGTTTGGCAGCAATTACAGCTTTAAGTCTTCGGTTTGGCTGGATGAGCTTTGTACATCTGGATTTGGGGATTTTTTCCCATTCTTCCTTTCAGAGTTACTCAAGCTCTGTCAAGTTGGATGGCAAGTGTGGGTGAACATCAATCTTCAAGTTTTTCCACAGATTCTCAATGGGATTCAAGTCTGGGCTTTGGCTGGGCCACTCAAAGGACTTTCACATTCTTGTTGTGAAGACATTCCAGTGTTGCTTTGGCTGTATTCTTGGAGTCATTGTCCTGTTAGAACGTGAATCTTCGCTGCATTTTGATGTGTTTTGCCCTTTGAAGCAAGTTATCCTCAAGGATTTGCCTGTACTTGGCTCCATTCATTGTTCCCTCTATCCTTACAAGTCCCCCAGTCCCTGCCACTGAAAAGCATCGCCATAGAATGATGCTGCCACCACCATGCTTTGCGGTAGGGATGGTGTTAGATGGGTGATGAGCTGTGCTCGGTTTCCACCAGACGTAATGCGTTTCTTTCAGGCAAAAGTTCAATTTTCGTCTCATCAGACCACAGAATCTTTGCCTCATGCTCTCAGTCTTTCACGTGGCTTTTTGCAAACTCCAAGCATGCTGTCATGTGCCCTTTTCTCAGGAGAGAATTCCGTTTGGCCACTCTCCCATAATATAAAGCCGAGATTTGTGAAGTGCTGCAGTTGTTCTTCTGGCAGGTTCTCCCATCTCAGCCAAAGAATTCTGAAGTTCTGTCAAGGTGATCATTGGGTTCTTGTTCACCTCGCTCACCGCCCTGTTGAATCAGATCTGTGACTTGCGACAGGTAACATGTAAACCTGTACTAACCTGTTCCATGGTCGGGTTGCCAGCGACTAAACCGTCTCCCCCACCAGGTTTTCTGGTGAGGAGGGTGTATGATATGGACACCCAGCACGATTAAAAACAAAACCTGTCAAAGGGCAGAGGAGCTCCTTGTGAGGCAACGGCCATTCACATCTAGTGCCCAACTGTGTCTGCGGACATCCTCCTGCAGTTGGGTTACCTACTTTTTATCAGAAGGTTGGTGGCAGGATTTGCAGTCCGGCCACTGTAAAACCCTTCATTCCACAAAACATTCTCGAAGCAGAAAAAAATCTGAAAACCCACTCCGTGGGAGTATCTACTGTGCAGCTTCCTTTCACAGGGCAGCTCACCGGATGACAGGATTGGGGCAAAGCCTTCAGGACTCCCAATCTTTGATGATAGGAGGGAAATCATGGGGTAACATTCCCGGGTCAGATTGCGGGAGAGTGTGTCGGAGTGGTGCTGAGGTGTTGTCCACCAGACAGCTGTCTCCGTGGGTTAACCTGAGGCGGTCCCTTCTGGTGGATGCCTAGAATGTCCTATCCCTAAGAGAGGATTTTCACCTGCCTCTATTATCATCTGAGCTCAAGCATTTGGACATCGGTATTGCAACACTCTTTGAGGTTTGGAGAGCGGATTGCGGAGAGATCATGGCCGGTGGTTACACCCACTATTGGTCTGGTCGCTCTGATGGTTACCATACTCAAGGAGTTGCTGTAGCTGTGTCCAATAAGCGTGACTCCAATGATAAATGAGGTAACACCAGTCAATGAGCATATTATGAGACTAAGGATTGTGTGTGGGTGGGGTGTACAGGGGGTGGGGCTTGTGTGGGTAGGTGGAGCTTGTGTGGGTGGGGCTTGTGTAGGTGGAGCTTGTGTGGGTGGTGCAGCTTGTCTGGGTGGGGCTTGTGTGGGTGGGTGGAGCTTGTGTGGGTGGGGCTTGTGTGGGTGGGTGGGCTTGTGTGGTGGAGCTTGTGTGGGTGGGTGGAGCTTGTGTGGGTGGGCTTGTTTGGGTGGAGCTTGTGTGGGTGGAGCTTGTGTGGGTGGGTTGAGCTTGTGTGGGTGTGCTTGTGTGGGTGGGGCTTGGGTGGTGGGTGGGCCTTGTGTGGATGTGGCTTGTGTGGTGGAGCAATTTTTTTTGAAATAAATTAACATCTTGTGTGTGGGAACTAATAAACTAATCACTAATTATGTGGATATGATGGATGTGGATGTGGCTTTTGTGGGTGGGGTTTGCGTGGTTGTGGCTTATGTGGTGGGCTGTGTGGCTGTGGCTTTATGGGTGGGGTTTGCGTGGTTGGGGTTTGGGTGGTTGGGGCTTGTGAATGTGACTTTTGTGGGTGGGTTTGCATGGGTGGGGTTTGCGTGGGTGGGGCTGTGTGGCGGAGTCAAAAGGGGCGGAGTTTTAAAAGGGGCGGAGTCAAAATATTCAATTTATCTTTGTCGTTTGTAATTCCCGTGAATAAAATGAACCTAAAATTTCTTCCCCTTTAAATCACATAATTTGTAAGTCCAAGGAACTGAACCGACACATTCAACAATTTTTAAAAACTTCATTTGTCCATCGCTTGGTAACTTTTAAAAATGAGATTTCCACCTGTATATTCTTACGATATCACCAACTTTGAACTTAGGCTTTCTGGCATTATCTCTTTTTCATATTTTTTTTGTAAATGTATCTGATGGTTTAATTATTCGTTTGAGGTATGAATCGTATCATTGTACTTATCTGCAATGTCCTGAATTAAAGATAACCATTGTTGAGAAACGAGTTGAGTGAATTTTTTATATAGTCTCTCTTTTAAAGTGGGATTAAAACGCTCAAAAACATCCGCTTTTCCTTCATTAAAGGTGCTGTATCATGCAATGTTGTTGTTTTTAAGAAAATTCATAAATGTTTTGTTGTAGAACTCTGTACCCTCATCAGCCCACAATTTTTTCAGTTTTCTCTTGCTTTTATTGAATATCTGTTGGAAAGCTAACATAAGAGTATCACCTGTTTTGTTTTTCAAAGGGACAACCCACGCATATCTACTTCTCAAATCAATAACGGTTAAAGCATACTTGTACCCCTCATCATAATTGAATTCAATTAAATCAGCGGACCAGATATAATCAACTTCCTTGGAATAAACC
>CM068962.1:60356400-60368294 GCA_035128595.1 Eptatretus atami
TTTCTCGATCAGCTTCATGTTTTTCTTCCAACATTGTGCTATTTCCATAATCAATATCGTACCTCATGCACACTTCATCAACCCTATTGATGGGTTTGCTCCATTTTTTAGGATTGTCAGCCTCATCTAATCTTTTATTCAAGTTTGTTCCTGGACCACAGAAAGAATACCCTGGTAGATGTAAATTTCCCCTGGTATTCCAGTTGTTGTAAAATTTACTTCTGATAAATACTTTTGTAATATCTCCGCCCTCGTTTGTGTTTTGGTGAATTCACTCTTTTTGAGCCACACCCGAACATGTACCTTTTTGATAACCCTTTATTTTTCTTTTAACATAACGACAATTTTTACTCTTCGTTTCTTTTTACATGTTAGACAATAACTCATCTTTATTTATGTGAAAATTCCTACACGAGTGCAAACAACCTTTTTTAGTTTCCAACATGCACTTTTTGAATCTTAATTTTTAAAACATAAATAATTAATCTAGAAATGTCTCACTCTTCTCTCCATTTATTTAAGAAAAAAAATGTAAAACTTTAATCAAAGTCATTACATCAAGCCAACATCATCAATAATAGAATATTTTCCTTCTTTCTCTTCTTCATCTCCACTTTCCTTTCGTTTAGATCGTCTCCCTGAAAACCGATGTTAATAGTCTTGATGCATATAATTTCTAATAGGCTTGCCAATTCTCTTTGTTTCCTCCTCGGTGCGTTGAAGATTATTATTTTCTGTAATACCTTTGATCTTTTAGAATTTCACTGGTTTCCGTATTTTTATATTTTTTATTTTCTC
Organism: Eptatretus atami; assembly: GCA_035128595.1. NCBI lineage: Eukaryota > Metazoa > Chordata > Myxini > Myxiniformes > Myxinidae > Eptatretus > Eptatretus atami. Next base: position 60,357,199 of record CM068962.1, read on the forward strand.
TCTCTTTCCTCCTTCTCCCTCTCCCCTTCTCTCTCTTCTCCCTCTCCTCCTTCTCTCTCTCTCAGTTCCTTCAACTCCTTCCTAATCCCTTACTATCCTCGAACACTTTCACCCCTTAGAATATTCATACATATATTCATCTCGATTATTTGATATTCCTGCATCAAAATAAAATTTTTAACAACAGGAAACCAATAAAATTTCTTCTGATTTTCTAAAAGAGCTTTGCGTTTTCTTAACTTAAATTTCTTTCATTATTTAACATTTTTTCCGTTAAATCCAAAGTTGTTGGTTATCACATCAGTAATAAGCCAAATCTAATATTGAAAATACCTCATTTTATGTTTGTAGAACATATTTATTAAAATAACCGAAATACCTTTTTCTGGAAGGTATGGCTTGGACACAGAAAATGATAATTTTCTTGAAGCCTTCTTGCCATCCATTTATGTATTGAAATATATGTAGATAATATTATGACACGAAACACTTCCACTTCCCATAGTTAAATCATTTTGTATTTCCTTCTTATTATATATAATCCGTTTTTTCTGTTTTCCATGATTATAAACTATGGCAAAAACCATTATTGATTTTACTTATTTGAATTCTTTTATTTGTTTGTTTGCTAATCCTGTCTTCCACAAAACTCATTCTCCAGCACCAAGTGGATATTTCTTCCCTTATGAGACTGATTTAATGTTTAGGTCTTCTAGGTTTTAAATGGCCAATTATACCTAAATCATCATATCATTCCCCATTGTTCCTATCCTATCCCACAAACATACGCCCTTCTTTCTAAAATTTATTTTCCATTGAATGTGAATTCTGGGATGATCCGGAGATAAAATCAACACTTCTGTATCTTTTTGGAATACACAGCCGTTTTATTTAGGATATATATATATATATATATATTATATATATATATATATATATAATATATATATAATATATAATATTGTGATAATCACTTAATCTCGACCAGTCATTCCCATCAGTTGGGCTTGGATAATTTATTAATTTATAAGTCATTTTTTCATAATTAATATATTTTTTTGCTCTCACTAATATTTCTGGCGTTCAGCATGTGCCTTTGGTGTAATATTTGATAAATCATCTCCACTTCTTGGGATATACCAAGATAGAACCATCTTTACCAACTAAGTCATTTATATTAGATTAAAATAATGTCATTAAAATTTTTATTTTTGTTGAAGTTGAGAAAGAAACACATATTGACATATTGACCACAACACTTGGAATTTATTCTTGGACTTGAAATGTTTGATAAACAAAACCATTCTGGTAAGAATTTATACTTCAACAGGTGGTGGAAGACAAAACTATCACAATAATATTTGTCCTTGAGATTAAAAATACAAACCCAATGAGAACCGTTCCATTATTATCTTCCTAGTTCAATATTTTTTATATGTTTACACACGTTTGTTAATTCATCTCTCATTACAAATAACCACATTTGAAGTTTTAATTTCTTAACAATTATTTGATAAGTTCTAAATTTGATGTTGGTATTCTTTCCAATTTCTTTAAACCACATAAATGCTCCATTTATTTATTAGAAAGATTATAATCCATGACGCCCTTTTAGTTAATTTTACAGCCTGGTTTGTGCGATAGAAGAAAGCATATCTCCAACTAAACAATCTCGCTTTATCTAACGACTAACAACCTCACAGACTTTCAAGTTTTTTCAGCCAAATCTACAATTAAACACTTTAACAACTAATTTGTTTCTTCCATCTTTGTTATGTTCTTTCCAATTATTTTTTGAGCACAGAGTTGAGCCTTCCTTTCGTTGGCAGTTTTCGCCGCTGCTGAAATACACCGCAATGCTCATGTTCCCGCATATAAGACCAGCAAATAAAGGAATTAGAATGGGAGAAATCTCCACTTTGAACTCTCTTTTGGAATATTTCCTTCAACATTGGTTTTGAAACATTTTAATCTTAGTGAGCCAGTATCGTCAAGATTTTCAAACCTGTTCTCTGTGAGCAAAACATCATTCTTACTGCTCCTTTTCTCTGAATTGTATTACGTTATTTCATACAAGGCGTTGATTTGAATACAATGATAGTTTATGAAGATTGATTTGATTAACATATACCCCAGTTGGCACTTTACTTCCTCATATATTTATCAAAAAAATTATGTGAGTAATCATAAAACAATTAATCTCATTAATCTGTAATTCGTTTTTCTTCCAAAAGCAAACAATATGCATAACTTCTTCACTCTTCTCTTCTCTTTCAATGATAGGGAAGTATCCCACTCATTAGACTTTATAGTTTCCTTTTGAGCACTGAAGGACAATCGGCATTGTTTGGTATACAACTTTTAATGCTGTCATATCCAAATAGGTTTCTTTATTTTCCATTGCTTTCACACACCTTTTGGTAAGACTTGTATGCTTCAGTAAAATCATTTTTTTCCAATCTAATCTCGTGGATAAAATGTTACATCTATAGAAACGCAAAGTTGTTTCACCTTAGCATTATCATCAATGCATTATACTTATCAGGAGCGCGTATCACCAATCCCCTGGTTTTTAAAAAAATGCCACAGATATCCTGGCTTTCCTTCCAGAACCCCCAAATTCCACGTGTAAGTGGTTTGGTTTAAGTTTAATGTGTTGGCATCTTCTTTAAGTATGAATACATTGAGTGGTTTTCTTTGAGTTAAGTCTTCTCTTCAATCGTCTCTTCATGTTTTAAGATTAGGGTATATTTTACTAATACAGCCAACTCATTTTCCTCAATTACACAAATTTATTCTTGTTCAGATACCAAAAGCACTACCAACACCAAAAAAGCAATCTTTTTCATTATCATTTCTTGCAGTTGAATTAATTTTAAGACATACAGAACTTTATCATGATACAAAATACAAATATACCTTTAACTGAGAACTGCCACAGTAAAAACTATTACCTGTATTTGCATCATCATTATACATTCCCTTTCCTTTGACTATATCCAGGTCTGTGTTTGTTCCCGTTGCCATATCAGGAATAAAACCTTCGACATCCTCCCTTTCCCATTCAATCACTAAATGAACATAGTGTAAATTCCATCATTTCAGATGTAGCATAGACATAATCACCACTTCAACTTCTTGTGTTTCCAATGTACAAACGAAGCACTATCAAAACAGTTATTCCAGAAGAAATCATTTACGCAGTGTGGCGTTTGTGTTTATTCCCAGCCTTAGTGGAATGCAAATTTACATCACAAGAAAACTTCGGCAAGAATCAAATACCATTTGTTGATTATTTATTTCAAACTTTTTGTTTGCCATTTGGCATTCCAGTCTGTTCCAGTTATTGCATTACCTTTGGAAGTAGTCTCTTTTTTTAGGAGAGTTTTGAAGATGACACTGGTATAATCCAAATCATCGATACTTAATCAATTGCTTCCATACTTGTATTTATTGAGGAAAGAAAGATGTTAAAATTTTGAAACCCTGCCCAGTATTTGATTATTTTCTGTCCATTCTTGGGGAGACACGAGTTTTGCCTTTCTTAATTTCTTTTAATGCTTGTAATTTAATGAGATTCCTTTTGGCATCTTTTAATAACTCTTTAATAGCACCCGCTACAATTTCCCAACAGCAGAAGCAGTTGAACCAATTAGGTCTTTATGTTTAAGATAGTTTGAAGCCTATACCATTGGAGTATACATTATCCGCATTCTTTTTTTTCTAAATTGATGTCCAACCTTTGTCTGTTAGGTTTAAGTATCCTCACCAAGATACATACTTACCCTTGTAAGTATGGGGAAAGGAAACATCCCATTTTCTTTCTAAATTTGATGTCCGAAACACCCTTTGTCTGTTAGGTTTATATTATCCTCTACAAGATACATAGACTTCACCCTTATGTAATGGGGAAAGGAACATCCCATCCCTGTAAATTATTTTATTATTTCCAAGTCGTGTTTCCTACAATAACCATCATATTTATTTTTGGAGAAACTTCAACGTAGGTGAATTCTGATGGATATAATTTCTCCATTGAAAGAAAACCATGCGATTATCTTGGTCGGTTTTATCCTAAATTTACTCTGTATATGGTTTTTCCCCTGACACAGTTAAATAAACCACGATTTTTGGGGTTCCATATTGGAATTTAAATAATCCAATTGGGGTTGAGTATGTGCGAATAGAAATATTGTATTTGTTCTTATTCCATCATTTAAGCACCATGCAATCAATCACAGTGAATTAAACACGAATTTATGCCTGAGGAATATTTGAATGACATTATCGCTTAAAATGTCCATTAGTTTCAATCTTTTTGAGGAGAAACCCAACAACTCTCTAAATGAATTTACAATTGTGAAAATCAAACCTTGTAGCTTTTAAAATTGTGAACTCAACCTTTTTAAATTTACTCGTCGATTGTGAAGTATGTTTTTTGAATACTATTGCAATATTTTTTGTTGCATCACCCTGTTCTTTCATAAGGCGAGCAATTTCGGAAAGATATTTGAGAATCTCTATGCTTTTCCGGGTGAAACGTTATCTTTTTGTATCACTTTCCGGATTAATAACTAAACTTTCATATTTTCTCGTGATATTAAATAAGGTATTATAAGTTTCCATGGACAATAAAGATGCCTCATATTCTTTTGTTGCGTCAAGTTGTAGTGGGTATGGGCATGAAGATGGTGTGGTGCGCTTGTTGTGAAATTAAAAGCTAAGGATTGTGCTTCTTATCTTATTTAATATGGGAATAAAATGTCTTTGTATTGACATTTATTAATTATTTTTCATTGTTCATCAACTGGTCTGAAATGGCGGATGCCTTCATAAAACAATTGTATTTCTAGCCTACTTACTAACCTAACGTAATAACAGTCAATTACACTAATTGTGATGGGTCATTTGGGAAGAAAAACTAACACCTGACAAGCCTACTTAAAGACTGAATAATGTGTTTTCTTCTCCTTCTCAATTCTTCCTAATTTTACCAGATAGACCTGACCTGACAATTAAGAGAGTCAGCAGATCTAATATATACTCTATCATCCTTATTTTACATATCCAATGGTTTATGGCAAAATACTTTGATTCATCCCTCAACAGTTGAAAATGGTTTTTCATCTTTTGTGAGAAGAAACGTTAATCTCGGAGTTTTTCGTTCAAAAGGAGGTCTGAGCAGAACTGCAAGATCCTTAATTCCTCATTAAATATCAAATACCCTTTTCTTGAACAAGATGAAATATTGGCTGGTTATTTGTTTGGAAAGAGTCCTGCTTTGATTTTTGAATGCCGCTAAATATTCATTGTTTTGAGAGCATTCGCGCACGAATGATAATCAGGGGGTTGATTAATCTCTTTACAGTTGTTCGAAATAATCCATCATCATATTCTAATTCTCTACATGCTTCTAATTCTTCTCTGTCATTTTGACTGAAATCTTTTAATCAATTTGAGTTTTTTTCAGAGTATATTCTATGTGGGAACTGTGGAAAGCATCTATAATTTTTCTTGGAATTTTTTAAAAAGTGTTTTAAAAAAAATTCTCTTGTTTTCTGTCAAATGTTCTTCACCATTAGTTTCTGCTTGCGTTTCTTTCCTTTATGTCCTTTTCCTGTTATTTTAGCAACTTTGAACCAACAATTGGATGCTACCTTAAATCTTCTTGCTCTTTCTTTAACATCCATTTTATTTATTGGCAAATATCATTCACTGAATAAATAAAGGTCAACAGGGAAATTTTCTTTTCTTCTTCATTAAAGTGATGTGTTTAAATAAATCCTTTCTTTAAATATTTCATTACAAATTCTTTATTAAACATTACTACAATTGTAATTTACTCTACTCTCTTAATACTGTTTGTATTCCTGGCTTTTTCATACATTTGCATTGAGTGTCTTTCATCAACATCAAACCGAATGTAAAATCTTACCCCATACCACTCAGATGTTTAAAAATTTGTCTCATTCCTTCGGATTAGTTTCTAATTCCCAAGACCAGCAGAATGTAGTTTCTTTAACTCACTCTTACAATGTGAATATTTTTGTTTGTAGCATATGAGAAACCTCTCAAATATTTTGGCCTTCATTCCTCAATCGCATATGTTCCTCCACTGAAATATAGTAATAATTTCCCCTTCTACTTCTCCAGGTCTTAATTCCTCTAGTTGTTGTCATATAATACAAACTACATGGTGGCTTTTTTAAGCAAATTTACAATACTTCCTCATTTGTACTATACGAGAACCTTGATTTATGAAAGTCCTTCTTCCCAAAAGCTAGATTTACCCACAAGATTTATAATAATAGTTGTCCATTTATACATGTAAATTGGTTTTATAAAATAAAATATATCTTTTAATATCTCATCATGTTTTCACACAATATAATTTTATTTTCAGTCGTTTTTCTGCTTCATATTAATCCCCAAATTCTTTTTACTACATAATGTAGAACAATTGTCTCTCCAAAAATGTTTTATTCTATTGAATTTAACTTTGAATAAAATTAATGTATTGGCATTGTTTTCTGTTTGAGGCGACGATGGGAGTTAAAAGTATGATTGATGAGATAAATACAACAAGTCTGAAATCGACAAAATGTTCACGAGCGGTATTTGAATGATGTAAATTGTTTTCAGAAAGTCAAGGATGAGAAATGTGGAATTTTTTGACCAAGTTATAAAAATGATCAACATGATGTGGAACGAGGAACAGGTTATGAGTGCAAAATGTCGAAAATCCGGTTTTTTTTTCAAACAACTTTCAAAATTTGACCTTGCATAACCTTTAAAGGTCACAAAACAATGTTGTGGACATTAATTAGCTGCCAATGTCGAAAACCCAGTTTTCGTTCAATCAACTTTCAAAATTTGACCTTTTGCATTAACCTTTAAAGGTTCACAACAACAATGTTGTGGACATTAAATAAGGAAACAGATACGTGCTATAGTTATTGGAGTTAGTTCGTTGAAGAAGGTCCGAAAAACCGGTTCGATTTCCACACTTTGAAATTTGAACCTTTGTGAACTTTAAAGGTCAAAAGGTCCAAGGATTATGACCTTTTGGTGCAGAACGTCCTCTGGAACATTCCAGGAACAATATAACGTCATATAAGCCTGTATGGCATTTCGGGCACTCCTCGATTAATCCATACTTTTGAATGAAATCAGCGTAAAAACAAATTTGAAGGGGGCGCCACGTGGCAAAAGGTGTTTCAAGAACAGAGCAAAAATGGTTTTTTAAGACTTTAGGTGGGGGATGACCTCAAGATTATGCATAAAAAATATTGTCATCCTAGCTCAAAGTTTTGGGCGGTCGTATGATTTTTTAACGTCAAAATTCGCAATTTTCTAAGTTCGTGACCTTGTGACCTTGACCTTGGGATGAAAAATGAAAATGGAGCTCCAATGGGCCTATGAGGTGCCATTGGGCTAACCAAATATCGAAACCTGATAGATTCTGACAAACCCCTCGGAGAAGATGGATTTTAATGTCAATTCGGCATTTTCTTTAATTGTTTGTGACCTTGTGACCTGACCTTTGGAGAAAATTGAAAAATCGAGCTCCGTGGGGCTTCTGTCAGGTTGCCATTGGACCTAACTATTAATATTACTGAAGACCCTGCAGATTCGACAAACCCCTCGGAGAAGATGTAAATTGAAATCGGCTACCCCCTAAAAACACAAGTTTTTTTTGGGCGTGGCCTCTGCCCATACTGTGGCGTACCCACGCCCATTCTCAGGAAAAGACAACTCGATCATGATATAAATCTCGCCACCAAAAATTTTTATCAGGATCGGATCAAAACCGCACGGAGCTATGCTCTGGACAGACAGACCAGACAGATAGATAGACAGAACCCACACAATAACGAATATAGTGGGTCATTACTGACTCGTGAACAATTACAAGAAGATTTCTCCCCTCTTGTGTAACTAGCTATCCCATTTACCCAATTTAGTTTCTCTCCATTAAACAATCAAAGATAAACGAGGATTTTTTGATTTATCAAATTTGGAAAAGGTATATCCATCCGTCTAGTCACTTAGAATAAATAGTTATCGGTTTTGATTTCTTTTATATCTCCGTGTATCACAAAATAGTTGTTTATACTCTTCCAATTTGATGTAATCATTTAGTTTGGTTTTGAAGTTTAAATAAACCAATATATCTTCTTTTTGAAGACAAAGCATTAAAACCTGTGAGGAGAGTTGAATACTCTGGTGTACATCAACTTTGTGAAAATTACTTAAATATCATTAATCTCAAAAGTTGGGAGAAAGGAGCATCTTTAAATGTAAGCAGGTTTTTTCCACATCCACTTGAACCAACCTATGAGACAATCTAAATGAATTTGGAAAGAATTTTATGGTTGGTTAAATTTTATCTTATTTCCCAAATGGGTAAAAATCATTTTTTTATATATTTGGAAAACCGGTTATTTAATTTTATTATTGGCCTTTTTTGGAACTCTAACATGTTTTTATTATCCGAAGTTCAGGTTAATTTCAAGATTATCCGTTATTCTATTTATACAATCTATTGTGTTGAATTTTCACCTGAAAATGACAAAATCGTTAATAATATAAATCATCAATCCCACGAACATGGTCCGTCATTTTGTTCAGTCTCTTCTGTTTGTTAAGAGGTGTATTATCACCCTCATATCTTCCAATTCATTTCGAATCAATCTTGTAACGTAATTTCATTTTTGGTGTATTATCTCAAATAATTAATATTCCTTTTTTATTTTTTTTAATTATCATATTTGAAGATAATCTACAGAACATACATTGTTTATAGTCTTTTGACTGTGTTTAATCCCTGTCTTTCACAATGGCGGACAATTCTCAAAATTTGTCAATGTGGAGAAATCAGGAAATTCAAGAGGCTCAAAATCTCGTAACTATTCATCATTTATTAAGTAAAACTTCACTTTCATAATAAACTTCATTCTTCTGTGATCATCTTCGTACTTTCATTGGTGGCATTCACAATCATCTATAAAACTACTTTCATAACTAATCATTTGAACACAACTGCTCAGTGTCATAACTGTCTTTCTGTTCTAACAGGAACTATCATACTCTCATGATCTTCAAAACTTCAGTGAATAATGCTCATATTTAAATTTGTAGAAAAAAAAATCAACCATCTATATCTTATACTTTTTTTCATTACAATTCAAACTACTACAATTTTTATATTAAAGGTAATTTTAAAATGGTCCTTAACTACATTGAACGAAATGTCATTTCACCTGATCATATTAATATCCTTTATTATCAGGCTTTACATCTTTAGGGTTGTTGAAAAAATATACAAATTTTCTCCTTGCATATTAAAGATGGTCTTATTCTTTTCTTTCTGAGCTTCATCCTTGAGGTTTTTTCTTTTTTGGATATTTTTTCTTGTTTCATTGCTTTTTCTAGTTTTTGAACATATTGCCAGAAGGAGAGGAGAAAATTTTTGTTAGAGCTAGACTTTAATTTGATGTTCTTCCAGATATAATAAAAGCCTTCCCTGAAGGAAATTGAAGAACTCATATTATTTCACCATAATTGTTTTTACATCCAATAGTTGTTGGATGTTTAATCTTTATTCACTTTATACATCATCAACAGATTTCTCAGTATCTTTTGCAAATGAAGAGATTGATTTTGGGGAAAAAAACCTTTTTGGGAAAACTTTGGGTTTTGTTTCTTTTTTGAAAATAAACATTGTATTTTATTAAGTGAAAAAAAGTTGGGAGGATAAAATGGTTTTAAGCACAGATTCACCTATAAATTAAAAAACGGAATTTTCATCAAGAACATTTTAAATTTTAAAGCAAAGTTTGTTTATATAAATATGGTGAATACAATGTAATGCAATGTTTGTAATCATGAAAATATAAAATGTTATAAAAACACACCTTCAAACGCAACAAACACACATCATCTTTTTCAGACAAATACTCCACTTGACCAAGAAACAAAACATTGGTGAATAGATGTGATAATGATATTCTTTTAAAATTTTTTATAATAAAACACCTTCAATCACGCAAGCACAGAACAATGAGAAAGGGAAGGTTGCCAACTAAAATCTCCATTGAAACAATCTGATGGGGCATTTAAAGGACATATAAAAATAAAGAATTGTTTCGCTTTCAAGAGCCGGGACCATCTACAATCATGGGCTTTTTTGATATGGTTAAAAACAAAGTATTGAAACTATAATTACACATTAGTGAAATGCAAACTTTTAAGTTTTTTATGGGAGTAAATTTGAATATGGGAAGGGAAGGTGATGAACTACTCCCTATATGAGGACAAACCCTCACTTATCTCATCATTTCCAAGATTTTTGTAAGATGTGATGTTTACGATGAACTCCAGAGACAAGAACAAGATGTTGATAATACTGTAGGAAGTTAGTGGATTGTCTATTACAAAAATAATCCTTTTAGATATCCACATCCCTTAAAAATCAGATCCTCTTCAGCGTCTCTTATATTGATTTAAGCAAAAGAGATAAAACTAAGAAAGCGGTTTTGTTTAATATTCAAACAAAGATAATAAATGTTTTCTATGGTCTGTTTCTAAGCTCACTTACTCCTCCACCAATGGGAAACCTGAAAGGGTTTGAACATTATAAGAAATAATACGAGAATACATTAAATGTTAAGGATTTAAAAGATTCCAATGTCATTGAGAGATATTCCTAATATTTGAGAAAAAAAGATTATTCAATCTATCTGTTAATGTATATGGATTAACGATACAAACAAAGTGCAGATATTAAAATTTCAAAGACTATAAAAATGACGAAACCACATTGTCTTTTTCTAGTTTACTTCAAAGGAAAATCACACCATTAGGCACTTTCATCAAAAAATTTATCAAGATTAACCAAATCACAACTATAACAAGAGAAAATGTAACAAACGTATCCTTGAAAGAGAATGGTCTCAAACTCCTTTCACACAAGAATGATCAAATTCATCAAGTCACCACACACAAATCATGCACAGCACAGATCATGCAAATTCAATCATCCACACACCACAACACAACCACACACTAGTCACCAATCATTCAACAGTCAACAC
>CM068962.1:60368593-60379945 GCA_035128595.1 Eptatretus atami
AAAACTTTAATCAAAGTCAATTACACCAACATCATCAATAATAGAATATTTTCCTTCTTTCTCTTCTTCATCTCCACTTTCTCGTTTAAATCGTCTCCCTGAAACCGATGTTAATAGTCTTGATGCATATATTTCTAATAGGCTTGCCAATTCTTTGTTTTCCTCCTCGGTGCGTTGAGATTTATTTATTTTCTGTAATACCTTTGATCTTTTAGAATTTCACTGGTTTCCGTATTTTTATATTTTTTATTTTCTCTCTCTTTCCTCCTTCTCCCTCTCCCCTTCTCTCTCTTCTCCCTCTCCTCCTTCTCTCTCTCTCAGTTCCTTCAACTCCTTCCTAATCCCTTACTATCCTCGAACACTTTCACCCCTTAGAATATTCATACATATATTCATCTCGATTATTTGATATTCCTGCATCAAAATAAAATTTTTAACAACAGGAAACCAATAAAATTTCTTCTGATTTTCTAAAAGAGCTTTGCGTTTTCTTAACTTAAATTTCTTTCATTATTTAACATTTTTTCCGTTAAATCCAAAGTTGTTGGTTATCACATCAGTAATAAGCCAAATCTAATATTGAAAATACCTCATTTTATGTTTGTAGAACATATTTATTAAAATAACCGAAATACCTTTTTCTGGAAGGTATGGCTTGGACACAGAAAATGATAATTTTCTTGAAGCCTTCTTGCCATCCATTTATGTATTGAAATATATGTAGATAATATTATGACACGAAACACTTCCACTTCCCATAGTTAAATCATTTTGTATTTCCTTCTTATTATATATAATCCGTTTTTTCTGTTTTCCATGATTATAAACTATGGCAAAAACCATTATTGATTTTACTTATTTGAATTCTTTTATTTGTTTGTTTGCTAATCCTGTCTTCCACAAAACTCATTCTCCAGCACCAAGTGGATATTTCTTCCCTTATGAGACTGATTTAATGTTTAGGTCTTCTAGGTTTTAAATGGCCAATTATACCTAAATCATCATATCATTCCCCATTGTTCCTATCCTATCCCACAAACATACGCCCTTCTTTCTAAAATTTATTTTCCATTGAATGTGAATTCTGGGATGATCCGGAGATAAAATCAACACTTCTGTATCTTTTTGGAATACACAGCCGTTTTATTTAGGATATATATATATATATATATATTATATATATATATATATATATAATATATATATAATATATAATATTGTGATAATCACTTAATCTCGACCAGTCATTCCCATCAGTTGGGCTTGGATAATTTATTAATTTATAAGTCATTTTTTCATAATTAATATATTTTTTTGCTCTCACTAATATTTCTGGCGTTCAGCATGTGCCTTTGGTGTAATATTTGATAAATCATCTCCACTTCTTGGGATATACCAAGATAGAACCATCTTTACCAACTAAGTCATTTATATTAGATTAAAATAATGTCATTAAAATTTTTATTTTTGTTGAAGTTGAGAAAGAAACACATATTGACATATTGACCACAACACTTGGAATTTATTCTTGGACTTGAAATGTTTGATAAACAAAACCATTCTGGTAAGAATTTATACTTCAACAGGTGGTGGAAGACAAAACTATCACAATAATATTTGTCCTTGAGATTAAAAATACAAACCCAATGAGAACCGTTCCATTATTATCTTCCTAGTTCAATATTTTTTATATGTTTACACACGTTTGTTAATTCATCTCTCATTACAAATAACCACATTTGAAGTTTTAATTTCTTAACAATTATTTGATAAGTTCTAAATTTGATGTTGGTATTCTTTCCAATTTCTTTAAACCACATAAATGCTCCATTTATTTATTAGAAAGATTATAATCCATGACGCCCTTTTAGTTAATTTTACAGCCTGGTTTGTGCGATAGAAGAAAGCATATCTCCAACTAAACAATCTCGCTTTATCTAACGACTAACAACCTCACAGACTTTCAAGTTTTTTCAGCCAAATCTACAATTAAACACTTTAACAACTAATTTGTTTCTTCCATCTTTGTTATGTTCTTTCCAATTATTTTTTGAGCACAGAGTTGAGCCTTCCTTTCGTTGGCAGTTTTCGCCGCTGCTGAAATACACCGCAATGCTCATGTTCCCGCATATAAGACCAGCAAATAAAGGAATTAGAATGGGAGAAATCTCCACTTTGAACTCTCTTTTGGAATATTTCCTTCAACATTGGTTTTGAAACATTTTAATCTTAGTGAGCCAGTATCGTCAAGATTTTCAAACCTGTTCTCTGTGAGCAAAACATCATTCTTACTGCTCCTTTTCTCTGAATTGTATTACGTTATTTCATACAAGGCGTTGATTTGAATACAATGATAGTTTATGAAGATTGATTTGATTAACATATACCCCAGTTGGCACTTTACTTCCTCATATATTTATCAAAAAAATTATGTGAGTAATCATAAAACAATTAATCTCATTAATCTGTAATTCGTTTTTCTTCCAAAAGCAAACAATATGCATAACTTCTTCACTCTTCTCTTCTCTTTCAATGATAGGGAAGTATCCCACTCATTAGACTTTATAGTTTCCTTTTGAGCACTGAAGGACAATCGGCATTGTTTGGTATACAACTTTTAATGCTGTCATATCCAAATAGGTTTCTTTATTTTCCATTGCTTTCACACACCTTTTGGTAAGACTTGTATGCTTCAGTAAAATCATTTTTTTCCAATCTAATCTCGTGGATAAAATGTTACATCTATAGAAACGCAAAGTTGTTTCACCTTAGCATTATCATCAATGCATTATACTTATCAGGAGCGCGTATCACCAATCCCCTGGTTTTTAAAAAAATGCCACAGATATCCTGGCTTTCCTTCCAGAACCCCCAAATTCCACGTGTAAGTGGTTTGGTTTAAGTTTAATGTGTTGGCATCTTCTTTAAGTATGAATACATTGAGTGGTTTTCTTTGAGTTAAGTCTTCTCTTCAATCGTCTCTTCATGTTTTAAGATTAGGGTATATTTTACTAATACAGCCAACTCATTTTCCTCAATTACACAAATTTATTCTTGTTCAGATACCAAAAGCACTACCAACACCAAAAAAGCAATCTTTTTCATTATCATTTCTTGCAGTTGAATTAATTTTAAGACATACAGAACTTTATCATGATACAAAATACAAATATACCTTTAACTGAGAACTGCCACAGTAAAAACTATTACCTGTATTTGCATCATCATTATACATTCCCTTTCCTTTGACTATATCCAGGTCTGTGTTTGTTCCCGTTGCCATATCAGGAATAAAACCTTCGACATCCTCCCTTTCCCATTCAATCACTAAATGAACATAGTGTAAATTCCATCATTTCAGATGTAGCATAGACATAATCACCACTTCAACTTCTTGTGTTTCCAATGTACAAACGAAGCACTATCAAAACAGTTATTCCAGAAGAAATCATTTACGCAGTGTGGCGTTTGTGTTTATTCCCAGCCTTAGTGGAATGCAAATTTACATCACAAGAAAACTTCGGCAAGAATCAAATACCATTTGTTGATTATTTATTTCAAACTTTTTGTTTGCCATTTGGCATTCCAGTCTGTTCCAGTTATTGCATTACCTTTGGAAGTAGTCTCTTTTTTTAGGAGAGTTTTGAAGATGACACTGGTATAATCCAAATCATCGATACTTAATCAATTGCTTCCATACTTGTATTTATTGAGGAAAGAAAGATGTTAAAATTTTGAAACCCTGCCCAGTATTTGATTATTTTCTGTCCATTCTTGGGGAGACACGAGTTTTGCCTTTCTTAATTTCTTTTAATGCTTGTAATTTAATGAGATTCCTTTTGGCATCTTTTAATAACTCTTTAATAGCACCCGCTACAATTTCCCAACAGCAGAAGCAGTTGAACCAATTAGGTCTTTATGTTTAAGATAGTTTGAAGCCTATACCATTGGAGTATACATTATCCGCATTCTTTTTTTTCTAAATTGATGTCCAACCTTTGTCTGTTAGGTTTAAGTATCCTCACCAAGATACATACTTACCCTTGTAAGTATGGGGAAAGGAAACATCCCATTTTCTTTCTAAATTTGATGTCCGAAACACCCTTTGTCTGTTAGGTTTATATTATCCTCTACAAGATACATAGACTTCACCCTTATGTAATGGGGAAAGGAACATCCCATCCCTGTAAATTATTTTATTATTTCCAAGTCGTGTTTCCTACAATAACCATCATATTTATTTTTGGAGAAACTTCAACGTAGGTGAATTCTGATGGATATAATTTCTCCATTGAAAGAAAACCATGCGATTATCTTGGTCGGTTTTATCCTAAATTTACTCTGTATATGGTTTTTCCCCTGACACAGTTAAATAAACCACGATTTTTGGGGTTCCATATTGGAATTTAAATAATCCAATTGGGGTTGAGTATGTGCGAATAGAAATATTGTATTTGTTCTTATTCCATCATTTAAGCACCATGCAATCAATCACAGTGAATTAAACACGAATTTATGCCTGAGGAATATTTGAATGACATTATCGCTTAAAATGTCCATTAGTTTCAATCTTTTTGAGGAGAAACCCAACAACTCTCTAAATGAATTTACAATTGTGAAAATCAAACCTTGTAGCTTTTAAAATTGTGAACTCAACCTTTTTAAATTTACTCGTCGATTGTGAAGTATGTTTTTTGAATACTATTGCAATATTTTTTGTTGCATCACCCTGTTCTTTCATAAGGCGAGCAATTTCGGAAAGATATTTGAGAATCTCTATGCTTTTCCGGGTGAAACGTTATCTTTTTGTATCACTTTCCGGATTAATAACTAAACTTTCATATTTTCTCGTGATATTAAATAAGGTATTATAAGTTTCCATGGACAATAAAGATGCCTCATATTCTTTTGTTGCGTCAAGTTGTAGTGGGTATGGGCATGAAGATGGTGTGGTGCGCTTGTTGTGAAATTAAAAGCTAAGGATTGTGCTTCTTATCTTATTTAATATGGGAATAAAATGTCTTTGTATTGACATTTATTAATTATTTTTCATTGTTCATCAACTGGTCTGAAATGGCGGATGCCTTCATAAAACAATTGTATTTCTAGCCTACTTACTAACCTAACGTAATAACAGTCAATTACACTAATTGTGATGGGTCATTTGGGAAGAAAAACTAACACCTGACAAGCCTACTTAAAGACTGAATAATGTGTTTTCTTCTCCTTCTCAATTCTTCCTAATTTTACCAGATAGACCTGACCTGACAATTAAGAGAGTCAGCAGATCTAATATATACTCTATCATCCTTATTTTACATATCCAATGGTTTATGGCAAAATACTTTGATTCATCCCTCAACAGTTGAAAATGGTTTTTCATCTTTTGTGAGAAGAAACGTTAATCTCGGAGTTTTTCGTTCAAAAGGAGGTCTGAGCAGAACTGCAAGATCCTTAATTCCTCATTAAATATCAAATACCCTTTTCTTGAACAAGATGAAATATTGGCTGGTTATTTGTTTGGAAAGAGTCCTGCTTTGATTTTTGAATGCCGCTAAATATTCATTGTTTTGAGAGCATTCGCGCACGAATGATAATCAGGGGGTTGATTAATCTCTTTACAGTTGTTCGAAATAATCCATCATCATATTCTAATTCTCTACATGCTTCTAATTCTTCTCTGTCATTTTGACTGAAATCTTTTAATCAATTTGAGTTTTTTTCAGAGTATATTCTATGTGGGAACTGTGGAAAGCATCTATAATTTTTCTTGGAATTTTTTAAAAAGTGTTTTAAAAAAAATTCTCTTGTTTTCTGTCAAATGTTCTTCACCATTAGTTTCTGCTTGCGTTTCTTTCCTTTATGTCCTTTTCCTGTTATTTTAGCAACTTTGAACCAACAATTGGATGCTACCTTAAATCTTCTTGCTCTTTCTTTAACATCCATTTTATTTATTGGCAAATATCATTCACTGAATAAATAAAGGTCAACAGGGAAATTTTCTTTTCTTCTTCATTAAAGTGATGTGTTTAAATAAATCCTTTCTTTAAATATTTCATTACAAATTCTTTATTAAACATTACTACAATTGTAATTTACTCTACTCTCTTAATACTGTTTGTATTCCTGGCTTTTTCATACATTTGCATTGAGTGTCTTTCATCAACATCAAACCGAATGTAAAATCTTACCCCATACCACTCAGATGTTTAAAAATTTGTCTCATTCCTTCGGATTAGTTTCTAATTCCCAAGACCAGCAGAATGTAGTTTCTTTAACTCACTCTTACAATGTGAATATTTTTGTTTGTAGCATATGAGAAACCTCTCAAATATTTTGGCCTTCATTCCTCAATCGCATATGTTCCTCCACTGAAATATAGTAATAATTTCCCCTTCTACTTCTCCAGGTCTTAATTCCTCTAGTTGTTGTCATATAATACAAACTACATGGTGGCTTTTTTAAGCAAATTTACAATACTTCCTCATTTGTACTATACGAGAACCTTGATTTATGAAAGTCCTTCTTCCCAAAAGCTAGATTTACCCACAAGATTTATAATAATAGTTGTCCATTTATACATGTAAATTGGTTTTATAAAATAAAATATATCTTTTAATATCTCATCATGTTTTCACACAATATAATTTTATTTTCAGTCGTTTTTCTGCTTCATATTAATCCCCAAATTCTTTTTACTACATAATGTAGAACAATTGTCTCTCCAAAAATGTTTTATTCTATTGAATTTAACTTTGAATAAAATTAATGTATTGGCATTGTTTTCTGTTTGAGGCGACGATGGGAGTTAAAAGTATGATTGATGAGATAAATACAACAAGTCTGAAATCGACAAAATGTTCACGAGCGGTATTTGAATGATGTAAATTGTTTTCAGAAAGTCAAGGATGAGAAATGTGGAATTTTTTGACCAAGTTATAAAAATGATCAACATGATGTGGAACGAGGAACAGGTTATGAGTGCAAAATGTCGAAAATCCGGTTTTTTTTTCAAACAACTTTCAAAATTTGACCTTGCATAACCTTTAAAGGTCACAAAACAATGTTGTGGACATTAATTAGCTGCCAATGTCGAAAACCCAGTTTTCGTTCAATCAACTTTCAAAATTTGACCTTTTGCATTAACCTTTAAAGGTTCACAACAACAATGTTGTGGACATTAAATAAGGAAACAGATACGTGCTATAGTTATTGGAGTTAGTTCGTTGAAGAAGGTCCGAAAAACCGGTTCGATTTCCACACTTTGAAATTTGAACCTTTGTGAACTTTAAAGGTCAAAAGGTCCAAGGATTATGACCTTTTGGTGCAGAACGTCCTCTGGAACATTCCAGGAACAATATAACGTCATATAAGCCTGTATGGCATTTCGGGCACTCCTCGATTAATCCATACTTTTGAATGAAATCAGCGTAAAAACAAATTTGAAGGGGGCGCCACGTGGCAAAAGGTGTTTCAAGAACAGAGCAAAAATGGTTTTTTAAGACTTTAGGTGGGGGATGACCTCAAGATTATGCATAAAAAATATTGTCATCCTAGCTCAAAGTTTTGGGCGGTCGTATGATTTTTTAACGTCAAAATTCGCAATTTTCTAAGTTCGTGACCTTGTGACCTTGACCTTGGGATGAAAAATGAAAATGGAGCTCCAATGGGCCTATGAGGTGCCATTGGGCTAACCAAATATCGAAACCTGATAGATTCTGACAAACCCCTCGGAGAAGATGGATTTTAATGTCAATTCGGCATTTTCTTTAATTGTTTGTGACCTTGTGACCTGACCTTTGGAGAAAATTGAAAAATCGAGCTCCGTGGGGCTTCTGTCAGGTTGCCATTGGACCTAACTATTAATATTACTGAAGACCCTGCAGATTCGACAAACCCCTCGGAGAAGATGTAAATTGAAATCGGCTACCCCCTAAAAACACAAGTTTTTTTTGGGCGTGGCCTCTGCCCATACTGTGGCGTACCCACGCCCATTCTCAGGAAAAGACAACTCGATCATGATATAAATCTCGCCACCAAAAATTTTTATCAGGATCGGATCAAAACCGCACGGAGCTATGCTCTGGACAGACAGACCAGACAGATAGATAGACAGAACCCACACAATAACGAATATAGTGGGTCATTACTGACTCGTGAACAATTACAAGAAGATTTCTCCCCTCTTGTGTAACTAGCTATCCCATTTACCCAATTTAGTTTCTCTCCATTAAACAATCAAAGATAAACGAGGATTTTTTGATTTATCAAATTTGGAAAAGGTATATCCATCCGTCTAGTCACTTAGAATAAATAGTTATCGGTTTTGATTTCTTTTATATCTCCGTGTATCACAAAATAGTTGTTTATACTCTTCCAATTTGATGTAATCATTTAGTTTGGTTTTGAAGTTTAAATAAACCAATATATCTTCTTTTTGAAGACAAAGCATTAAAACCTGTGAGGAGAGTTGAATACTCTGGTGTACATCAACTTTGTGAAAATTACTTAAATATCATTAATCTCAAAAGTTGGGAGAAAGGAGCATCTTTAAATGTAAGCAGGTTTTTTCCACATCCACTTGAACCAACCTATGAGACAATCTAAATGAATTTGGAAAGAATTTTATGGTTGGTTAAATTTTATCTTATTTCCCAAATGGGTAAAAATCATTTTTTTATATATTTGGAAAACCGGTTATTTAATTTTATTATTGGCCTTTTTTGGAACTCTAACATGTTTTTATTATCCGAAGTTCAGGTTAATTTCAAGATTATCCGTTATTCTATTTATACAATCTATTGTGTTGAATTTTCACCTGAAAATGACAAAATCGTTAATAATATAAATCATCAATCCCACGAACATGGTCCGTCATTTTGTTCAGTCTCTTCTGTTTGTTAAGAGGTGTATTATCACCCTCATATCTTCCAATTCATTTCGAATCAATCTTGTAACGTAATTTCATTTTTGGTGTATTATCTCAAATAATTAATATTCCTTTTTTATTTTTTTTAATTATCATATTTGAAGATAATCTACAGAACATACATTGTTTATAGTCTTTTGACTGTGTTTAATCCCTGTCTTTCACAATGGCGGACAATTCTCAAAATTTGTCAATGTGGAGAAATCAGGAAATTCAAGAGGCTCAAAATCTCGTAACTATTCATCATTTATTAAGTAAAACTTCACTTTCATAATAAACTTCATTCTTCTGTGATCATCTTCGTACTTTCATTGGTGGCATTCACAATCATCTATAAAACTACTTTCATAACTAATCATTTGAACACAACTGCTCAGTGTCATAACTGTCTTTCTGTTCTAACAGGAACTATCATACTCTCATGATCTTCAAAACTTCAGTGAATAATGCTCATATTTAAATTTGTAGAAAAAAAAATCAACCATCTATATCTTATACTTTTTTTCATTACAATTCAAACTACTACAATTTTTATATTAAAGGTAATTTTAAAATGGTCCTTAACTACATTGAACGAAATGTCATTTCACCTGATCATATTAATATCCTTTATTATCAGGCTTTACATCTTTAGGGTTGTTGAAAAAATATACAAATTTTCTCCTTGCATATTAAAGATGGTCTTATTCTTTTCTTTCTGAGCTTCATCCTTGAGGTTTTTTCTTTTTTGGATATTTTTTCTTGTTTCATTGCTTTTTCTAGTTTTTGAACATATTGCCAGAAGGAGAGGAGAAAATTTTTGTTAGAGCTAGACTTTAATTTGATGTTCTTCCAGATATAATAAAAGCCTTCC
This sequence comes from Eptatretus atami, assembly GCA_035128595.1. Classification (NCBI taxonomy): domain Eukaryota; kingdom Metazoa; phylum Chordata; class Myxini; order Myxiniformes; family Myxinidae; genus Eptatretus; species Eptatretus atami. The sequence continues at coordinate 60,378,376 of CM068962.1, forward strand.
CTGAAGGAAATTGAAGAACTCATATTATTTCACCATAATTGTTTTTACATCCAATAGTTGTTGGATGTTTAATCTTTATTCACTTTATACATCATCAACAGATTTCTCAGTATCTTTTGCAAATGAAGAGATTGATTTTGGGGAAAAAAACCTTTTTGGGAAAACTTTGGGTTTTGTTTCTTTTTTGAAAATAAACATTGTATTTTATTAAGTGAAAAAAAGTTGGGAGGATAAAATGGTTTTAAGCACAGATTCACCTATAAATTAAAAAACGGAATTTTCATCAAGAACATTTTAAATTTTAAAGCAAAGTTTGTTTATATAAATATGGTGAATACAATGTAATGCAATGTTTGTAATCATGAAAATATAAAATGTTATAAAAACACACCTTCAAACGCAACAAACACACATCATCTTTTTCAGACAAATACTCCACTTGACCAAGAAACAAAACATTGGTGAATAGATGTGATAATGATATTCTTTTAAAATTTTTTATAATAAAACACCTTCAATCACGCAAGCACAGAACAATGAGAAAGGGAAGGTTGCCAACTAAAATCTCCATTGAAACAATCTGATGGGGCATTTAAAGGACATATAAAAATAAAGAATTGTTTCGCTTTCAAGAGCCGGGACCATCTACAATCATGGGCTTTTTTGATATGGTTAAAAACAAAGTATTGAAACTATAATTACACATTAGTGAAATGCAAACTTTTAAGTTTTTTATGGGAGTAAATTTGAATATGGGAAGGGAAGGTGATGAACTACTCCCTATATGAGGACAAACCCTCACTTATCTCATCATTTCCAAGATTTTTGTAAGATGTGATGTTTACGATGAACTCCAGAGACAAGAACAAGATGTTGATAATACTGTAGGAAGTTAGTGGATTGTCTATTACAAAAATAATCCTTTTAGATATCCACATCCCTTAAAAATCAGATCCTCTTCAGCGTCTCTTATATTGATTTAAGCAAAAGAGATAAAACTAAGAAAGCGGTTTTGTTTAATATTCAAACAAAGATAATAAATGTTTTCTATGGTCTGTTTCTAAGCTCACTTACTCCTCCACCAATGGGAAACCTGAAAGGGTTTGAACATTATAAGAAATAATACGAGAATACATTAAATGTTAAGGATTTAAAAGATTCCAATGTCATTGAGAGATATTCCTAATATTTGAGAAAAAAAGATTATTCAATCTATCTGTTAATGTATATGGATTAACGATACAAACAAAGTGCAGATATTAAAATTTCAAAGACTATAAAAATGACGAAACCACATTGTCTTTTTCTAGTTTACTTCAAAGGAAAATCACACCATTAGGCACTTTCATCAAAAAATTTATCAAGATTAACCAAATCACAACTATAACAAGAGAAAATGTAACAAACGTATCCTTGAAAGAGAATGGTCTCAAACTCCTTTCACACAAGAATGATCAAATTCATCAAGTCACCACACACAAATCATGCACAGCACAGATCATGCAAATTCAATCATCCACACACCACAACACAACCACACACTAGTCACCAATCATTCAACAGTCAACAC
>CM068962.1:60402501-60426532 GCA_035128595.1 Eptatretus atami
CTCTGGAGGATTCTTGGTCTTCGTGGGGTGCCACCAAATCTGATCGATCTGATGTTTGAACTACACTCTGGTACGGAGAGTGTTGTGAGATGTGGTGGTACTATCTCTGACATATTTCCAGTTGTTACTGGAGTGCATCAAGGATGTGTGCTGGCCCCCACACTTTTCAGCACTTGTATGGACTGGATTCTGGGGAGGATGACGGAAGATCAGCTGCGGTGTCATGTTGGTGAATGTCAAAGACCGGACTGATTGCAGATGATCGCATCATTTTGCAGAGAGATATACTTTGGACACCTGAGTCTGATGAGAGATCGAGCTACGTGGGATAAAGGGTTCTCTGGTCAAAACTAAGAAGCAGCTTATCGGTGAATTTGGATGCTGCTGTCCTGTCTGTGCCTGTTTGTGGTGAGGATGTCGAGGTCATGGTGAGATTCACTTGCCTTGGCAGTGATATTCACGTCTCTGCTGGCTGTGAGTCAGAGGTCAACAGACGTCTGGGTCGGGCCTGGGGAGTCATGGATTCACTGGATCATGGTGTGTGGCACTGCCGGTACCTGTGCAGGAGGACGAAAGTCTGAGTCTGCAGGTCCTTGGTGCTTCCAATCTTGCTCTATGGATGTGAGACATGGACTCTGACCAGGGAACTGAGATGGAGACTTAATTCCTTTGGTAGCAGGTCTCTTCAGAGAATCCTTGGCAATCACTGGTCGGACTTTGTGTCCAACGAGCAGTTGCTGAGAAAGAATCAAATGAGATTTGTTACCTGCTTAGTCCATGAGCGTCAGCTGTGGCTGCATGGACATGTGTCTCGTTTTCTTGATGCTGATCCTGCTCACCTGATTCTCTCAGCGAAGGAGTCTCGTGAGTGGTGGAGGCCAATGGGTCGGCCACGTGCCTTGTGGTTGCAGCAGATTGATCGGCATCTCAAGGAAATGGGCATGGGCCAGGCATCTGCCTGGGGGATGGCCAGACGGAGGCCCCTGAAGTACCGGCGGAAAGTGGACGCAGCGACGCGCTGCTCTGGCACATGCTCCCATACCTGACCTGACCTGTTGAATGTCCTTCTTGCTCGGTTGCTCAGTTTTGTCAAATGGCCAGCTCTCGGAAGAGTCTGAGTGGTTTCATATTCTTTCCATTTCCTAATGATGGAGCTCCCTGTGCTCTTGTGAACTTTCAACTCTCTATAAATTGTTTTATACCCTTCCTCAGATCTATGCCTCCTCACAATTCTATCTCAGGCTTACACGGACAGTTCCTTGGACTCCTTGGAAGATTTTCTGCTCTGACATGCACTGCAACTGTGGAACCTGATATAATAAGGTGTGTTTCTTTCTAAATGATGTCCAATCAATATACTTGGCCACAGATGGACTCCAATGAAGTTTTGGAGACATCTCAAGGATGATCAAAGGAAATTCGATGTGCCTGAGCTCAATTTGGAGTCATTGCAAAAGGCTTGCATCTTATAGGCCGGGGGCCAGTGGGACCTACCTTGCACTCCCCCTGCGACAATTTTTCACTGATGCCACAGTGTTCATATATATCCCAAGTATCAGAAAAAAGATGTTCATCCAAGTATCGCAAAATAAGATGTTCCCAGAAAAAATAACTCATTTGCACATGCATTTATATAAGCAGTTTCCAATGCAACCAATCCAAAAATGAGACGAATCTCACAAGATCGGCCAAATGCAATATCTTCTGTCAAATGTACACATAAAATCACAAAATTGTGTCAAATAAGGCTTATACCATTTACGTATTAAATTATTTTTGTTTCATCTAACTTGGCTCAATTTGCATATTATTAAATTTGACTTAAGGACAATAATTCCCACAAAAATGCACAGAATTTCCATTTTCTTTCCTTTTGCAATACACCGTCAGTTGCCAGATTACAAGCCAGGTTGCGAATCTTTTTATAATTTTTTTAATTTTTTAAGTAGATACTTAATTTGCATAAAATACAAAGCACAATGAATCGTTCGAAATCATGTTAAATCAAATTAATCATTTAACTAATTACCTGGAACCTGATATAATACAATAACTGCGACTGATGATGGTTGTGGTGTTTAAAGGCAACCATTACTCTTTCTGTTTGAGTAAAGTAGTGAAAATAGTTGTAAATGCATTGACATGCTAATTAGGTTCTGCCATTATGGAATTACATTTTGTAAATATCTCACCTTCTGGTACATGGACATTTGTAAATGAGGAGTTCTACACCTATGTTGGAGGGTCAATGAATCAAGAGTGAACAGATTTCCTTTGTTGTCAGAGATGTTGAATAGTTTTTATGGTTGATATGTTAATTATAATCCCCGATCACCAGTAAGGGGGATATATTGTTCTATTGCTTTTTGCGTGCATGTCTGTGTGTTGTCACTTTTCGCTTCCGTCGATGTAAAATGTGAGGTTGTATGGCTCTATAGCCTGGAGTGTAGGTATGCATGCTGTGATATCATAATCTACAGCTTGACATTGCTCCTTCAAGTTGTGATTGTGTAATTCTTATTGTCATATACAACAATACATTGAATAACCAATTTGATTTGTTTCTTGCAGTCATAGTGCGTGATGGCCCAATTCGTTGCACGGAGATGAACCTCAGAAGAGAAAGCAGAACAGACTGATGTCAGTGCAAAAAAGAGACAGATATGTATCCTGCATTGTGAGGAGCAAAGAGTGATGGATTCACCTATTTGTCAGACTTGATGGCTAAGTTGGAACAGTTCACTTGCGTCATGTATGGCAAGAGTCGATTTCAGGAAGTGGATGAAGTAAGGTGCTCATGATAAGGAGAAGTGTGGACAAGCCTCTGGACGCAGGCCGCAACATGACCTTGGGAAACTACCTCATATAGAAAGTGCTTAGAGCAGCACATCCGAAGAGCTAATTATCAAGCAGCTGTTTGGAAGCGTTCTCATATCGCAGATCCCAATATACCAGATGACATGCAGGAGCATGGCTGGACATCACAGATGGTGTTATGAGCCACTGTGGATATCAGGCGATATCTCTACCAAAGAAGTCGATTGGTTCACTGCAGAGGCACTGGAAGAAGACAGTGATGATGAGGATGATGACGACCATGCGAATGTGAAGATTGTTTTGGACATCATACATTGAATAGTATGATGGCCAATGAAGGACATAGCAAGCAAACTTCAGGGCTCAGAATCTGCGAAACTAAGGAATTTCTTTCTATATGGACTAATAGTTACTCGTAAACAGCAGTGATTTATAAACTGGTCGAGATTGTCAAACTCAGATGTGTGCTACGAAGTTTGCTAAGACCCAACAGATTGCAGATCATCTACTCATAGTTTTTTGCCATTGCATCGATCTACTTCATAGTAGAGTGCACATGCAGGCGAACAATGGAAGATAAACCATTTGTCAGATCTGGTTGTGGGCTAGTAGGCTTTCAAAACATTGGTAAACTCTGGAAGAAAGGGGATACAGTAAATATTGTTAGATAATGTTTTTATACGAATGCATTTCAAAGTGTGAGATCTTCAATTACTGCACTCAGATGACCATATGAATACATTTTGTGTATATGCTCTGCTTTTAGCCGCACTAATTACACATCACTTTTATCTTTTGTGCCTACAGGATAGTCACGTATTTCCAGCTCTGGTAGAGATACATATATATAAACATCATCACTCACTTATTTACATACCACTGCATTTAAAATATTAGTAACTTCATGGCCCCAATCCTATCAAAATATGTAGTCATGAGATGCTACGTGAAACTCAAAACGGAGGACACACGCTCCGGCATTTCTTTCATGGGGAAAAAAAATGTATAGGAAATTCATTTTCTATGATTTTTGCATTTATTAAGCTATCCAAACATTATTCTACATCTCTGACAACAAAGAATATGGTCACTTTATTCCTTGACCTCCAAACATTATGTGTAGATTCCTCATTTAAAACAAACAATTTCCATGTACCAGAAGTTGAGATATTTTACGAAAATGAGAATTTCCATAATGGTGGATCCTAATTAGCATATCAAGCATTTAAAATTATTTCCACTTACTTTTACTCCAAACAGAAAATTATTATGTTTCCCTGAAACACCAACAGACATCATAAGTCACAGTTATGTATTATTATTCAGCCCAGGTAATTAATTCTATTGATTAATCTGATTTCGCATGATTTCGAACGATTCATTGTTCTTTGTATTTATGCTAATAAGCCTACTCTTAAAAAATTCAAAATTTTAATATAGTTTTTGCCAACCTGGCTTGTATCTGGCAACACTTAAGTAATGTTTTTTTGACAAAAAAAATGACATGTGTGGTAATTACAAGGAAAGAAATGAAATTCTTGCATTTTGTGGGATTATTGTCCTTAAGTCAATTTAATAATATGCAAATGACTAATTAGCATAAACAAAATTGATTTTAATTCGTAAATGTATAAGCTTATTTGACACCAATTTGTGATTTTATGTTTATATTTGACAGAGATATTGACATTTTGCCGATCTTTGTGAGATTCGTCTATTTTTGATTGTTCCATGGAACAGCTTAATAAAGCAATAGTGCAAATGAGTTATTTTCTGGGAACATCTTTTTTTTCTGATACTTGGATATATATGAACACTGTGGTATTAGTGAAAAATTGTCGGGGGGTGCATGGTAGGTCCCACTGGCCCCCGCCTATTAATGATGACGCAAAACATTTCAGCTTTTCATTTTTAATTAATTTGTAAACATTCCAAAAAAAAACTTGCACTTTGACATTATGGGTAATTTGTGCAATCACCTGAGATCAATTTGGAGTGTCATAGCAAAAGGGTTGTATCTTAATGATTGACGGAAAACATTTCAGCTTTTCATTTTAATTAATTTGTAAAAATTTCGAAGAAACTTTGCACTTTGACATTATGGGGTATTTTGTGCAGATCAATGAAAAAAAATCTCAATTTAATCCATTTTAAATTCAAGCTGGAACACAACAAAATGTGAAAAAAGTCGAGGGGTTCGAATAACTTCTGAAGCACTGCATGTACGAGTTCATGAAATCGAGAGTATGAATTATGTCCATTCTGTCAGAGATATTCCCTCTTTGTTTTGTTTCTTTTTTAAGGCGAAGTATAATTTGCCTTTTCCATGCTCATTATGGCTGAGAATACAGAAGAACAAACACACAAAAAACTCCCCTAATGAACCAACACAACTAGTGGGATTTCAACAGATCAGAGAGCTTGGGCATGAGGAATGTTTCAGTTTCACAAAGAACGTTTGGGTTGATGTCTCCACTTATTAAAAGAGGTCAGCAAGGTCTAATTAAATGGCCTCTCAGGATGGTTGAATCAAGTGAATGTGAAGGTAAGACTATCAAAGCATTGAGCTGGAGATCGAAAATAAGACGATCAAAGAGGGTAAGAAATAAGTGGGGTTGGGTGGAAGGGTGGTACTGGGAGGAGTTGAGGGAAGAAACAGTGGAGAACTGAAGATGACTAGATTAAGGCATGGTGTGAGTAAAAATGAATGAAAAGTGGAAGAAAAGTGAATACAGGAAGACAGAGGAGGGATGTCATGTTGTCATGTTGCAGTGAATGCAACAGGAGCAGATGGGATAGTGAGAGGTTAGGACAGTCCATGTTTTTGGTCTATGCACTTTGGAGCTACATGGTGTGCCCAAAACAACCAACTAGAACAAAGAAACCACTTAGAGGATATTAAATACCAACTCATTGTTTGGAACAAGTGGTATTATTAATTTTGGAGTTTTCCTAGGATGTCTATTATTTGGAACATCTGTTTAACTGGAGATCAATATATGATTATATCACGATGCCTGGTGTTGGGCTTAATTGTTTGGGTGGTGGGCTTGGGATCAAGGATCCTGGGTTCAAATGCCACTTGTCTGTTGAATTAATACCAGGTGGGTTGACTGCTTGTCACCTTCTGAGGTAGGCAAAAATGATTGCAGCTGCTGTTATCCTGTGTTGGAGTGGTGACCTGTCCAGGATTTGTGCCCAATAGCCCAGGAAACTGCTTAGGCAGAACCAACGCTCTGCACAGAGTATGGTCCCAATTCATTGATGTCCACATGTATACCTACAGTAGTCTAGAAATATAACATGTGCATTATGCACACTCATTTAAAACAATATAAAAATAGAAGGGCACTTGGGTGGAGTGTGTGTCTCTGCCATGCAATGCCTGATCCAGTAGAACATATGAGCCCAATAAACTCTTTGAAATATTTTGCCATATATATCGTCTTTAACCCCATCTGTCAATGGTGAAGAATCACTTTAAAAATTCTAGTAGCTGGATCCGGAATCGGAATCTTCTCAAAATCGAAAGCAGTTCGTTGTTGGCGCACACCCAACCTGTCCACAAAATTTCATCTAAATCTGTACAACAACTTTTTGAAATATCCTGTACACAAAACAAACAAAGAGACAAAAAGGGGTGAAAACGTAACCTCTTCCACCCTCGGTGGTGGAGTAATAATAGATGCAATGCTCTGAAAACTCCTTAGTTTGAACAAAAAATTTAAAGTTTTGTCAGAAACGTTATTTGCATTATTTCAAAAATGTGCAAAAGTTTATTTCCAGTAAAACGGAAAACCCACCTCGTGTCGGGTAAGACATGTTGGCACAAACACCTCAAATTGTATAATATTCATGCGTGCCCACGTGTCATTGAAACTGTCTTGGCCCAGGTGGACGAATACTCCAAAGTCTTCCACCTTTCACCAAACAAAGATTTGTTGGGAATGAGTGACAAACATCAGCCACAAGACATTCTTCTCGACCACTTCTGACAGTGCAATTGCACAAAAAAAATGCAGGCCTTCTGGGTGCCAGTCACCCGAAGCTGTATCACCTCACCAAATTGGTCAGAAGGCTCAAAGGTCTTGCACACACCTATTGACATGACATCCAATAAAATGCAATTGCTCGCATTTGAGGATCTCTCCTGAGTTAATTGCCAAATTTTGTCTTGAATGATGAGATAAATAGTAAGAATAAAAGAATTTTTTAATGTTCTGAAATGCCTCATTCGATTTGGTTAGCGTTGGTGAGAAATACTGGAGATTGCTCAAATAAATACAATAGAATGCTTTGTATTTAAAAAACTCGGATGTTGTTACGTGCAAAGGAAACAGTACACCAACGGGCGACGCAGGACACGAGCAGACGCTCCTTTAGGGAACAGAGTGGTTGCTGTGTTTTGTCACTAATTATGTGTTTGTCATCGGGGACTATTTCAACAGTCCCATGCAAAATATATTAGCATTATTCATTATTCTCCAGGATCTGGGGCACTCTAATTATTCCAATACACTTATTTTATTCAATATGAAGAGATGGCAGAGAGTTTTCGCGCCTGATTTTCATTATTTTATGCTTCTATTTTTTTTCTTGAAAGTATTTTATATGTCATAACATATTAGCCGTGAACGCAATGGACAAAGTTTAAAAAGAAGATTGAAAAAGCATTTCATCTGTTTGCCATGTATTCATGATGGGGCATTTATATAGTTGGCTGCAGGCTCACTGAATATAAATAACTTATTTTCTAGGTCTGATGAGCAGAGTGAAGTCATTAAAATGCAGATTTTTAAAAGTTCCAGCTTTAATTGGCTTACACTGGAACATGACACATTGTAGAGCCACGCATATGTATCCTCTATGAGTGTATGCAAAAATTAACTATGACACAATTTAGCTTCTTTTACAGGCTATTCAGCAATCTGCAGTAAAATAACTAATCAAATTAACTTTTAGTGTCTTGCATTTAGTTTTTCTTCTTCTTTTTTGTTGTTGTTCAGCTTTACTCTTCATACTTTATCGTGCATTCATTTTAAGCATCAGTGAAACGATCTCACGCATTCAATCACTTCCATCACACCTCATAATAGTCGGGGCCGATTTATGAGTATCTCTTTAGTGCAGCTTCCTAATAAATACTCTGCTATTTCTTCATCCTTTCTGATTTTTTGGAGACTTAAGGCTGACAGTGTTCGGCATTGAACTAGACCAGATGTGGATGGGAAAAGAGTGTTGGGGGAGTCACGGGTGGGCATGGGGGTATGAATGAGGAAGCATAGCGCCAGTATGGTTTGCTCCGTCTGGTTCGGATATGTACGGGCGGGTGACCATGCAAGAGCTGGGTGATCATCGTGCTCCGATTCCCTGCTCAGCATGATTGTTCTATTGTCTGAATAAGGTTGTTTTCCACTTGTTAAGATTGGTGCTTGGGCGTTGTGCAGTTACTGGGAGATTCCTCATAATCTTAGTGGCACAGACTCACTCATTTCCCACATTGTCACTCACATTTAAACTGCCTTCCACATCTTAAAACATGTGTAAATGTAAAACTCTTACTATTACAACTAAACTAAATTACGTCTTCAGTTTGTCTGAATTCATCACAGCTTATTGTGGAGTCATTCACGGCACTTTTTCGGCCAAAGACTTTCACGATCAAGATTGCCAGACTGATATGTGACTAAAGGTGGCAAGAATTTGGTAAGTTTTGTCATGGTACCGGCACGATAAATCGCACTACTCCTCATAAAAGACACCAAGTGATTTTTAACATCCACTAACCAACGAACAGTCAGGTTACACATAATGAGCATGGAAAAGGTGAGTATTACTTCACCTCGATGGAAGAAGCACACATTTGATGTCTCGGCCCAAAATGCAAACCAGGATGCGAGTTTAGAGCTTTGCCGAAATTCCAATCCAAGATGAGAGCAGCTCAAAAGTTAAACATATACCTTTAAGCTATCGTGCAGCCCACAGGTGTAAATCTCTCTCTATCGAGTGCAGCCTGTGGCTGCTGGTTGCATCATGGTGGGACGCGGCTATGCCGCTGATGCAGTGTCCCCCTTACCATTACACTGGTTGCTCATTTTGCCGACCTCGGAAGGAGGACAGCGTGAGTCAACCTCCTGGTGTATTTTAATTCGCGCGCCCAACGGGCTTGAACACAGGACCCTAGGATCCCCAAGCCACCACCCGAACCACGAAGCCAACACCAGGTTACAGGTTGTAAATATGTATATAAATATGAGCAAGGCCGTAGGCCCCAGACCCACTTTTTGTTGCATTGTGTCTTGCTCTATTTTTCTTATTTGAGATTCTGGCAACGGGAAAGAGTACAGAAAGGCTGCACGTCAGAGCCAATGGCAGTGCAACTAAGCTCACATAGCCAATCAGCAGCATATCACGATTTGTGCCAAGCTCCAAGAAGCAAGCTCACAATTGCTTTGTCTGGACATTTATCAATGTGAATAATGAAAATGTTTTTGTCCAAAGCAAATTTTCTCTTCCCTGCACTGCATGGGTCCTTGGATTAATATGGTCCCATTTTTAAACTTTGTGTGACCACTGGTGTTGGAGGAGATGCAAAACTACACAATATGTTGGACCTTATTATATACCAGCAAATACCACCATGTCGCTCTCCGATGTGAAATACACGGAAGGGGGGGTGAGGAGAGAGGGGGTGAGGGGGAGAGAGAGGGGTGAGAGAAGGGGTGGGAGAGAGAGAGGGTGGGAGAGAGAGAGGGGTGGAGAGAGAGGGGTAGGAGAGAGAGAGAGGGTGGGAGAAGAGAGAGAGAGAGAGTGGGAGAGAGAGGGAGAGAGAGAGAGAGAGAGGTGGGATAGAGAGAGAGGTGGTGATAGAGAGAGAGAGGGGTGGAGAGAGAGAGAGGGGATAGAGAGAGGTGGGATAGAGAGAGTAGGGGTGGAGAGAGAGAGAGGTGGGAGAGAGAGAGAGAAGCTGCAAGAGAGAAGAGAAAGAGATGGGGGGGGAGTTTCTCCCAACACCGCAAAACTGTGTCTCTCCTAATCGGTGTCTGGTTACGAAAGATAGACAATGCATTTTTGGCATATGATGCTTTTGGTTTTCAACAAATATGTTTGCAAACAATGGCTGAATTGGACACAATTTGTATTGTCCTAACTACAACACACTAGGATGTCTTGAGTCTATAATCCCAACAGAATTTCCCCCTTCCATTGGCATCCTCAGACATATTGCTTGAGAAAGCACTTGCAAGTAATGCGCAAAGCCGGATCTGCTTCCTCTGTTTATTAATAGGGCACTAGCAGGTCAATGCAACACTTCACGAGCTGTTGCATTGGCTTAAATAGCACCAGTTGGTGCGTTAGAGTGGAACCAAAAATACTCACCGCATTGCCAACGACTGGGAGACAGAGAAGTGTTCAACTTCAGAGTTTAGCTGCAGACATTAGAGTTTGCTACAACAAGCCTGTGATAGGTATTGAGGTAATATAAGCACATCTGGAAGACCCTGCAGTTCTCCGCATCATCCTTCAGCAACCATCACGAGCACATGGTCAAATCTCTTGCCACCACCAGCGTTGGAATATCCAAGTCCAACATGACCTGTGGGTGCCTGAAACAATGAACCAGCCACCCCTAATCCATTGATTTTGCAAAGTCAAAAGAACATAGTCTGTTCTTGGTTCACAGTCTCAGACCATGGGACCACAATTTGTTTCCTTATTCATCCTTATGAGTATCCGATTAGATGCAATTGAATATCCCCCAGACAAGAAGAATATATCGGCATGGGACACTGATAACCACAAGACTCGAGCACAGCATAGAGCATCTCCTTCATGGTGAGATCAATGGCCTCAGTTGGAGAATAAACAGATATCAGGGAAACATCCGCAAGAGTTGACTTCCTCTGTCTCATAATACGCTCGTTGGCTGGTGTACCTCAAATTATCATGAGGCAGCTTATTGGACACATTACAGCAACTCCATGGGAAGGTAACCATCAGAGCGACAGGCCAGTAGAGTGTAACCACCCATTCATGATCTCACCACTATCCGTGTCCGACTCTCAGAGGAGTGCCTGCGAATACCGATGTCAAAAAGCATGAACTCAGATGTAGCAGGAGAGAGGTGATTATCCTCTCCTAGAGATAGACATTCTGGGCACCCACCTTAGGAGACTGCCAATCTAATGATGACACCTCAGCACCACCCCGATACACACCACTGCAATCCGACCCAAGACGTTAACCCGTACTTTTCCCTCCCTCATCAGGAAATGGGTCCCAAAGCTTTTCCCCAATCCCTATCAGTGACTGTGTCTGTATGAAGGGAAGCTGCACAGGAGTACTCCCACAGAGTGGGTTTTTCAATTTGTATTTGCGTGGGTTTTGTGTTTCGGGTGGAGATGAATGTTTTATTGGCCGCGAGTGCGCAAATCCTGCACCAACCTACTTAGGAAAAAGATACCAACTTACAGCAGGAGTCCACAGACACAGATTGCACCACATGTGAATGGCCGTTGGGTTTCACAGGAGCGCCGCCCTTTTCCTAAGAAAGCTATAGTAAAAGTACAATTCATTGCTATTTAATACTAATTGAAAACGTTGTTCTATTCTTGGCAAAAATCAAAAAGGTGGCTTGAAGATGGCCTAGAGGTATTCACCACTGCCTCTGAGCTATCTAGCCGGGTTTAATCTCAGCCAGCTCACGAAACTGAAATCCTGGCAGTCTCATGTAGGACAAGGCATTGATGTTGTGCTGTCCGTGGGGATGGACTGAAACGGGTGTCTCACGTTCAGTATTATGGTGTTGATACATAGATCCCAGTGTTCCTTCCATGAACAGTAAGCGAGCCATCGGCTGCACCCTCAAAAATTACATATTCCTGCCCCGAAACAACGTGTACAATGCAGAGTGGACACCCCACACCCTAGCCAATGAGCTATTTACAAATGGCATGCTGCATATGACAGAAGACACAAGAAAAAAAAATGTTGTATTGGAAAATCATTTAAAAAGAAATATGTTCATCAAAAAAAGTATTTAATGTGTTGTTACATAAATTAAAAGCTGTTCACATTTTCCAAAAAAAGCAAAAAAAACACCAAAATTTCGATTTCCAATAACCGTCACGAGAGCTCAAATACAATAAGCACTCAGCAGAGAACATAGGCGGATCACCAATAACAGAACTAGTGTGGCTTAGTGGTTCGGTGGTGGCTTGGAACCTGGGCTCCTGAGTTTCAAGCCCATTGGGCCGTGAATTGGATTACACCAGGGGGTTGGACCAGCCTGTCATCTTCGAGGTCGGCGAAACGAGTACCAGTGCTTCAGCGACACAGTACGCGTTCCAAGAAATGATTAGTACCCGGCAGCTAAGCTTAGCATACGCAAAAGAGAAGAAGAAAGAGAAGAGACAGAAGAAGTACCAATAACCGTCATGGATGAAAGTATTAAAAGCTCAAAAAAGAAACATCACCCTCCCCATGCAAAGGCATGCGATGATAGCACACTCAATTGACGTAATTGGGAAAGTGAGAGGAACATAGAGGATAGGAGAGAGATAGAAAAAACAATCTTCAGCCACAATAGTTATGTCTTATCATCATCACTGCCACCAAACTCTTTAATTTGAGTATCCGTGCTGCCAAGCAGACCAGGCAAAGGTTATCGTGGTGGTTTGTCATTGCCTTCCCAGCAGCCAATGGATGAAATCAACAGGACGTTGTTGTCAGAGTATGCATTGCTGCTGGGAGGCAGGGCGATGAAGTTCCAGCATTCATCCCATTCATCACAACAAAAGAAAAAGAATCAGTCAGAAGGTTAGAATAGTCCTCTTTTACTCTACGACAAAGTGTTAACGCCTGAACATCAGCCTTTGTTTTCGCAGTGGATAACATACTTGATCAACCATCCTTCTGTTATCCATTATTTCCACCTGTCCACCAACACAGATCGACACAGCTTCACAGCAAGACTAAGTTCTTTTTTCACAGTCAGGGCAGAATTTGAAATTTGTTCATTGGATGCCAGAAATAACTCGACCACTCTATGAAAGACACCAGGGAATCTTTAACTCCACCAACAAACCAGTGCCAGCACACGCCATCTTTTGATGTCAGTCGAATGCGACGATGATGATGTCAGCTCACCGTTACATCGAAACACCAGGGTGACCAGTGATATAGCTGGCGTCGAGAATCAAACCCCAGCTAGACAGCAAAGAGCGAAAGTTGCAAGTGTTCTTACACATAAAAAACACTGATAAGAATTTCAACAAAAATCATTTGTAGAATGCAAAAAATATTTCCCAAAAGACCATTCTTTGTTTGAAGATAAATTAAAAGAATTTGTTACAAAGCAAACACTGTGTGAAACCTGAAGAGATTTGCAACTTCTATGGGTTTATCAGGCAGAGTGCCAGTGGCAATTAGGGTTCATTTTTACCGCATGTAAAAAGCATTTGTTCTGGCTAAATCCTATCGCCAACATCTGCTGCTTTTTAAAAGTAGGCTTCGGATTGATGTCCGAGGAAATGCAAATATCTCTCCTCAAGATTCCTAATAATTATTAAAACAGCTCGTCTTCAGGGTATAATTGGTCACAACACAGGTGTAAGCAGCAAAAATTATTTGGCACAAAGCCTCAACAACAAATCTTGGGTTATTTCAATTCTGTGAATGTTCCTTGAGATGTGTGAGATTCGAGGCGGGTGGAAATAAACAAGGGATGAACCATAAAGCTTGTTTCGGAACACATTACTTCTGGGGTGACACGACAAGCTCTGTGCTTTCAAGTCTCCGGAATAATTTACTTTCGGTTTTCTACCTCTCTCTGTTGGTCATATGAGTTCTAGGACTTAAATTAAACAAGGAAATTAATGAGTGATCATTGAACTACTGCTATGCCTCTGAGCCCCAAATCACCTATACTGTTGAAAGAGCAGCCAGGAAACGTCATGATGCAAGTCTTTCCATGAAGCACTGGAGTGAGTAAAAGACTGACGCAACTACATATAAATATATATGTATAGATATAATATAATATATATATATAGATATATATATATATAACATAATAATTGTATGGTCTTGGCGGTAGTGAGAAATTTAAGAGAATTTAGGATGAATAGAGTTTTTGTCCGATCGGATGTGTAGGACACATCTCGATGTATAAGTTGGGAAAACTGTGAGTTTAATTGTTACGTTTCACCACAAGGGTGGTGCAGTTTTAATTAGGATAGGATAACTCCAAAGTTCCCCAGTATATGATGCCCAAGTGACTTTTACGGATGTTTTGTGTTACACCATAGCAAGAACCATACAACTGAGCTGCCATGACCAATTAGAAGAGCCCCACCTCCAAGAGTGGCGGCTGGCAAATTACGCCCCCGAAGCTGCTGATTGATGGGCGTATATCCAGACTTGAGCAGGCTATGCCAAACAGGTGAGAATCCCCACCTCGGTTTTGCGCGAACAGCCCCGCCCGACGGTGGAACGTTATTCGACGGTGACATCATGATAGAGTTCAGCAGAGAACACACAATGCAGAGAGAGAGAGGGACGAACGCGTCGAGAGAGAACATAGCTAGGAGAGGCAGTATGAACAGGCTTTATGACTGCTTTGCTTGATGAATAAGTAGATGCACGATCTGCTATTCATTTGAGTGCAAATTGCGCTCGGTACTTATCCTGAGCAAGACGCTGACTTTGGCTCTTGATTGTCAATGAGAGATGCGACCACAGAACCCGTGATCGTCACGAAAGGTATGTGCCATTCTGCAAAGAGTGTATCAGCATGGGGATTAGATGGAAGGAGCTGCACACACGTCGGTGAAACTTGTGTGAATACTGCTCGCGAATTGCCTGAACGAATTTCTCGCTGCAAGAGAGTGGCTTGGCGCCATTTTGCACATCGTCGACACGTGCAAGACGAAGCAGCTCAATTCCACTTCCATAGACCATCTCCGGACCAAGCTAAGTGCTAAAATAAGGAAGGTTTTCATTAGGATTTTGTTTCCCTTTTCTGTTTTAAGTCGTGTAGAGCGCCTCAATTTCGACTTTAGGATTAATTACCTCACATATTAATTATTATTTTATTATTTTTCCTTGTAAATATTTATATTGTCATTAAATTCCCGTTTATTTAATTGCTGTGTCTGTGTATTTGGTGTTGGTTTGAAAAATAACCCCCCCCGTGCTGTGCATCCATCTGTAGCCTCCGTTCGCTTTGCCATTGCGCCCCACCTTCTCCCGATTAATAATTTCCAAGGATCCACATGTCGCGAAAGGAAAAAAACCACTCGCTATTCCGGGCCTGGCGCGTGTTTGACCTGCCCGTCACCAACTAATTTTTGGTCAGGGATTACATTTACCATGAGACCCTCACAAATAACACAACACAGAGTATAATATATAAAATATATATATACTATATATATATATAATATATATATCATTATATATTGTGCGGACGACGGGACTGAGACACCAGCTTAGTCAACTCAGGGGATTATCCCGGTGTTCTTGGAAGAGCGGACCTGGGACCAGGTGCCTCACAACTTAAACGTTGTGTACGATGCGTTGATTAAAACCACGAACGTCACCCATAAACCACCGTTCCAGTTGTCCACCATCAAATGGTGCGTTTACCTCGAGTCAGTGGTTACCTGAGTGGAGCACGCCTCGGCAAACCCAATGTTACTCGATTAGATTTAATTCGGCAGCGGCCGAGCGTTTTAACGCTGGTGAGTGCCGACTATTTTTGGTGAAATCTTGTAATACTTCCCATTCTATTCTCGTTCGGACAATGCTGACCAACGGAAGGAAAGGACAAACCCATGGACAGGTTGAAGTCGACAACTGCATGTTATTAAATAATAAATAATAAATAAAAGCTTTTTATTCTGAGTTAATTAAATAATAAATTCAAGGCAAATCGAAATGACTATTATCAGGCAAACAATCAAAAGCAGGAAAAACAGAGAGCAGATACTTTCAGGGGCTTGACTTACTTACAACGTATTCACACAGACAAGTAGTACACGCAGATCATTCAGCTGTGGGGGGGGGGAGAAGAGTCATCACGCTCACAGAGAGTAGTCGGCCCATGAAGTTGAAAACGTCCTGAAATGTGTGCGGCGGGGTCCCGTCCGTCACAGCACACAGCTTGCCAGCACAAACTCGCCAACAGCAGTTGAATCCAGTCGACATTGGAGGCACCGAGATCGTCTGTCGTGGGTTAGACCTGTGCTGCGACACGGCAGCTTCTCACACTCACGAACTGGGTTTGAGTCTAGGACCCACACGGTGCAAGCGGTGACTGCACCACGCCTCACTGTTGGTGACCGAGCCAGCCTCACTCCGTTGTCGGTGCTGCTCACACCTCCACACACGCACCACCGCTCGCTTGCTTGCGCGCTCCATCGTTCCTCACTTGCGCTGCTTCCTCTATGGCTCGCTTCTTCCTCGCGCGCTTCAACTCGTCGCTTTCTTTTCGCTTCCTCTTGGCTTTCTTTCTCTCTTCTTGCCACTTTACACGACTCGCTTCTTCTGTGACGCGCTTTACTCCCGCTTCTTCCTCACTTCTCACATGCTACCTCTCTCCTTACTTCCTCCCCCCCGCACTTCAACTCTCGCTTTCTTTTTGGCTCGCTGCCCGCTTCTTGCTCACTTTCTTTCTCGCGCGCTTTCCTCTCTCGCTTTCTTCTCTTCTCTCTGCTTTCTTTACCTTCTGTCACGACCTCAAAATTCTTTTAATATATGCGGCCTTGTCTCCGGTGGCGCAGAGTCCCCCAAGCTCACACACCCCACTTGCGCACCGTTTACCATGACGAACAGTGCGCTCGAAAAAAAGGCGGCATCGGCGCTCTGTTAAAAATAGGGTGTGTTAAAACGATGCTGATGGAAAAATAAGGGGCACCACGCTCCGAATAAATTGTGTAAACGTGTATCTGTCGTAAAGAAAAAAGCTTCCCTAAGAGAGGAGCGATTTCGTACCCTTAGTCAATGCATCTCATTAAAATCCCATTAGACATGGGTTGGCTAATCTGAACATGCATTTAAAGAAATAAGTCTGAGGACCGGATGTGTGGATGCATTCATCAGACCGATTCTGAAAACCTGACACTAAGAGAAACATATGGAGTGTGACTAGCCTCTCTCATCCAATTGTACGAATAGTCACACCAGTGTCAACTCCACACAGAGGCTTTAGACCCGGTGACTCTGTCAAAGACACAAAAATTTTATGTTCATCATCAGGTTACATTGAAACGGAAAACCACATTCGATTTGTTTATTTTGACCTCATTCAGAATGGTATCCATAAATATTCAAACCAATGATGACACATTTTTTCAATTTATACATCAGATATACCTCCTGACTGTTGTGAGCATCATTGGGATTATTCCTCACATGGTGAAGGCATAATCTGCCACAGAACAACATCGGTCTGCAACCAGACAATTTTTAAAACCAATCACATCAAGGCACGTGATTATAACCACGGGAAAATAAAACATTAAGGAGTTGTTGACGAGCACCCGCTGCATCCCCATTGGACACAATCCCATTGGGGTGCAGATGGTAGTGATCTGTGCGTATTATCTGGTTTACCATGTGAACATAATCCATGCAATGATCAGCCAGTAAAGTCAGGAGGTGCGTCTGATGTACAACGAGGAATGTGGTCATCATTGGTTAGATATTAGCGTATACCATCGAACCAGCTCTCACTCACGAGCTTACGCTCAGAGCAGCATGTTCGCTTGCGTTCCATTTTTCCGCCGGTTACTCCAGAGGCCTCTGTCTGCCATCCCCCAGGCAGAGCTGGGCATCCCCATCTCTGGAAATGCGATCAACCTGCTGCACACCACCCGAGGCACGTAGTCGACCCATTGGCCACGCCCCAATTATGAGAACTCCCTCCTGACGCGCAGAATCTGGGTGAGCCAGGGGATCAGCATCACGGAAAAACGAGCCACATGTCCACACCGCCGCAGCTTGATGCTCTACGGACTTATGCAGTACCAAATCTCATTTGGTTCTCTCTCAGAAGCGCTCGTTTGGACACCAAAGTCTGACCAGCCGGATTAGCGAAGGATTATCCGAAGAGACCTGGTACCAAAGGTATGAATCTACTTCAGACTTCGGTCAGATCCAAGTTCATTTCTCTCCGCCACAGTTACGCAGTTGCACAACCCATTATCGTGAATCCATGACTCCCGGCCCGACCAGACGTTTACTTACCTTGACTCACAGCCAGCAGGACATTGAATATCACTGCAAGGGAAGTGAATCTCTCCACACCTCACATCCTCACCACAACAGGACAGACGGATGAGCAGCATCCAAGAGTCATTGAAAGCCTGGAATTATTTTGACCAGGAAACCCGTAATCCCAGGGCTCCGACTCCTCATTCAGCACTCAGGGCCCACTAAGGATATCTAAAGTCTGCAAAGATGACTTGCATCATTTGCGAAATCAAGTCAGAGATCTTGACCTTCCCAAATGATGCACCGGCTTGATCTCTCCACTCCTCCAAATCCAGTCCATAACAAGTGCTAAAAGTGTGGGGCCATGAACAACTGAAAGAATACAGTCAGGAAATTGTAACCACCACATCTCCAGCTCTCGATACCAGAGTAGATTCAGACATCAGATCGACAGTTTTGCTCACCCACGAAGACCAGAACTCCAGAGGCATCCTGATTCACTGAATCAAACACTTTTCGAGAATCAAATAGCTGCAGCAGCCCCTGCCAACTTCTGTCTGCGTGTCGGTGAGGACACAGAGCAAGCGATGTCGCAATCGTTGGTCTTTGGTGAAGCCTGACTTGATCGGAGCTTTGCTAAGCAATGGTGCGAACCCTATCAATAATTATCGAGGAAGACCTTGCCGGCACTGAGGCAGCTACACCTCGGTAGTTGTTGAGTCTTGGCGATCACCTTCCCTTTCAGAGAGGACAACCAGCCCCTTTTCAGTCGTTGGATGACTGATGCCTGTTTTCCAGGCAGAGCACAGAATGCTGCAACGCCACCGAGTGCAGCATTTCCACAGCCTTGAGAAGTCAGCATGGATGCACAGATCCTGGATTTTACCCCTTTCAACACTGTTATCACCGCAGCTGTGGTTCCGAACGAAAGGTGGACACAGTTGATTGGAGGTCACAACGTAGATTGTAAACCCCTGACGTTCCAACCTCGAGCTGGTGATCGCCTTACAACGCTCAAAGTAACCGGCCCAGCGGACCTTCACTTCGGACTCCTCTGTCAAGGTTACCCCTCTGCTCTACTGTAGACACCGAGGGATGGCTTGATGAAGCAAATGCGCGAATTCCCCTGTGAAGCAGGAGAGAATCACTTGACAAGGTGATGCCCTACCCCTCAGAGATCCTTGCACAATAGCCTCCTTGCACCCGTAGCGCACGTACAGTTTTTATGCTCAGCTCACTGACAGTCAGCTTGCCATTTAGGCTGGCCTTCGCTCTGTGGTTCTCAATTGTTATCCATGTCCCGTGAGAGTCAAATCCCTTTGCCGACGTGAGTTCCAGACATCACCAGCACATCAAGGACGGTGGTCTTGAAGGCACTCCACAAACTCTTCAGAATCTCCCAAAGCACGCAAGACACCCAATTCTCCACTCGCTGTTCGCAAACTCCTCAGTTACCCCTCATCCTTCAGCTTGCCAACATCCAGCCTCGGCTGTTGCGATGGTACCATTCTCCTGGATTAATGTGCAACTTTTTAGAGTTGCTACAACAAGCGGTGGCATATTGAAGAACATAGCACTCCGAACGCCTGCAGTCTGATCATCCTCCAGTGACCATCAGCGAGGACTTAGTTTCAACTCCTTGCCACACTGCCAGCATTGGTACAAGTTCCAGCGATGAGCTTTAGGTACTGAAACCATGAACCGTCCACCCTAAGTTCATGACTTCTTACAAATCAAGGCTTAGTCTATTCAGTTCAACAGGTACATGTTTACGGAGTTGCTGTTGATGGGGGTCATGGTCAAGAGGGTTGTTGGGAGTGTGTTTTAAACAAGCCCATGCCCCCCCCTGAGGAAGAAAAGGGAAAAAATTAACAACAGACTCAAAATCTACAAAAACAAACTCCAAAAACTTACAAATAAAATAAGAAATCATTTTTAAAAGAACTAAAAAACAAACATTCAAAAAAATAATTTCATAATTAAAAACTTTTTGCATTTTCTTCCTTGGATTCTTAATGTAGATGGTTGTGTCGTGCTCGCGCAGGCATGATCGAAAATTGCCTTCCAACCTGTGTCGGATTTCCTTGATAATTCTTGCTATCCTTGTTATCCTCCAGCGGGACTATCACTGAACAACATGATCATTCTTTGCCACACCACCAGCTGGAATACCACGTCAGCCGAAGCTTCGTGGGTGCTGAAACATGAACGCCCACTAAGTTCCATGACTTCTTACAAAGTCAAGGAATCTTATGCTATCAGGTTCACATTCCTGACCATGGGCACCAACACTTGTCTCATAACCATCCCTTCAGTTCCAGTCGATGCATTGAATCCCCCAACGCGAGAAGTGTATGTCTGGGCATGAATCAAACCACAGACTCGAGCGTGCATAGAATGCATCTTTCACCGGTGAGATCATGGCCTCGTCGGAGCATAACAGCAGACATATGGGAAATGACACCCAAAGAGTGACGAATCCTTATTCTCATAGTTTACGCTTCGTGACGCGTTTACCTCACATTTTCATTGAGTCAGCTTATTGGACACAGCTAGAGCAATCCTTGGGCATGGTAACCATCAGATGCGACCATACCAATAGTGAGCTAACCACCCGCCATGATTCGCAATCCGGGTCTCCGAAACCTCAAAGAGTGTCGTGGGCAACTTATCTAAGAATATAGCATAACAATTGTGCATATTTGTGAGGAAAGCACAAATTTAGCACACTAGTAGCCTCCACTATTATGAAACAGATTTGATATTGGCCATCTCAAATATTATGGCATGGAAAATGCTGCCACAAGCCATCAGCGGCTGGAATTTGAGATGCCCAATATCAAAATCTGTTCATAATATTTAGGCTCTAGTGTCAAATTTGGTGCTTTCCCACAAAATGCACAACTGTTATGCTAAGTTGCCCCACTAGTGGGCAACCTTAAGCTAAATATAGCAAACAATGTGCATTTTGTTGAGGAAAGCACCAAATTTGGCACACCTAAAAGGTGGCGTTCAGGAAGGCATCCGGCCATAAAAACTCCCTCAAAAGAAACCATGATGATTTTAAACTGATGGGCAGAAGTACAGCCCGAGTACCATGGGGGTTCCTCACCCCCTTCTCGTTAAAACTCAGGGTGGGTGAACCCATCGAAGCAAGGAGGAAATTTTCCATTATTATGATGACCATCGTCTATGCCCACGTGAATCGGTTTTCTGACGGTTTGTACATTGAATGTTTGGGACCAATGGGACAGGAATCTGGGAGAGTGGTTGATAACATTGTCAGAAGAAGGAGTGGACATATGTTGTTGCAGAACGTTGGAAGGAATTGGTTTTGAGAATGGTGAAGGGTGGCAGGGGCAGAAGTACAGTTTATGTGCAAGGTGCCGAAGGCGTGCATGTGTTGGTGTCATGGTTTCTGAGGAGTTTGTAGTACAGTGTATGAGAGTGACTAGAGTGATTGAAGGTTGCAATGTGAGAAATCGTGACGGGGAAGCTCTTGGTGAACTCTCATCTCGGGATATGCCCGCATGCGGTCGAAGCGATGAAGAGAAAGAACAGTCTGGGTTTGCATGGAGAAGTTTGATGGAGAATTGTGAAAGAATGAGAAGTTGTTTGGTTGGAGGAGACTTGAATGGACATTGGAGGAGTCAGACTGTATGAGGGAGTCCAGTGGGGTTATATATGGTGTGAAAATGGAGAAGGTAAGGATCTTGTGAGTTTGCTGTGGAGCTGATTTGTTGATTTGTAATACTCAATTCAGAAAGCGGATAATAAGCTTATTACATACACGTCAGGTGGTCGACGACCAACCATTGGACACCTGATGGCATCGGCGAGATAGAGACACCTCCGGACACAAAGTATTCATGGGAGAGCTGTTTGCGAGCAACCACGCTGTTGTCTGTTGATATAAGATAAAGGTTCGGGATAATTCAGCGGGTGAAACTACCAACGAGATGAAGTGTGTGAGGTTGAAAGAAGCGACAGTGAAGGAAGCATAAAGAGAGAGCTGAGTAGTGTTGAATGATTGGTTGAAGCTGGAAAAATGGTGGATGTCAATGAAGAAAGTTCTATTGGGAGCCGTTGGTGAGTATGTGGATGGACAAAAGACCACCGAGCCACTCGGAAACATGGTGGTGGTTGATGAAGTTGAAAGACGATGTGAAGAGAAGAGAACGAAGTTCAAGAATGGCAAAAGGCGTAAGGTACGGTGGAGAAAGGCACAGCACATGAAAGTTAATAAGGTACCAAGAGGCTGCAAACAGAAAGAGGTAGAAATGCGCAGGAGCCCATAGGAAACATGTTCGGAGAACGCTTGGATTCGGAGGAGGTAAGAGACGTATTCAGGATTGCAAAGCAGATAGCGAGGAGGAATTTATGTGACGGGGGGTGAGTTGTTTGAAGATGAAGTGGGAAATCGTTGTGACTCAGATGGAATTCAAGAAGATGGGAAGAAATATGGAAGGCTGTTGAATATAGGAAAAGAATGGGATAGCAACATCGAGAGTAACCGAGTTTTAGGACCAGCAGAGAAGATAAATGAGAAGGAATTGAGGAAGCTATAAGAGCAAATGAAGTAGAAAAGCAGGAGGGCCGACGGGTTGTGGGAGATATGTTGAAGCAGCGAAGTTGGGGTGTGAAAGAGAAAACAGAGATTCTGTCATCTGGTGGTTGAATAGAAGGCCGCTTCCGTGGATGGGAAACCGAGTACCCTCTGTCCCTCTGCACATATGAAAGGTGACCCTCTGGACACACACAAACATACACATATATATAAAATATATATATATATATATATATATATATATATATATATATATATATACATACAGCTCTGGAAAATAATAAGACCACTGCAAATTATCTTTTCTGTTTACTATTTATGTATCGTGTTGAGTAAAATGAACATTTTTGTTTTATTTATAAATACTGCAACATTTCTCCCAAATTACGAATAAAAATTTTGTCATTTAGAGCCATTATTTGCAGAATATTGACAAATTGGTCAAATAACAACAAAGATCCAGTGTTTTCAGACCTCAAAAATACAAACAAAACAATTCATATCATTTTGAACAACACAATACTAATGTTTTAACTTAGAAGAGTTTAGAAAGCATATATTTTGTTGGGAATAACGCCTTATTTCAATTCACAGCTTCATTGCGTTTGCATGCTCCACCAGTCTTTCCACCATTTCTTTGGGTGATTTTGCACTCCTGGCACAAAATTTCAACGCAGCTCGCTTGTTTGATTGGCTTGTTGCCATCATCTTCCTCTTTGTCACTTTTCAGAGTTTTGCAAGTGGGGTTCCAGCTCTGGAGATGCTGCGTCATGACAGTGTTCCTTGATCTGATGGTCCTCCATCCACACCTTGATTGACCTGGCTGTTGGCATGGAGCACTGTCCGCTGGAAAAAACCAATCCTCAGAGTTGCTGAGAACCCATTGTCAGTACAGAAGAAGAAGTTTCTTCCAGGACAACCTTGTACTGGCTTGATTCATGAGTCCTCACAAAGACAAATCGCCCGATTACCAGCCTTGGTTGAG
Source organism: Eptatretus atami (assembly GCA_035128595.1). Classification (NCBI taxonomy): domain Eukaryota; kingdom Metazoa; phylum Chordata; class Myxini; order Myxiniformes; family Myxinidae; genus Eptatretus; species Eptatretus atami. The sequence continues at coordinate 60,426,087 of CM068962.1, forward strand.
AGCACCCCAGATCATCAGCGATCCTCCACCAATTTCACAGTGGTGCGAGACACTTGTGGCTTGTAGCCTCTCCAGGTTCTGTCTAACCATTAGCGACCAGTGTGGGCAAGCTGCGAAAATTGACTCATCAAGAGAGATGACCTTGCTTACAGTCCTCTACCCGTCCAATCCTTTGGTCTTTTTGCAAACCTCAGCCTGGCTCTTCTTGCTTCTCATTTGTGAGGGCTTTTTTCTAAGCTTTTTTTGGCCCCCACGCTTCACCCGCCCGAGGAGCCTGTTTCGAACCATTCCTCGCCGTGCACATCACCCCAGCTGCCGTTTGCCATGTCTTTTTTGTAGGTCACTTATGTCATCCTATGGATTGTTGAGTGACGTTCTAATGCTTGGTGGGTCAGCGTGCGGTCGTGGAAAGTTCGTTTCACCCCTCTGCCAATCTCTCTCTTTGT
>CM068962.1:60430179-60449566 GCA_035128595.1 Eptatretus atami
TCTTTCCTGTAATTACCACACATGTCATGTTTTTTTTTTGTCAAAAAAAAACATTACTTAAGTGTTGCCAGATACACAGCCAGGTTGGCAAAAATATATTAAAATTTTGAATTTTTAAAGTAGGCTAATTAGCATAAAATACAAAGACAATGAATCGTTCGAAATCATGCGAAATCAGATTAATCAATAGAATAATTACTGGGCCTGATATAATACATAACTGTGACTTATGATGTCTGTTGGTGTTTCAGGGAAACATAACTATTTTCTGTTTGAGTAAAAGTAGTGGAAATAATTTTAAATGCATTGATATGCTAATTAGGATCCACATTATGGAAATTCTCATTTTCGTAAATATCTCAACTTCTGGTACATGGAAATTTGTAAATGAGGAATCTACACATATGTTTGGAGGGTCAAGGAATAAAGTGACACATATTTCCTTTGTTGTCAGAGATGTAGAATAATGTTTGGATAGCTTAATAACATGCAAAAATCATAGAACAATGAATTTCCTATACATTTTTTTTCCCCATGAACAGAATGCACGGAGCGATGTGTCCTCCGTTTTGAGTTTCACGTAAGCATCATGACTACATATTTTGATAAGATTGGCCATGAAGTTAAATAAAATATTTAAAAATGCAGTGGTATGTAAATAAGGTGAGTGGATGTCATTATATCATAATGTATCTCTACAGAGGCTGGAAATAGTGACTATCCTGTAGGCACAAAAGATAAAGTGATGTGTAATTAGTTGCGGCTAAAGCAGAGCATATACAGCAAAAATGTATTCATATGGTCCATCTGAGTGCAGTAATTGAAGATCTCACACTTTGAATGCATTCGATATAAAAACATTAATCTAACAATATTTACTGTATCCCTCTTTCTTCCAGAGTTACCAGATGTTTGAAAGCCTACTAGCCACACACCAGATCTGACAAATGGTTTATCTTCACATTGTTCGCCTGCATGTGCACTCTACTATGAAGTAGATCGATGCAATGGCAAAAACTATGAGTAGATGATCTGCAATCTGTTGGAGTCTTAGCAAACTTCGTAGCACACATCTGAGTTTGACAATCTCGACCAGTTTATAATCACGCTGTTTCGAGTAACTATTAGTCATATATAGAAGAAATGTCCTTAGTTCGCAGATTCTGAGCTGAAGTTTGCTTGCTATGTCCTTCATTGGCCATCATACTATTCAATGTATGATGTCCAAACAATCTTCACATTCGCATGGTCGTCATCATCCTCATCATCACTGTCTTCTTCCAGTGCCTCTGCAGTGAACCAATCGACTTCTTTGGTAGAATATCGCCTGATATCCACAGTGGCTCCATAACACCATCTGTGTATGTCCAGCCATGCTCCTGCATGTCATCTGGTATATTGGGATCTGCGATATGAGAACGCTTCCAAACAGCTGCTTGATAATTAGCTCTTCGGATGTGCTGCTCTAAGCACTTTCTATATGGAGGTAGTTTCCCAAGGTCAATGTTGCGGCCTGCGTCCAGAGGCTTGTCCCCACACTTCTCCCTTATCATGAGCACCCTTACTTCATCCACTTCCTGAAATCGACTCTTGCCATACATGACGCAAGTGAACTGTTCCAACTTAAGCATCAAGTCTGCAAATAGGTGAATCCATCACTCTTTGCTCCCTCACAATGCAGGATACATATCTGTCTCTTTTTTGCACTGACATCAGTCTGTTCCTGCTTTCTCTTCTGAGGTTTCATCTCCGTGCAACGAATTGGGCCATCAACGCACTATGACTGCAAGAAACAAATCAAATTGGTTATTCAATGTATTGTTGTATATTGACAATAGAATTACACAATCACAACTTGAAGGAGCAATGTCAAGCTGTAGATTATGATATCACAGCATGCATACCTACACCTCCAGGCTATAGAGCACATACAACCTCACATTTACATCGACGGAAGCGAAAAGTGACAACACACAGACATGCACGCAAAAAAGCAATAACAATATAATCCCCCTTACTGGTGATCGGGGATTATAATTAACATATCAACCATAAAAACTATTCAACATCTCTGACAACAAAGGAAATCTGTTCACTTGATTCATTGACCCTCCAAACATAGGTGTAGACTCCTCATTTACAAATGTCCATGTACCAGAAGTGAATATTTACAAAAATGTAAATTCCATAATGGCAGAACCTAATTAGCATGTAATGCATTTACAACTATTTTCACTACTTTTACCCAAACAGAAAAGAGTTATGTGTCCTTTAACACCAAAACCATCATTAGTCGCAGTTATGTATTATATCAGGTCCAGGTAATTAGTTTCAATGATTAATTTGATTTAACATGATTTTCGAACGATTCATTGTGCTTTGTATTTTATGCAAATTAATCTACTTAAAAAATTAAAAAAATTATAAAAAAGATTCGCCAACCTGGCTTGTATCTGGCAACTGACGTGTGGTAATTGCAAGGAAAGAAAATGGAAATTCTTGCATTTTTGTGGGAATTATTGTCCTTAAGTCAAATTTAATTAATATGCAAATGAGCCAATTAGCATGAACAAAATAGATTTTAATACGTAAATGTATAAGCCTTAATTTGACACCAATTTTGTGATTTTATGTGTCATTTGACAGAGATATTGACATTTTGCCGATCTTTGTGAGATTCGTCTATTTTTGATTGGTTGCCATGGAAACTGCTTAATAAAGCATAGTGCAAATGAGTTATTTTTCTGGAACATCTTTTTTCTGATACTTGGATATATATGAACACTGTGGCATCAGTGAAAATTGTCGCAGGGGGAGTGCAAGGTAGGTCCCACTGGCCCCCGGCCTATAAGATGCAAGCCTTTTGCAATGACTCCAAATTGAGCTCAGGCACATCGAATTTCCTTTGATCATCCTTGAGATGTCTCCAAAACTTCATTGGAGTCCATCTGTGGCCAAGTATATTGATTGGACATCATTAGAAAGAAACACACCTTATTTATATCAGGTTCCACAGTTGCAGTGCATGTCAGAGTAGAAAATCTTCCAAGGAGTCCAAGGAACTGTCCGTGTAGCCTGAGATAGAATTGTGAGGAGGCATAGATCTGAGGAAGGGTATAAACAATTTATAGAGAGTTGAAAGTTCACAAGAGCACAGGGAGCTCCATCATTAGAAATGGAAAGAAATAATGACCACTCAGACTCTTCCGAGAGCTGGCCATTTGACAAAACTGAGCAACCGAGCAAGAAGGACATTCAACAGGTCAGGTCAGGTATGGGAGCATGTGCCAGAGCAGCGCGTCGCTGCGTCCACTTTCCGCCGGTACTTTCAGGGGCCTCCGTCTGGCATCCCCCAGCAGATGCCTGGCCCATGCCCATTTCCTTGAGATGCCGATCAATCTGCTGCAACCACAAGGCACGTGCGACCCATTGGCCTCCACCACTCACGAGACTCTTCGCTGAGAGAATCAGGTGAGCAGGATCGCAATCAAAGAAACGAGCACATGTCCATGCAGCCAACAGCTGACGCTCATGGACTAAGCAGGTAACAAATCTCATTTGATTCTTTCTCAGCAACTGCTCGTTGGACACAAAGTCCGACCAGTGATTGCCAAGGATTCTCTGAAGAGACCTGCTACAAAGGAATTAAGTCTCCATCTCAGTTCCCTGGTCAGAGTCCATGTCCTCACATCCATAGAGCAAGATTGGAAGCACCAAGGAGCCTGCAGACTCAGACTTTCGTCCTCCTGCAAGGTACCGGCAGTGCCACACACCATGATCCCATGTGAATCCATGACCCCCAGGCCCGACCACAGACGTCTGTTGACCTCTGACTCACAGCCAGCAGAGACGTGAATATCATGCCAAGGCAAGATGAATCTCACAACATGGACTCTCGACACTCCTCCACCACCACAACGGCACGACAGGACAAGCAGCATCCAAGATGTCATTGAAAGCCTGGATCTTAGTTTTGACGCCCAGGCAACGACATAATCCAGCGGCTGCTACTCCTCATTCGCCATCGAGGGCCTCCAAAAAGGATATTAAAGTCTCTGGGCAAAAGATGACTGCATCATCTGCGAAATCAAGGTCAGAGTCTTATATTCAAATATGCACCACAGGTTGATCTCTCGACATCCTCACCCAGAATCCAGTCATACAAGTGCTGAAAAGTGTGGGGGCCAGCACACATCCTTGATGCACTCAGTACAACTGGAAATATGTCAGAGATAGTCACCAATCTCACAACACTCTCGTACAGAGTGTAGTTCAAAACATCAAGATGATCAGATTTTGGTGGCACCACCACGCAGACGCAAAATCCTCAGAGGGCATCTGAATCACTGAATCAACACTGCAGGATCAACATGGGTGCAAGCAGCCTCGCCGAAACTTCTCCAGTCCTGGGGTTTTTGGTGGAAAGGACCCCGGAAGAAAAGCACGGATACGGGGAATCGTTGACCTCTTGGTGTAAAGCCTGACTGTCTGGATGCTGGTGCTCAGCAGATGGTGGCGACATTTCATCAGAAATTATCTGAGCAAGACTTGCCGCGCACTGAGAGCAGCGTTACCCCTCGGTAGTTTGTTGCAGTCTTGGGATCACCCTTCCTTTCCAAGAGGGACACAACAAGGCCCCTCCTTCAGTCAGTTGAGATGATGCCTGTGTTTCCAGCAGAGCACAGAACTGATGCGAACGCACATGAGTGAGCATTTCAACCACAGCTTGAGAAGTTCAGCATTGATGCCACAGGTCCTGGAGCTTTACCCCATTTCAAGCGGTTCATCACAGCTGTGATTTCCACAACCAGAAGGTGGCCACAGTTGAATTGGGGTCAGCAACTGTGAATTGTATCCCTGACGTCCACCTGACAGCTGGTGGATCAGCCTGGTACAACGGCTCAAAGTAACGGCCAGCGGACCTTCACTTCGACTCCTATTGTCAAGAAGCGACCACTCTCTGCTCTAACTGCAGTACAGCGAGGATGGCTGGATGAACAGCAATGCACATGAATTCCATGCAGCAGGACAGAATCATTGACACAGGTGGTGTCTACCCTCACAGATTATCTCGGCACATAGGCTCCTCTTGTCCACCTTAGCGCATTACAGTTTTTACGCCTCAGTCTAAACAGTTCAGCTCTGCCATTCAGCCTGGCTCTGTGACATCTCATCAATTGTATCCAGTGTCGCTTGAAAGACAAAAATTCTTCTTCACCTACGGTGAGTTCCAAGACATGCACCGGCAACATCAGGATGGTGGTCTTGAAGGCATCCACTGTGAAGACTTCCGTTCTCCGGCCCGGTATGAAGAGAGTCAAAGAAGAGGATTCCCAAAAATGCAGCTTTTATTGAAGGACACACGCAGCCGGAGTGTGGTTTTGGGAGCTCTCCACTGTTGTTAGAGCTGCCAGAAGACTCGCTGGCGTGTGGTCCTTCAGTAAGCTGCATTTTTGGTGAATCCTCTTCTGTTTGACTCTTCTTCATACGCGGCGGAGAACGGAGTCTTCAACATCCACAACTCTCATGAGTCTAACAAGCACCCAGACCCCCAAATCTTCCACTCACTTGTTCTCGAAACTCTTCAGCTAACCTTCATCCTTGATTTTGGCCAACATCCAGCCATGCGGCTGGGAATGGGTACCATTCTCCTGGATTTAAGGTGGCAACAAGTAAAGAGTTGCTACAACAAGTCGTGGTCAGTATTGAGGACTGAGCACTGTAGGCCTGAGTGGAGGATCCCAAGTCTGGACCATCCATAAGCGAAGCAACGAGATGGTCAATCTCTTTGGCCACATGCCAAATTGGAACACCTGTGACCAGCGATGAGCTTGTGAGAACTGAAACGCATGTATCAGCCACGCCATAAGTCATGACTTCTTTGCAAAGTCAAGAACTTAGTGTATTCAGGTACAGTTTCAGTCCAGTAGATGATAATGGGGTTTCTGGGAACTCCCATTGAAAGAATGGGGAAAAGGGGAAACTTTCTGACTCAAGCATAAAAAAAAAGCCCCAAAATAAGGAGATGATTTTCTCCCACCTATCCCCATCCCTCCGTACAAGCTGAATGTAAATTGAGACTGATTTGTTCCCACTATCCCCTTCCTCCATCAAGCAAATGTAAAATTGAGACTATGAAGATTTTGAGACTTACTGATTAAAGCACTTCTTCCCAACATATCCAGTCCTTTTAATAATTTTCATTCGACTCAAAGAGTGAACACGAATATTTTGCCATAGTTTCTACTTTTAGGGATAACTTATTTATTATAAATTCATTTTTCATTGAGTAATATTCCAAAGAATGAACTTGAGACTTTGGTTTTTTAAGTGTCTTTGTTGTGCAGAATAAAATGATAAACTTCTCTTAATGCTCTTTTTGACCAACCTCCTGAGCCGCATATCAATTTTGAGATTGTAAGTAAATTGTTTTCCATTGTTCAATTGATAACCGTGGAAAGTTTTCAGCCATTCAAGGATATTAATTTTATCTTTACATCCTCACTTATTTGGTAATTAAATTGTATCCGGATTATTTGTTTTATCTCACTTTTAGCGGTTATTTTTCCAATAAGGAATTATTTGATATTTCTACATTCTTTATGTTTCCCATGATGTAAGAATAAAATGGAAATTCTTGCATTTTTGTGGGAATTATTGTCCTTAAGTCAAATTTAATTAATATGCAAATGAGCTAATTAGCATAAACAAAATAGATTTTAATTCGTAAATGTATAAGCTTTAATTTGACACCAATTTTGTGATTTTATGTTTATATTTGACAGAGATATTGACATTTTGCCGATCTTTGTGAGATTCGTCTATTTTTGATTGGTTGCCATGGAAACAGCTTAATAAAGCATAGTGCAAATGAGTTATTTTTCTGGGAACATCTTTTTTTCTGATACTTGGGATATATATGAACACTGTGGTATTAGTGAAAAATTGTCGCGGGGGGGTGCAGGGTAGGTCCCACTGGCCCCCGGCCTATTAATGATTGACGCAAAACATTTCAGCTTTTCATTTTTAATTAATTTGTAAACATTTCCAAAAAAAACCTTGCACTTTGACATTATGGGGTATTATGTGCAGATCACCTGAGATCAATTTGGAGTGTCATAGCAAAAGGGTTGTATCTTAATGATTGACGGAAAACATTTCAGCTTTTCATTTTTAATTAATTTGTAAAAATTTCGAAAGAAAACTTGCACTTTGACATTATGGGGTATTTTGTGCAGATCAATGAAAAAAAATCTCAATTTAATCCATTTTAAATTCAGGCTGGAACACAACAAAATGTGAAAAAAGTCGAGGGGTTCGAATACTTTCTGAAGGCACTGCATGTACGAGTCATGAAATCGAGAGTATGAATTATGTCCATTCTGTCAGAGATATTCCCTTTTGTTTTGTTTCTTTTTTAAGGCGAAGTATAATTTGCCTTTTCCATGCTCATTATGGCTGAGAATACAGAAGGAACAAACACACAAAAAACTCCCCTAATGAACCAACACAGACTTAGTGGGGATTTCAACAGATCAGAGAGCTTGGGCATGAGGAATGTTTCAGTTTCACAAAGAAAGTTTGGGTTTGATGTCTCCACTTATGAAAAGAGGTCAGCAAGGTCTAATTAAATGCCTCTCAGGATGGTTGAATGCAGAGTGAATGTGAAGGTAAGACTATCAAAGCATTGAGCTGGAGATCGAAAATAAGGCGATCAAAAGAGGGTAAGAAATAAGTGGGGTTGGGGTGGAAGGGTGGGTACTGGGGAGGGAGTTGGGAGGAAGAACAGTGGAGGAACTGAAGATGACTAGGATTAAGGCATGGTGTGAGTAAAATGAATGAAAAGTGGAAGAAAAGTGAATACAGGAAGACAAGAGGAGGGGATGTCATGTTGTCATGTTGCAGTGAATGCAACAGGAGCAGATGGGGATATGTTGAGAGGGTTAGGGACAGTCCATGTTTTTTGGTCTATGCACTTTGGAGCTACATGGTGTGCCCAAAATCAACCAACTAGAACAAAGAAACACTTCAGGGTATTAAATACCAACTATTGTTTGGAACAAGTGGTATTATTAATTTTGGAGTTGTTCCTAGGATGTCTATTATTTGGAACATCTGTTTAACTGGAGATCAATATATGATTATATCACGATGCCTGGTGTTGGCTTAATTGTTTGGGTGGTGGGCTTGGGATCCAAGGATCCTGGGTTCAAATGCCACTTGTCTGTTGAATTAATACCAGGTGGGGTTGACTGCTTGTCAACCTTCTGAGGTAGGCAAAATGATTGCCAGCTTGCTGTTATCCTGTGTTGGAGTGGTGACCTGTCCAGGATTGTGCCCAATAGCCCAGGAAACTGCTTAGGCAGAACCAACGCTCTGCACAGAGTATGGTCCCAATTTCATTGATGTCCACATTATACCTACAGTATGTCTAGAAATATAACATGTGCATTATGCACACTCATTTAAAACAATATAAAAACTAGAAGGGCACTTGGTGGAGTGTGTGTCTCTGCCATGCAATGCCTGATCCAGTAGAACATATTGAGCCCAATAACTCTTTGAAATATTTTGCCATATATCGTCTTTAACCCCATCTGTCAATGGTGAAGAATCACTTAAAAATTCTAGTAGCTGGATCCGGAATCGGAATCTTCTCAAAAATCGAAGCAGTTCGTTGTTGGCGCACACCCAACCTGTCCACAAAATTTCATCTAAATCTGTACACAACTTTTTGAAATATCCTGTACACAAACAAACAAAGAGACAAAAAGGGGTGAAAACGTAACCTCCTTCCACCCTCGGTGGTGGAGGTAATAAATAGATGCAAATGCTCTGAAAACTCCTTTAGTTTGAACAACAGAAATTTAAAGTTTTGTCAGAACGTTATTTGCATTATTTCAAAAAATGTGCAAAAGTTTATTTCCAGTAAAACGGAAAACCCACCTCGTGTCGGGTAAGACATGTTGGACAAACACCTCAAATTGTATATATTCATGCGTGCCCACGTGTCATTGAAACTGTTCTTGGCCCAGGTGGGACGATACTCCAAAAGTCTTCCCACCTTTCACCAAACAAAGATTTGTTGGGAATGAGTGACAAACATCAGCCACAAGACATCGTTCTCGACCACTTCTGACAGTGCAATTGCACAAAAAAAATGCAGGCCTTCTGGGTGGCCCAGTCACCCGAAGGCCTGTATCACCTCACAAATTGGTCAGAAGGCTGCCAAGGTCTGCACACACCTATTGACATGACATCCAATAAAATGCAATTGCTCGCATTGAGGATCTCTCCTGAGTTAATTGCCAAATTTTGTCTTGAATGATGAGATAAATAGTAAGAATAAAAGAATTTTTTTAATGTTCTGAAATGCTCATTCGATTTGTGTAGCGTTGGTGAGAAATACTGTGAGATTGCTCAAATAAAATAAATAGAATGCTTTGTATTTAAAAAACTCGGATGTTGTTACGTGCAAAGGAAAACAGTACACCAACGGGCGACGCAGGACCACGAGCAGACGCTCCTTTAGGGGAACAGAGTGGTGCTGTGGTTTTGTCACTAATTGTGTGTTTGTCATCGGGGACTTATTTCAACAGTCCCATGCAAATATATTAGCATTATTCATTTATCTCTCCAGGATCTGGGGCACTCTAATTATTCCATACATCTTATTTTATTGCAATATGAAGAGATGGGCCAAGAGAGTTTTCGCGCCTGATTTTCCATATTTTATAGCTTCTATTTTTTTTTCTTGAAAGTATTTTATATGTCATAACATTATTAGCGTGAACGCAATGGACAAAGTTTAAAAAAGGAAGATTGAAAAAGCATTTCATCTTGTGCCATGTATTCATGAGTGGGGCATTTATATAGTTGGCTGCAGGCTCACTGAATATAAATAACCTTATTTTCTAGGTGTGATGAGCCAGAGTGAAGTCATTAAAATGCAGATTTTAAAAGTATTCCAGCTTTAATGGCTTACACTGGAACATGACACATTGTAGAGCCACGCATATGTATCCTCTATGAGTGTATGCAAAAATTAACTATGACACAATTTAGCTTCTTTTACAGGCTATTCAGCAATCTGCAGTAAAATAACTAATTCAAATTAACTTTAGTGCTCTTGCATTTAGTTTTCTTCTTCTTTTTTTGTTGTTGTTCAGCTTTACTCTTCATACTTTATCGTGCATTCATTTTAAGCATCAGTGAAACGATCTCACGCATTCAATCACTTCCATCACACCTCATAATAGTCGGGGCCGATTATGGTATCTCCTTTTAGTGCAGCTTCCTAATAAATACTCTGCTATTTCTTCATCCTTTCTGGAATTTTTTGGAGACTTAAGGCTGACAGTGTTCGGCGTGAACTAGACCAGATGTGGATGGAAAAGAGTGTTGGGGGAGTGCACGGGTGGGCATGGGGGTATGAATGGGAGGAAGCATAGCGCCAGTATGGGTTTGCTCCGTCTGGTTGGGATATGTACGGGCGGGTGACCATGCAAGAGCTGGGTGATCATCGTGCTCCGATTCCCTGGCTCAGCATGATTGTTCATTGTCTGAATAAGGTTGTTTTCCACTTTGTTAAGATTGGTGCTTGGCCGTTGTGCAGTTACTGGAGATTCCTCATAATCTTAGTGGCACAGACTCAGTCATTCCCACATTGTCACTCACATTTAAACTGCCTTCCACATCTTAAAACATGTGTAAATGTAAAACTCTTACTATTACAACTAAACTAAATTACTTCTTCAGTTTGTCTGAATTCATCACAGCTTATTGTGGAGTCATTCACGGCACTTTTTCGGCCAAAGACTTTCACGATCAAGATTGCCAGGACTGATATGTGACTAAAGGTGGCAAGAATTTGTAAGTTTTGTTCATGGTACCGGCGATAAATCGCACTACTCCTCATAAAAGACACCAAGTGATTTTTAACATCCACTAACCAACGAACAGTCCAGGTTACCATAATGAGCATGGAAAAGGTGAGTTATACTTCACCTCTGATGGAAGAAGCACACATTGATGTCTCGGCCAAAATGCAAAACACCAGGATGCGAGTTTAGAGCTTTGCCGAAATTCAATCCAAGATGAGACAGCTCAAAGGTTAATACATATACCTTTAAGCTATCGTGCAGCCCACAGGTGTAAATCTCTCTCTATCGAGTGCAGCCTGTGGCTGCTGGTTGCATCATTGGTTGGGACGCGGCTATGCCGCTGATGCAGTGTCCCCCTTACCATTACACTGGTGCTCATTTTGCCGACCTCGGAAGGATGACAGGCTGAGTCAACCTCCTGGTGTATTTTAATTCAGCGGCCAACGGGGCTTGAACACAGGACCCTAGGATCCCAAGCCACCACCCGAACCACGAAGCCAACACCAGGTTACAGGTGTAAATATGTATATAAATATGAGCAAGGCCGTAGGCCCCAGACCCACTTTTTGTTGCATTGTGTCTTGCTCTATTTTTCTTATTTTGAGATTCTGGCAACGGGAAAGAGGTACAGAAAGGCTGCACGTCAGGAGCCAATGGCAGTGCAACTAAGCTCACATAGCCAATCAGCAGCATATCACGATTTGTCGCCAAGCTCCAAGAAGCATAGCTCACAATTGCTTTGTCTGGACATTTATCAATGTGAATAATGAAAATGTTTTTGTCCAAAGCAAATTTTTCTCCCTTGCACTGCATGGGTCCTTGGGGATTAATATGGTCCCATTTTAAACTTTGTGTGACCATGGTGTTGGAGGAGATGCAAAACTGACACATATGTTGGACCTTATTATATACCAGCAAATACCACCTGTCGCTTCGCCGATGTGAATACCAGGAGAGGGGTGAGGGGAGAGAGAGGGGGTGAGGGAGAAGAGAGGGTGGGAGAGAGGAGAGGGGTGGGAGAGAGAGAGGGGGTGGGAAGAGAGAGGGTGGGAGAGAGAGGGGTGGAGAGAGAGAGAGGGGGGGAGAGAGAGAGAGAGAGGTGGGAGAGAGAGGGGTGGAGAGAGAGAGAGAGAGAGGTGGGATAGAGAGAGAGGGGTGGGAAGAGAGAGAGGGGGGGAGAGAGAGAGAGGGGTGGGATAGAGAGAGGGGTGGATAGAGAGAGAGAGGGGTGGGAGAGAGAGAGAGGGGTGGAGAGAGAGAGGAAGTGCAAGAGAGAGAGAGAGAGAAGCTGGGGGGGGAGTTCTCCAACACCGCAAAACTGTGTTCTCCTAATGGTGCTGTACGAAGGCAATAGACAATGCATTTGTGTGGCATATGATGCTTGTTGGTCACAAATTGTGCAACAATGGCTGTAATGGGACACAATTTGTATTGTCCTTACTACACACACTTAGGATGTCTGATGGTCTATAATCCCAACAGAATGTTCCCCGCTTCCCATTGGGCATCCTCAGACATATTGGCTTGAGGAAGCACTCTTGGAAGCAAGTGAAATGTCGCCTAAGACCGGATCTGCTCTCTCTTGTTTATTAATAGACTAGCAGGGTCAATGCAACACTTCCGAGCTGTTGCAGTTGGCTTGAATAGCACCAGCTTTGGTGGTAGAGTGGAACCAAAAAGTACTGCACCGCATTGCCAACCGCTGGTGAGCCGAGAAGTGTGCAACTTCAGAGTTTAAGCTGCAACATTAGAGTTGCTACAACAAGCCTGTGATAGGTATTGAGGAATTAAGCACTCTGGAAGACCCTGCAGTTCTGCATCATCCTTCAGCAACCATCAACGAGCACATGGTCAATCTCCTTTGCCACACCACCAGCGTTGGAATACCAAGTCCAACGATGAGCCTGTGGGTGCTGAAACAATGAACCAGCCACCCTAAATCCATGACTTCTTGCAAAGTCAAAAGAACATAGTGCTGTTCTGGTTCACAGTTCCAGACCCATGGGACCAACACATGTTTCCTTATCATCCTTATGAGTACCAGTTGATGCAATGAAATCCCCCAAGACAAGAAGAATATATCGCATGGGACACTGATCAACCACAGACTCGAGCACAGCATAGAGCATCTCCTTCATGGTGAGATCAATGGCCTCAGTTGGAGAATAAACAGATATCAGGGAAACATCACCCAAGGAGTGATGGATCCTCTGTCTCATAATACGCTCGTTGGCTGGTGTTACCTCAATTATCATTGGAGGCAGCTTATTGGACACAATTACAGCAACTCCATGGGAATGGTAACCATCAGAGCGACCAGGCCAGTAGTAGGTGTAACCACCCATCATGATCTCACCACTATCCGGTGTCCGAACCTCAGAGAGTGCTGCAATACCGATGTTCAAAAGCTGGAACTCAGATGATAGCAGAGAGAGGTGATTATCCTCTCCTAGAGATAGGACATTCTGGGCACCCACCTTAGGAGACTGCCATCTAATGGATGACACCTCAGCACCACCCCGATACACACCACTGCAATCCGACCCAAGAACGTTAACCCGTACTTTTCCTCCCATCATCAAGGAATGGGGTCCCAAAGGCTTTTCCCCAATCCCCTCATCCAGTGAGCTGTCCTGTGAAGGGAAGCTGCACAGGAGGTACTCCCACAGAGTGGGTTTTCAATTTTATTTGCGGGTTTTTTGTGTTTCGTGGAATGAAGTGTTTTATGGTGGCCGGAGTGCAAATCCTGCCACCAACCTCCTAGAAAAAGGTAACCCAACTACAGCAGGATGTCCACAGACACAGTTGGCACCACATGTGAATGGCCGTTGGTTTACAAGGAGCGCCGCCCTTTTCCTAAGAGTAAAGGCTATATAAAGTTACAATTTCATTGCTATTTTAATAACATAATTGAAAACGTTGTTCTACTTCTTGGCAAAAATCAAAAAGGTGGGGCTGGAAAGATGGCCTAGAGGTATTCACACTTGCCTCTGAGCTATCTAGCCTGGGTTTTAATCTCAGCCCAGCTACGAACTGAAATCCTGGAGTCTCACTGGTAGGACAGAGGCATTGATGTGTGTGCTGTCCGTGGGATGGACGTGAAACTGGGTGTCTCACGGGTCAGTATTAGGTGTTGGATACATAGATCCCACAGTGTCCTTCATGAACAGTAAGCGAGCCATCGCTGGCACCCTCAAATAAATTACATATTCCTGCCCGAAACCAACAGGTAACAATGCATGAGTGGCACACCCACACCCCTCAGCCAATGATGCTATTTACAATGGCATGCTGCATATGAAAGAAGAACAAGAAAAAAAATGTGTATTGGAAAAATGCATTTAAAAAGAAATATTTCATCAAAAAATGTATTTAATGTGTTGTTACACTAAATTAAAAGCTGTTTCACATTTTCCAAAATAAGCAAAAAAAAACACCAAAATCTCGATTTCCAAATAACCGTCACGGAGATGGCTCAAATCAACAATAAGCATCGCAGAGAACATAGGAATCACCAATAACAGAAAGCCTGGTGTTGGCTTAGTGGTTCGGGTGGTGGCTTGGGAACCTGGGCTCCTGAGTTCAAGCCCCATTGGCCGCTGAATTGATACACCAGGGGGTTGACCCAGCCTGTCATCCTTCCGAGGTCGGCGAAACGAGTACCAGTGCGTCAGCGACACAGTCGCGCTTCCAAGAAATGATAGCTACCCCGGCAGCTAAGCTGCCATACGCAAGAAGAAGAAGAAGAAGAAGAAGAAGAAGAAGACCAATAACCGTCATGGATGAAGTATTAGAAAAAGCTCAAAAAAGGAAACATCAATGCAAAGGCTGGAATGAATAGCACACTCAATTGCACGTAATTGGAAATGGAGAGGAAGAGAGATAGGAGAGAGATAGAAAAGAACAATCTTCAGCCACAAGTATGTCTTTCATCATCATCACTGCACCAAACTCTTTAATTGAGTATCCGTGCTGCCAAAGCAGTACCGAGGCAAGGGTTATGCTGGGTGGTTTGTCATTGCCTTCCCAGCAGCCAATGGATGAAATCAACAGGACGTTGGTCAGAGTATGCTATCTGCTGTGGGAGGCAGGGCGACTGAAGTTCCAGGCATTATCCCTTCATCACAACAAAAGAGGAAAAATCAGTGCAAAAGGTAGAATAGTCCTCTTTTACTGCGACAAAGTGTTAACGCCTGAAACGTCAGCTTCTTTTTTCGCAAGGTGGTTAACATACTTGATCAACATCCTCTTGTTTTTATCCATTATTCCACCTGTCCACCAACACAGATCGACACTAGCCTTCACCAGCAAGACTAGTTCTTTTTCATCAGTCAGGGCAGGAATTTGAAATTTGTTCATTGGATGCCAGAAATAACTCGACCACTCTTCATGAAAGACACCAGGGGATCTTTAACGTCCACCAACAACCAGTGCCAGCACACAGGCCATCTTTTATGATGTCAGTCGAATGGACGATGATGGATGTCAGCTCACCGTACATGCGAAACACCAGGGTGACCAGTTGATATAGCTGGGTCGAGAATCAAACCCAGGCTAGACAGCAAAGAGCGAAAAGTGCAAAGTGTGTCTTCACACATAAAGAAACACTGATAAGAATTTCAACAAAAATCATTTGTGAGAATGCAAAGAAAATTTCCCAAAAAGACCATTCTTGTTGAAGATAAAATTAAAAGAAATTTGGTTACAAAGGCAAACACTGTTTGAACCTGGAGAGATTTGCAACTTCTATGGGGTTATCAGGCAGAGTGCTCGAGGCAATTAGGGTTCTATTACCGGCAGTGTAAAAAGCATTTGTTCTGGCTAATCCTATCGCCAACATCTGCTGCTTTTTAAAAGTAGGGCTTCGGATGATGCTCCGAGGAAATGCAAAATATCCTCTCCTCAAGTTCCTCATTAAATTATTAAAACAGCTCGTCTTCAGGGTATAATTGGTCACAACACAGGTGTAAGCAGCAAAATATTTGGCACAAAGCTTCAACAACAAATCTGGGTTATTCATCTGTGAATGTTGCCTTTGAGATGTGTGAGATCGAGGGCGGGTGGAATGAACAAGGGATGAACAATAAGCTTGTTCGGAACACATTACTCTGGGTGAACGACAATCTCTGTGCTTTCAAAGTCTCCGGAATAATTTACCTTTCGGTTTTTATACCTCTTCTGTTGGTCTATAGTCTAGGACTTAAATTAAACAAGGAAATTAATGAGTGACATGATACTACTGCTATGCCTCTGACAGCCCCAATTATCCTATACTGTTGAAGAGCCAGCCAGGAAACGTCATTGATGCAAGTCTTTCATGAAGCACTGAGTGAGTAAAGACTGACGCAACTACATATAAATATATGTATATATATATATATATATATATATATATATATATATATATATATATATATATATATACATATATATTGTTATGGTTGTGGCGGTAGATGAAGGAATTTAAGAGGGAATTTAGGATTGAATAGAGTTGTTTTGTCCGTGGATGTGTAGGAGACATCTCGATGTAATTAAGTTGGGAAACTGTGAGCTTAATTGTTACGTGTCACCACACAGGGGGTGGTGCAGTGTTAATTAGATAGGGATAAATCCAAGTTCCCCAGTACATGATTGTCCAATGTGACTTTTACGGATGTTTTTTGTGTTACACACTAGCAAGGAACCATTACAACTGAGCTGCATGACCAATTAGGAAGAAGCCCCACCTCCAAGAGTGGCGGCTGGCAAAGTTACGCCCCCGAAGCTGCTGATTGATGGGCGTGATATCAGAAGTGAGGCAGGCATGCCAAACAGGTGAGAATCCCCACCTTCCTGGGTTTTGCGCGAACAGGCCACGCCCGGAGGTGGAACGGTTATTCGAGGTGACATCAGATAGAGTTCAGCAGAGGAACACACAAGTGCAGAGAGAGAGAGGGACGAACGCGGTCGAGAGAGAACATAGCTAGGAGATGGCCAGTATGACCAGGGCTTTATGACTGGCTTTGCTTTGATGAATTAAGTAGATGGCACGATTCTCTTATTCATGTTGAGGCAAATTGGCTCGTGTACTTACTGAGCAAGACGCTGGACTTTGGCTCTTGGTTGGTCATGAGAGATGGACCACAGAACCTCGTGCATGTCACCGAAGGGGATGGTGCCATTCTGCAAAGAGTGTATCAGCAGGCGTGATAGATGAAGGAGCTGCACAACGGTCGGTGAAACTTGGTGTTGAATACTGCTCGCGAATTGCCTGACGAATGTTCTCGCTGCAAGAGAGTGGCTTGGCGCCATTTTGCACACGTCGACACGTGCAAGACGAAGCAGCTCAATTCCACGTTCCATAAGGACCATCTCCGGACCAAGCTAAGTGCTAAAATAAAGGAAGGGTTTTCTTTGATTTTGTTTCCCCTTGTCTGTATTTAAGTCTGTGTGTAGAGGCGCCTCAATTTCGACTTTAGGATTAATTTACCTCACATATTATTATATTCTGATTATTGTTCCTTGTAAATATTTATATTGTCATTAAATTCCCGTGTTTATTTTAATTGCTGTGTCTGTGTATTTGTTGTGGGGTTTGAATATAACCCCCCCCGTGCTGTGCATCCATCTGTGCCTCCGTCGCTTTGCCATTGCGCCCCACCTCTCCCGCATTATAATCTCCAAGGATCAACATGTCCGCCGAAAAAGGAAAAACCACTCGGCTATCCGGGCTGGCGGTGTTGACCGCCCGTCACCACAATTTTGGTCAGGGGGATTAACCTTTACCATGCAGACCCTCACAATATAAACACACACACAGATATATATATATATATATTATAATATATATATATATATATATATATATATATATTATAATATATATATTGTTGCGCCACGGGAACGAGACACCAGCTTGTCACTCAGGGGGATTAATCCCCGGTTGTTCTTGGAAGAGCCGGACCTGGGCCACTGCTCACAATTAACGTTGTGGTCGGTGGGTTGCATTAAAACCACGAACCACCCAGTAAACCACCTGTTCCAGTGTCCACCATCAAATTGTGCCGTTTACTCGAGGTCACGTGTTACCTGAGTGGGGAGCACGCCCTCGGCAAAGCACCAATGTTATCTCGATTAGATTTTAATTGGGCGGCCGAGCGTTTTAACGCTGGTGGTGCGCACTATTCTGGTGAAATCTGTGGTAATTACTTCCCATTCTATCTCGGTTCGGACAATGCTAGACCAACGGAAGGAAAGGACAAACATGGACAGGTTGGAAGTCGACAAATGATTTATTAATAATAAAATAAATAAAAAATAAAAAGAACTTTTTATTTTTGAGGTAAATAAATGAATAAATTTCAAAGCAATCGAAATGACTAGTTAATCAGGCAAAATCAATCAAAATGTCAGGAAAGAGACAGAGAGCAGATGCTTATCAGGGGGCTTGACTTACTTACAACTATACACAGACAAGGGTACACAGCAGATCATTCAGGGGTGGGGGGGGGAGAAGAGTCATCACGCTCACCAGAGAGTAGTCGGCCATGAAGTGAAAACGTCCTGAAATGTGTGCGTGCGTGTCCCGTCCGTCACCAGCACACAGCTTTGCCATGCACAAACTCGCCAACAGCCTTGAATGCCAGTCGACATCTGGGGGGCACCGAGATCGTCTGTCGTGGCGTTAGACCCTGGTGCTGCGACACGGGCAGCTTCTCACACTTCACGAAACTGGTGACGTCTAGTGACCCACACGGTGCAGCGGTGACTGACCCACGCCTCACTCGTTGGTGACCGACCCATGCCTCACTCGTTGTCGGTGCTGCTCACACTCACACACGCACCACACGCTCGCTTGCTTGCGCGCTCGCATGCTTCCTCACTTGCGTGCTTCCTCTATGGCTCGCTTCTTCCCTCGCGCGCTTCAACTCTCGCTTTCTTTTTCGCTTCCTCTCTGGCTTTCTTTCTCTCTCTTGCGCACTTACACACTCGCTTCTTCTGGTGACGCGCTTACTCCCGCTTCTTCCTCACTTCTCACATGCTTCCTCTCTCGCTTACTTCCTCCCCCCGCACTTCAACTCTCGCTTTCTTTTTGGCTCGCTTGCCCGCTTCTTGCTCACTTCTCTTCTCGCGCGCTTCCTCTCTCGCTTTCTTCTCCTTCCTCTCTGCTTTCTTGTCCTTCTGTACGGACCTCAAATTCTTTTAATATATGCGGCCTGTCTCGGTGGGCGCAGAGTCCCCCCAAGCTCACCACACCCCACTTGCGCACCGTTACCATGACGAACAGTGCGCTCGAAAAAAAGGCGGGCATCGGCGCTCGTGAAAAATATGTGTGTAAACATTGCTGAGGAAAAATAAGGCGGGCACCAGCGCTCGCGAAATAAATGTGTGTAAACGTGTCTGTCGTAAAGAAAAAAAGCTTCCCATAAGAGAGGGGATCTATTCTTTACCCTTATCAATGCATCTCATTTAAAATCCCATTAGACATGGGGTTGGGGCTAATCTGAACATGCATTTAAAGAAAT
>CM068962.1:60454604-60467152 GCA_035128595.1 Eptatretus atami
TGGAATTGGCCGATCAACCTGCTGCAACCACGAGGCACGTAGTCGACCCATTGGCCGCCTCCACTTATGAGACTCCCTCACTGAGAGAATCTGGTGAGCAGATCAGCATCAGGAAAACGAGCCACATGTCCACACCGCCGCAGCTGATGCTCACGGACTATGCAGGTAACAAATCTCATTTGAGTCTCTCTCAGAAGCCGCTCGTTGGACACAAAGTCTGACCAGCGATAGCGAAGGATTATCCGAAGAGACCTTACCAAAGGTATTAAGTCTACTTCTCAGATCTTCGGTCAGAGTCCAAGTCTCATTTCGTCCTCCCGCCACAGGTACCGGCAGTGCCACAACCCATTATCTAGTGAATCCATGACTCCCAGGCCCGACCCAGACGTCTATTGACCTCTGACTCACAGCCAGCAGAGACATGAATATCACTGCCAAGGGAAGTGAATCTCTCCACGACCTCAACATCCTCACCACAAACAGGCACAGACAGGATAGCAGCATCCAAGATGTCATTGAAGCCTGGAACTTAGTTTTGACCCAGGAAACCCGTAATCCCAGTGGCTCCGACTCCTCATTCAGCACCTCAAGGGCCCACTAAAGGATATCTAAAGTCTCTGCAAAGATGACTGCATCATTTGCGAAATCAAGGTCAGAGATCTTGACCTTCCCAAATGATGCACCGCAGCTTGATCTCTCCGACATCCTCCCTATAATTCAGTCCATACAAGTGCTAAAAATGTGGGGCCAGTAACAACTGAAAATAAGTCAGAAATGGTACCACCACATCTCGCAGCCCTCTCAGTACCAGAAGAGATTCAGACATCAGATCGAACAGTTTTGCTGGCACCTCACGAAGACCAAGAATGCTCCAGAGGGCATCCCGATTCACTGAATCAAACACTTTTCAGAGATCAACATAAGCTCCAAGCAGCCCCTGCCTAAACTCTGGTCTGCGTTCGGTGAGGACACTAAGAGCAAGGATTCGGTCAATCGTTGGTTTCTTTGGTGAAAAGCCTGACTGCTCTGGATGCTGTTGCTGAAGCAGATGGTGACGAACCCTATCAATAATTATCCGAGGAAAGACCTTGCCTGGCACTGAGGGCAGCATCACACCTCGGTAGTTGTTGCAGTCTTGGCGATCACCCTTCCCTTTCCAGAGAGGACAACCATGCCCCTCTTTCCAGTCAGTTGGGATGATGCCTGTTTTCCAGCAGAGCACAGAACTGCAATGCAACGACACGAGGGCAGCATTTCCACCAGCCTTGAGAAGCTCAGCATGGATGCCACAGATCCCTGGAGTTTTATCCCTCTTCAACCTGTTCACCGCAGGCTGTGTTTCCAGAAGCGAAGGTGGACCACAGTTGATTGGAGGGTCAACAACAGTTATTGTAACCCCTGACGTCCAACTCGACAGCTGGTGGATCAGCCTGTACAACCGCTCAAAGTAACCGGCCAGCGGACCTTCACTCGGACTCCTCTGTCAAGAGCCTACCACGCTCTGCTCTAACTGTAGTACACCGAGGGATGGCCTTGGATGAACGCAATGCACGAATTCCCCTGTGAGCAGGAGGAGAATCACTTGACTACAGGTGATGCCCTACCCCCTCACAGATTCCTTGCACATAGGCCTCCTTGTCCACCCGTAGCGCACGTACAGTTTATGCCTCAGCTCCCTGAACAGCTCAGCTCTGCCATTATGCCTGACCCTGCGACTCTGGTCAATGTATCCAGTGTCCCGTGAGAGTCAAAATTCTCCTTTGCCCGACGGTGAGTTCCAAGACATCCACCAGCAACATCAAAGGACTGGTCTTGAAGGCACTCCACAACTCTTCAGAATCTCCCAAAGCACGCAGACACCCCAATTCTCCACTCAGCCTGTTCGCAAAACTCCTCAGATACCCTCTCATCCTTGAGCTTGCCAACATCCAGCCTCGGCTGGGATGGTACCATTCTCCTGGATTTAAGGTGCAACTTTTAGAGTTGCTACAACAAGCCGGTGGCCATTATTGAAGAACATAGCACTCCGGTTAGACCCTGCAGTTCTGGATCATCCTCCAGTGACCATCAGCGAGGACTTAGTCAATCTCCTTTGCCACACTGCCAGCATTGGAATACCAAGTCCAGCGATGAGCTTGTAGGTACTGAAACCATGAACCGGCCACCCTAAGTTCATGACTTCTTACAAAGTCAAGGAACTTAGTGCTATTCAGGTTCACAGTACATGTTACGGAGTGCTGTTGATGGGGGTCTTGTCAAGGGGTTGTGTGGTTGATGTGTGTTTTTAACCAAGCCCATGCCCCCTCCCCTGAGGGGAAGAAAAGGGAAAAAAATAAACAAAACTACAAAATCTACAAAAAAAACCTCCAAAAACTACAAATAAAATAAGAAATATTTAAAAAAACTAAAAAACAAACATTCAAAAAAATATATTTCATGAATTAAAAACTTTTTTGCATTTTCTTCCTTGGTTCTTATGTAGATGGGTTGGTGTCGTGCTCGCGCAGGCATGATGGGCTGAATTGCTTCCAACTGTGTTGGATTTCCTTGATATTCCTTGTTATTCCTGTTATCCTCCAGCGACTATCACTGAAACCATGATCTATCTCCTTTTGCCACCCACCAGCGTTGGAATACCAAGTCCAGCGATGAGCTTGGTGGTGCTGAAACCATGAACCGGCCCCCCTAAGTTCATGACTTCTTACAAAGTCAAGGAACTTAGTGCTATTCAGGTTCACAGTTCCTGACCCATGGGGACCAACACTTGTCTCATAACCATCCCTATCAGTTCCAGTCGATGCATTGAGATCCCCCAAGGCGAGAAGTGTATGTCTGGGGCACTGATCAACCACAGACTCGAGCGTGGCATAGAATGCATCTTTCACGGTGAGATCACTGGCCTCAGTCGGAGCATAAACAGAGACTAGGAAATGACACCCAAAAGTAGACGAATCCTTATTCTCATAATACGCTCGTGACGGGTGTACCTCAATTATCATTGGAGTCAGCTTATTGGACACAGCTAGAGCAACTCCTTGGGCATGGTAACCATCAGAGCGACCAGACCAATAGTGAGTCTAACCACCCGCCATGATTTCTCTGCAATCCGGTCTCCGAACCTCAAAGAGTGTTGTCGTGGGGCAACTTATCTAAATATAGCATAACAATTGTGCATTTTGTGAGGAAAGCACCAAATTTAGCACACTAGTAGCCTACCATATATGAACAGATTTGGATATTGGCCATCTCAAATTTTTGATGGCAGTGGAAAATGGCTGCCACAGCCATCAGCGGCTGAATTTGAGATGGCCCAATATCCAAATCTGTTCATAATATGTTAGGCTACTAGTTGCCAAATTTGGTGCTTTCCCCACAAAATGCACAACTGTTATGCTAAGTTGCCCCACTAGTGGGCAACTTAGCTAAATATAGCATAACAATGTGCATTTTGTGAGGAAAGCACCAAATTTGGCACACTAAAAGGGTTGCGTCAGGAAGGGCATCCGGCCATAAAAACATCGCCTCAAAAGGAACCCATGATGAGTACAACTGATGGCAGGTACAGCCCGAAGTACCCATGGGGTCCTCACCCCCCTCTCGTTAAAACTCAGGGTGGGGAACCGATCGAAGCAAGGAGGAAATTTTTCCATTTATGATGACCAATCGTCTGATGCCCCACGTGGAGATCGGTTTCTGAGGTTTGGTACATGGAATGTTGGGACAATGACAGGGAGAATCTGGAGAAGTGGTTGAAACATTGGTCAGAAGAAGAGTGGACTATGTTGTGTGCAGAAACACGGTGGAAGGAATTGGTGTTAGGAGAATGGCTAGTAACATTGGAGTAGGGCTAGGGGCAGAAGTACAAGTTTATGTGGCAAGTGCCCGGAAGGCGTGCATGGTTGTTGGTGTCATTGTTTCTGAGGAGTTTTGTAACAGTGTAGTGAGTGTGACTAGAGTGAGTGAAAGGTTGATGATGGTGAGAATCCAGTGCCACGATCGATCGAGGATAAGAGCCTCTTTGGTGAACAGTCATCTCGGATTTATTATAGTCCTGGCGGCCATCCAGATAGTCCCTCTCGGTTTCCTACCGTGAACGCATGATAACAGAGCAGTCCAATGTAACGATGTTCTGCGTGCGATGTCGTATCGAGAGAAACGTTGATGTCGGGCATTCCGAGAATGTGAAAGATGAGGAAGTTGTGTGGTGGAGGAGACTGAGATGGACATTCGCGCATCACCCTTCCGACGATCAGTTCTATCACAAATCAAGTACATCACTATATATCAAATCTGCAGTACCAGCTCAATTACGCCCGGTATCGTACTCGCTACTGTCGATGTACGTCCGACTCAACACTATCATAAGGAGCGCGCACTCCAACACTAGCCTCGTTTCACGGTCAGTCTTTGTATGACATCTATATAGCCGGATCCTCGTACACACTCATCACAACCTATCTTGCTCTTCCCGCCCTCGTTATCCTGCCTTAGTTACCGATATGATCGTGATAACATCACTGGAAGAAGGGTGACGATTAGAATCGTTGCAAATTAAATGAACTAGATTCCACTTCTCTCCTTCCGAGAGCGGTACCGACCCTAGGTCTTTCTCGATGTCAAGCCTGGATGGACTCGACGTACTTACATTCAACTATTTGAGGTGCTTTATTTTGTAAATACTCACATTCCCATGAACCGCCGAAGAAAGCGGATAATAAGCTTATTACAGTAACCACGTCAGTCACGCGTGGCCAGGTCTTGGACCGAACAACCATTTGACCCTACCTGATGGGTGTGTGCACGGGCAAGGAGATGGATGTATGAGCGAGCGCGTGTCCGGCGACACAAACTGTCTCAATGTATTGTTGTTGCAGCATGATCCCAATGGGTCGACGAGTCATGTCTGTTTAATGTCAAGCCACCCAACCTGTGATTGTCTGTTGATATAAGGTGAAAGAGATGGCGATAATTCAGCGGGTGTGAATACCAACCGAGGATGAAGGTGTGGAGGTTGAAAGAGCGACAGTGAAGAAGCATTAAGAGGAGCAAGGCTGAGTAGGTTGAAGTATGATGTGCGTTGCATCTTGAAACTGGTGGATGTCAATGAAAGAAAAGTCTATTGGGAGCGTTGCTGAGGTATGGTGGAGGACAAAGAAGACCACCGAGGCGCATCTGGTGCCCATTGGCCGCCTCCACTTATGAGACTCCCTCACTGAGAGAATCTGGTGAGCAGGATCAGCATCAGGAAAACGAGCCACATGTCCACACCGCCGCAGCTGATGCTCACGGACTATGCAGGTAACAAATCTCATTTGAGTCTCTCTCAGAAGCCGCTCGTTGGACACAAAGTCTGACCAGCGATAGCGAAGGATTATCCGAAGAGACCTGGTACCAAAGGTATTAAGTCTACTTCTCAATCTGTCGGTCAGAGTCCAAGTCTCATTTCGTCCTCCCGCCACAGGTACCGGCAGTGCCACAACCCATTATCTAGTGAATCCATGACTCCCAGGCCCGACCCAGACGTCTATTGACCTCTGACTCACAGCCAGCAGAGACATGAATATCACTGCCAAGGGAAGTGAATCTCTCCACGACCTCAACATCCTCACCACAAACAGGCACAGACAGGATAGCAGCATCCAAGATGTCATTGGAAGGCCTGGAACTTAGTTTTGACCCAGGAAACCCGTAATCCCAGTGGCTCCGACTCCTCATTCAGCACCTCAAGGGCCCACTAAAGGATATCTAAAGTCTCTGCAAAGATGACTGCATCATTTGCGAAATCAAGGTCAGAGATCTTGACCTTCCCAAATGATGCACCGCAGCTTGATCTCTCCGACATCCTCCCTATAATTCAGTCCATACAAGTGCTAAAAAGTGTGGGGGCCAGTAACAACTGAAAATAAGTCAGAAATGGTACCACCACATCTCGCAGCCCTCTCAGTACCAGAGTAGAGTTCAGACATCAGATCGAACAGTTTTGCTGGCACCTCACGAAGACCAAGAATGCTCCAGAGGGCATCCCGATTCACTGAATCAAACACTTTTCAGAGATCAACATAAGCTCCAAGCAGCCCCTGCCTAAACTCTGGTCTGCGTGCGGTGAGGACACTAAGAGCAAGGATTCGGTCAATCGTTGGTTTCTTTGGTGAAAAGCCTGACTGCTCTGGATGCTGTTGCTGAAGCAGATGGTGACGAACCCTATCAATAATTATCCGAGGAAAGACCTTGCCTGGCACTGAGGGCAGCATCACACCTCGGTAGTTGTTGCAGTCTTGGCGATCACCCTTCCCTTTCCAGAGAGGGACAACCATGCCCCTCTTCCAGTCAGTTGGGATGATGCCTGTTTTCCAGGCAGAGCACAGAACTGCATGCAACGACACGAGGGCAGCATTTCCACCAGCCTTGAGAAGCTCAGCATGGATGCCACAGATCCCTGGAGTTTTATCCCTCTTCAACCTGTTCACCGCAGCCTGTGTTTCCAGAAGCGAAGGTGGACCACAGTTGATTGGAGGGTCAACAACAGTTATTGTAAGACCCCTGACGTCCAACTCGACAGCTGGTGGATCAGCCTGGTACAACCGCTCAAAGTAACCGGCCCAGCGGACCTTCACTTCGGACTCCTCTGTCAAGAGCCTACCACGCTCTGCTCTAACTGTAGTACACCGAGGGATGGCCTTGGATGAACGCAATGCACGAATTCCCCTGTGAGCAGGAGGAGAATCACTTGACTACAGGTGATGCCCTACCCCCTCACAGATTCCTTGCACATAGGCCTCCTTGTCCACCCGTAGCGCACGTACAGTTTTATGCCTCAGCTCCCTGAACAGCTCAGCTCTGCCATTTCAATGTATCCAGTGTCCCGTGAGAGTCAAAATTCTCCTTTGCCCGACGGTGAGTTCCAAGACATCCACCAGCAACATCAAGGACGGTGGTCTTGAAGGCACTCACAACTCTTCAGAATCTCCCAAAGCACGCAGACACCCCAATTCTCCACTCAGCCTGTTCGCAAACTCCTCAGATACCCTCTCATCCTGAGCTTGCCAACATCCAGCCTCGGCTGGGATGGTACCATTCTCCTGGATTTAAGGTGCAACTTTTAGAGTTGCTACAACAAGCCGGTGGCCATTATTGAAGAACATAGCACTCCGGTAGACCCTGCAGTTCTGGATCATCCTCCAGTGACCATCAGCGAGGACTTAGTCAATCTCCTTTGCCACACTGCCAGCATTGGAATACCAAGTCCAGCGATGAGCTTGTAGGTACTGAAACCATGAACCGGCCACCCTAAGTTCATGACTTCTTACAAAGTCAAGGAACTTAAGTCGCTATTCAGGTTCACAGTACATGTGTACGGAGTGCTGTTGATGGGGGTCTTGTCAAGGGGTTGTGTGGTTGATGTGTGTTTTTAACCAAGCCCATGCCCCCTCCCCTGAGGGGAAGAAAAGGGAAAAAAATAAACAAAACTACAAAATCTACAAAAAAACACCTCCAAAAAACTACAAATAAAATAAGAAATATTTTAAAAAACTAAAAAACAAACATTCAAAAAAATATATTTCATGAATTAAAAACTTTTTTGCATTTTCTTCCTTGGATCTTATGTAGATGGGTTGGTGTCGTGCTCGCGCAGGCATGATGGGCTGAATTGCTTCCAACTGTGTTGGATTTCCTTGATATTCCTTGTTATTCCTTGTTATCCTCCAGCGACTATCACTGAACACATGATCTATCTCCTTTGCCACACCACCAGCGTTGGAATACCAAGTCCAGCGATGAGCTTGTGGGTGCTGAAACCATGAAAAAGAACTTTTTATTTTCGAGGTAAATAATGAATAAATTTCAAAGCAATCGAAATGACTAGTTAATCAGGCAAATCAATCAAAATGTCAGGAAAGAGACAGAGAGCAGATGCTTTATCAGGGGCTTGACTTACTTACAACTATACACAGACAAGGGTACACAGCAGATCATTCATGGGGTGGGGGGGGGAGAAGATCATCACGCTCACCAGAGAGTAGTCGGCCTATGAAGTGAAAACGTCCTGAAATGTGTGCGTGCGTGTCCCGTCCGTCACCAGCACACAGCTTTGCCATGCACAAACTCGCCAACAGCCTTGAATGCCAGTCGACATCTGGGGGGCACCGAGATCGTCTGTCGTGGGTTTAGACCTGGTGCTGCGACACGGGCAGCTTCTCACACTTCACGAAACTGGTGACGTCTAGTGACCCACACGGTGCAGCGGTGACTGACCCACGCCTCACTCGTTGGTGACCGACCCATGCCTCACTCGTTGTCGGTGCTGCTCACACTCACACACGCACCACACGCTCGCTTGCTTGCGCGCTCGATGCTTCCTCACTTGCGTGCTTCCTCTATGGCTCGCTTCTTCCCTCGCGCGCTTCAACTCTCGCTTTCTTTCTTTTTTCGCTTCCTCTCTGGCTTTCTTTCTCTTCTTCTTGCGCACTTACACACTCGCTTCTCTCTGGTGACGCGCTTTACTCCCGCTTCTTCCTCACTTCTCACATGCTTCCTCTCTCGCTTACTTCCTCCCCCCGCACTTCAACTCTCGCTTTCTTTTTGGCTCGCTTGCCCGCTTCTTGCTCACTTCTCTTCTCGCGCGCTTCCTCTCTCGCTTTCTTCTCCTTCCTCTCTGCTTTTCTTGTCCTTCTGTACGGACCTCAAATTCTTTTAATATATGCGGCCTGTCTCGGTGGGCGCAGAGTCCCCCAAGCTCACCACACCCCAATTGCGCACCGTTACCATGACGAACAGTGCGCTCGAAAAAAGGCGGGCATCGGCGCTCGTGAAAAATATGTGTGTAAACATTGCTGAGGAAAAATAAGGCGGGCACCAGCGCTCCAGAATAAATGTGTGTAAACGTGTCTGTCGTAAAGAAAAAAGCTTCCCATAAGAGAGGGGATCTATTCTTTACCCTTATCAATGCATCTCATTTAAAATCCCATTAGACATGGGTTGGGGCTAATCTGAACATGCATTTAAAGAAATAACTGTCTGAGGACCTGGATGTGTGGATGCATTCATCAGACCAGATTCTGAAAACGTGACACTATATAGAGAACATATGGAGTGTGACTAGCGCTCTGCTCATCCAATTGTACGAAGTCCACACCAGTGTCAACTCCAACACAGAGGCTTTGACCCGGTGACTCTGTCAAAGACACAAAAATTTTATGGTCATCATCAGTTAAACATGAAACGGAACCACCGATTCAGATTTTTGTTTATTTGACCTCATCAGAATGGTATACCAATAAATATCAAACCAATGATGACCACATTTTTCATTTATACATCAGATATACCTCCTGACTGTTTTCGTGAGCATCATTGCGGATTATGTCTCACATGGTGAAACTGCATAATCTGCACAGAACAACCATCGGTCTGCAACCAGACAATTTTTAAAACCAATCAATCAAGAAGGCACGTGATATAACCACGGGAAAATTAAACATAAGGAGTGTGACGAGCACTCCGCTGATCCCCATTGGACCACAGTCCCCATTGGGTGGCAGATGGATAGTTGATCTGTGCGAATTATCTGGTTTTACCATGTGAGACATAATCCATGGCAATGATCACCATAACAGTCAGGAGGTGCGTCTGATGTACAAACGAGGAATGTGGTCATCATTGGTTAGATATTTATCGGTATAACCATCGAGACCAGGTCAGGTCAGGTATGGGAGCATTCGCCAGAGCAGCATGTCGCTGCGTCCATTTTTCCGCCGGTACTCCAGAGGCCTCTGTCTGCCATCCCCCAGGCAGATGCCTGGCCATCCCCATCTCCTGGAGATGCCGATCAACCTGCTGCAACCACGAGGCACGTAGTCGACCCATTGGCCGCCTCACTTATGAGACTCCCTCACTGAGAGAATCTGGTGAGCAGGATCAGCATCAGGAAAACGAGCCACATGTCCACACCGCCGCAGCTGATGCTCACGGACTATGCAGGTAACAATCTCATTTGAGTCTCTCTCAGAAGCGCTCGTTGGACACAAAGTCTGACCAGCCGATAGCGAAGGATTATCCGAAGAGACCTGGTACCAAAGGTATTAAGTCTACTTCTCAGATCTTCGGTCAGAGTCCAAGTCTCATTTCGTCCTCCCGCACAGGTACCGGCAGTGCCACAACCCATTATCTAGTGAATCCATGACTCCCCAGGCCCGACCCAGACGTCTATTGACCTCTGACTCACAGCCAGCAGAGACATGAATATCACACTGCCAAGGGAAGTGAATCTCTCCACGACCTCAACATCCTCACCACAAACAGGCACAGACAGGATAGCAGCATCCAAGATGTCATTGAAACCTGGAACTTAGTTTTGACCCAGGAAACCCGTAATCCCAGTGGCTCCGACTCCTCATTCAGCACCTCAAGGGCCCACTAAGGATATCTAAAGTCTCTGCAAAGATGACTGCATCATTTGCGAAATCAAGGTCAGAGATCTTGACCTTCCCAAATGATGCACCGCAGCTTGATCTCTCTCGACATCCTCCTATAATTCAGTCCATACAAGTGCTAAAAAGTGTGGGGCCAGTAACAACTGAAAAATAAGTCAGAAATGTACCACACACATCTCGCAGCCCTCTCAGTACCAGAGTAGAGTTCAGACATCAGATCGAACAGTTTTGCTGGCACCTCACGAAGACCAAGAGCTCCAGAGGGCATCCCGATTCACTGAATCAAACACTTTTCAGAGATCAACATAAGCTCCAAGCAGCCCCTGCCTAAACTCTGGTCTGCGTGCGGTGAGGACACTAAGAGCAAGGATTCGGTCAATTCGTTGGTTTCTTTGGTGAAAAGCCTGACTGCTCTGGATGCTGTTGCTGAAGCAGATGGTGACGAACCCTATCAATAATTATCCGAGGAAAGACCTTGCCTGGCACTGAGGGCAGCATCACACCTCGGTAGTTGTTGCAGTCTTGGCGATCACCTTCCCTTTCCAAGAGGGACAACCATGGCCCCTCTTCCAGTCAGTTGGGATGATGCCTGTTTTCCAGGCAGAGCACAGAACTGCAATGCAACGACACGAGGCAGCATTTCCACCAGCCTTGAGAAGCTCAGCATGGATGCCACAGATCCCTGGAGTTTTATCCCTCTTCAACCTGTTCACCGCAGGCTGTGTTTCCAGAAGCGAAGGTGGACCACAGTTGATTGGAGGGTCAACAACAGTTATTGTAAACCCCTGACGTCCAACTCGACAGCTGGTGGATCAGCCTGTAACAACCGCTCAAAAGTAACCGGCCCAGCGGACCTTCACTCGGACTCCTCTGTCAAGAGCCTACCACGCTCTGCTCTAACTGTAGTACACCGAGGGATGGCCTTGGATGAACGCAATGCACGAATTCCCCTGTGAGCAGGAGGAGAATCACTTGACTACAGGTGATGCCCTACCCCTCACAGATTCCTTGCACATAGGCCTCCTTGTCCACCCGTAGCGCACGTACAGTTTATGCCTCAGCTCCCTGAACAGCTCAGCTCTGCCATTATGCCTGACCCTGCGACTCTGGTCAATGTATCCAGTGTCCCGTGAGAGTCAAAATTCTCCTTTGCCGACGGTGAGTTCCAAGACATCCACCAGCACATCAAGGACGGTGGTCTGAAGGCACTCCACAACTCTTCAGAATCTCCCAAAGCACGCAGACACCCCAATTCTCCACTCAGCCTGTTCGCAAACTCCTCAGATACCCTCTCATCCTTGAGCTTGCCAACATCCAGCCTCGGCTGGGATGGTACCATTCTCCTGGATTTAAGGTGCAACTTTTAGAGTTGCTACAACAAGCCGGTGGCCATTATTGAAAACATAGCACTCCGGTAAGACCCTGCAGTTCTGGATCATCCTCCAGTGACCATCAGCGAGGACTTAGTCAATCTCCTTGCCACACTGCCAGCATTGGAATACCAAGTCCAGCGATGAGCTTGTAGGTACTGAAACCATGAACCGGCCACCCTAAGTTCATGACTTCTTACAAAGTCAAGGAACTTAGTGCTATTCAGGTTCACAGTACATGTTGTACGGAGTGCTGTTGATGGGGGTCTTGTCAAGGGGTGTGTGTGGTTGATGTGTGTTTTTAACCAAGCCCATGCCCCCTCCCCTGAGGGGAAGAAAAGGGAAAAAAATAAAACAAAACTACAAAATCTACAAAAAAAACTCCAAAAACTACAAATAAAATAAGAAATATTTTAAATAAAACTAAAAAACAAACATTCAAAAAAATATATTTCATGAATTAAAAACTTTTTTGCATTTTCTTCCTTGGATTCTTATGTAGATGGGTTGGTGTCGTGCTCGCGCAGGCATGATGGGCTGAATTGCTTCCAACTGTGTTGGATTTCCTTGATATTCCTTGTTATTCCTTGTTATCCTCCAGCGACTATCACTGAACACATGATCTATCTCCTTTGCCACACCACCAGCGTTGGATACACAAGTCCAGCGATGAGCTTGTGGGTGCTGAAACCATGAACCGGCCACCTAAGTTCATGACTTCTTACAAAGTCAAGGAACTTAGTGCTAT